>OX467708.1:59909020-60474020 GCA_950111635.1 Agelastica alni
TCATGATGATTTAAAGCTGGAGTAAATTCTAAAAATTATTTTTGTTAAAAAATAGTAATGTTTTATTTGTTGTATTTAGTTTAAGTGGCCAATTTGTTAACATATAAATAATGTAACTTTATGTCTATTTTGTTTGAGTTGAAATATTTTTTTATTATGTCAAAATGATTATGCAATTTGAAAAAGAGAAAAAACTAGTTTGTGTATCAACCAGAAAGAAATAACATGTTAATTAGAGTAGACAGAACTATGTTTGACTTTAAATATCATCCTTTTCAGTCTCGCAATTTGTCCTTACTTTTAAAAACTGACATTTTAAAACTAAATGAAAAACTAATATACCCATAGGTCTTTGCTGCATAGGAATTTGTGTAGAAGTCTGATGTGGTGCCATTTGAGCTCCATTCATTGGACTATTCATATTGTAATGTTGATTTATTTGACTTAACATGGGCGAACCACCATTAAGGTTGGGATTCATTTGATTACCCATAGTCCCATTCATTGGGTTGGCCATTTGTGGTACCATGGGACTTCCCATTGGGTTAGACATCTGAACTGGCATTTGTGAAGACATGGTATTTGGCATACCTCCAGGAGCCATCTGAGTTTGCATAGGTGATGGTCCAAATGAACTTCTCATACCTAATTTAAAATGTAATAGTTATAAGAAGCAATTTTGATTAACTAATTAAAGATAAATTTTTTTAAAAGTATTAATATGATAAATTAGTATAGTAAATATCTGTCTACCATTTAGTAAAAAATATTCTTGAAAGAGTTCTAGGAACTGTTAATTAAATAATATTTACCAGTCTGTGGAGGGTTGTTTAAATTTTGCATAAAATGATGAGGTGGCGCCGCCATTGGTTATATTAAAAGAAATAATTGTTATTAATAGTTCTTACAACTTCGGGTTTTACATCTAAATATCTGGAAACACCATAAAATAAAACAACTCCAAAGCAACCATATATAATAAACAATTCTATCGTCTCTTTCTCACTGTTAATATTATTTACTTCTGTGGCCAAAGTTTCTGCCAAAACCAGCACAGAATTGAGATCTATCATTTAGAAAGATGCGCTTACACTTTTCAAAATAAAAAGAGTAATTTAACAAAATTATCTACTTGGGCAAATACAACAAATGTTTTTAACGCAAAATAAATTTGACAATTGACATTGCCTCGTGACAAATAACTGAGACTTCGTCGACAAACTATAAACTTCATTTTAATAGCATATACAGTTACTTACATTGGAGAACAAATTTCAGAAAATCATATATCTACACTCTCACCACGGCTTGTGCGAGAGTCTCCATACAAGTTCTACTGGTACTTGTTATTCTTGTGGGTTCACAAAAAGTATGGTGCAGATTATATACATCTGATGAAGATAAAAGGTCTTGTAAATATTTAGTACTACTTAAAAAATCGATATTATAGTCACCTTTTAGAAAAATCCAAGCTGTTTCATTTCTTTTCTTTCATGTTTTGGAGTATAATTTATAATCTTTTACGATGATTCAACACTCCAAACCCCCCCCCCCCTTATGAAGTAATTTAAGTAAAAATCCGTTTTCACCGGCTTTAAATGTTGTCATGGTGTATTTATAATGAATTAAAATCCTGCTATCCTCTGTAATATAATTTATGTATTATTCAAATGATTTAATCCTTAAAAACCACCCTCTTACTAAATAATTTAAGAAAATATTTGTTTTTAACAGCCTTAAATGTTGCAACGATGAATTTATAATGAATTAAAATTCTGCCATTTCTTCTAATATAATTTATGAATTATTGGAATGATTTAACTCTTTAAAACAACCCTCTTAAGAGATAATTTAAGAAAGAAGCTAGTTGTAACAGTTATAAATGTCTCTCGTAATAAAATGAACTACCTTGTTTTTTTATAATGAAACACTTAAATAATTAAATGAGTTGAGAAAGAAAAAAGAAAAATTGTGTGTACACTATAAAACATGTTTTATTATTGAAAATCTGTGGATCATCAGTAGAACTTTCATCACTATTAACGTCCTCTTCTTGGTCGGTAATTTGGGAAAAAAATTTGGCAGTTGTCACCGGAGCACGTTTCGCATTCGGATGCAATGTGTGTTATCTACATTTACTACCTAACAATGCAAAAATACTGGCTATAATGAGGATGCATAAAGGGACAAAAAGAAGAAAATTACAGATAAATTTCCTACCTAATGAATAAAATAAAAGACATAACATTCGGATACAATGTGTGTTATCTACATTTACCTAACTACATACCACCCAACCTCGGTTCGCGGCAACGCTATCTACTGTACATGAAAACAATCGCCATCTGAAGATTCGTATCGGTACTATCGGGTGCGGGAAATTTAAATCTTGAAATTAAGTGGGAAATTTAATTTATTTGGATTTTTTTAAAAATTTCATTGTGTTAATAACCTCAGTAAAACATGGAATGAAAAATAAATAATGCAACAATTTTTATGAAATTTCCTTTATTCAACATAATCTAAACCGCTTGATTAATTACATATTTGGGTTGTTTGGCATTTTTTTTTTAATTCTATCAGAACGGATTTTATTAGCTTCTGCTTTTACTTTATTCAATCCAGTATACAACCTAGATCCTGTACAATCTGGTTCACACGTTTACACCATTTATGTACAATTGTTCTGATAGTAAAGTTCATAATCGATTTAATTATATTTACTTAGTGCAAGTTAGGAATTTAAAATCTACATTGCGATTTATCATTGTCTCAATTTGATGGACTAAATATTTGGAATACGCTTTTTGATCCAAACAAAAGTTTATTATTTTGACAATATTATGAAAAAAAGCAAAAAATTGAAATGTAGGATAACATAATCTTCTGATATAACCGCCACATTCTTTGACTGAAATCAAAGAATTTTGGTCTGAATCATAGTTGATTGAGAACATTCAATTTTTACAATCAGAACAGACTACCATTTTTTTAATGTTTTTCAGGAAATAACCAGCTACATAATTTGAGGCTAATTCATGTAATTTATTTGGAAGACTTTGTTCATCAGAATCAGCCACTTTTTGATATTGAATATTAGAAACCTCAACAGCATTTGTGGCATCATCTTGATGAACGTACAGCTTCCTTATAATAATAAAAATATTAAATATGTTAAATAGAAGTATATTAAAATTTCCTACAAATTGAGGGCATGATGGATTAGTGTTTTGAGCTCCAAAACTCCTCAAGTGACCAAATTAATTTTCTAAAGGATCTTGATTTAATCTTCTGGTCCATAAATATGAAAAACCTTCTGATTTTAAAATATCCCAAATTGATTTCATATTTTTAATTGTGAAAAGGCAGTTTTTCAAACTGGGTGGTTTTGTTTATTTCCTAGGCATCTTTTCCTGGAATTCCATTGTATCCAGAAGAGGTAAAGCTTCCTTAATCCAGAAGACCAGGTGGCCAGACATATATGTTAAACCACAGTGTAATAATTTCCCATGATCAGGAAGCTTATTGGAACCATTTACTGAATCGAAAAAACGGTCGAAGAAATATAATAATTCTGCAGTCTCTTCAACTTTTTCCCAACATCTTCTTTCTGTATCTACAAGAATTAATAATGTTAAATATGAAATCATTTTCAAAAATTATTTACTCACCAATTCTACTAACTAAATGAAGTGTAGCAGCCAGCCTTTGGTTAAATATCTGGGCTGCATGTTTGACCTTCATCTTTTTCAATTTATTTTCATAAATGTGCTCATCAATTAGGTGTGGTAGAACTATCAAGCCATCAACAACATTATCACTCTCATAAAGATGTTCAATATGTTTTCATTTTGCTACTTTGTTGATATAGTCTCTGGTATAATGCAAGTCTTTTTTAATCAAATTGTTTCTAAGTCCTTTTTGCGCAATTGTTTCATAGCTTCATACATCTTTTACTTCTTGGGAGTTATTGTATGCTTTGCAATTCCACTTTGTTTTAGTAACTCATAAGGTGAAAATAAAGCACTATCTGCATTTGTTATTTCCTTTTGCTTCTCCTCAATACTTTTAGAAGTGTTATTTGATTCCGGAATCTCAATAAGAAGTTCTGATGGTTGCATATTCCTTAATTCAGTGGATGTTGATGGTGTTTCGTTTGAAACTATTGAATTAATGCCTGAATAAATCAATGATTCATTTGGGTTTACCTAATAAGTTGCTTATACTCACAAGGAAGATTTAGTGTTGGAATGGCATTTATAAATAACTATGAAAATGACTGAAAATTGGTTAGTAAAATGTTCAAGGTGTAAAAAATTTTGTTTATGTTAAATGAAAGATTTTTTTTTAGTTGCTCCTTGTCTATCTATTAAGTCGTTTTCACCCGAACTTCATCGCAAAACTTGGGAAACCATGGATTGGCGTTAAAATATTTGATTGTTTTTAGTAAGTACAGAATGACCTTTATGATTTTAGTCATATCAATGCACATTTTCAAGTAGCACAGAAACTAATCTGAGCTTGGTAATGTTTTTTGGATTAGTTTCCAAAAATAAAATAGGCTAATAAAATAGTAATATTTAAAAAAGGTTTAATCAACTATCTTGGCACAAAACATGGCATTTTTTAAATGGTCAAATATTAAAATAAACTATTTAAAAAAAATTAACAGTATACTTTAAAACATTAATTGTCAGGCACTAGGAATATTTTCATTTGTACAAAATATATCACAGTATACTGAGCTTATGCTTTATCAAGCTGTAATAAAAATCTGAACTAAACAATAAAAAACATTTTTAACAACTTAACACTACATAAAAATGAAAACAATTTGTATGATGTATAGTAACATTAACAATAAATTGACAAATTTGTTGTGTCTCAAAACACTAGAAGCAATTTTAATATAAACTTTAATTGCAAATCATTCCCGACCATAAAAAATAACAAATACAATTTACAAATCCATCTAGCAGAGCCCTTTGACATAATAACGAGTACTCCAAGTTCTCCTGCGTCTGGGGCTTCCGGTATACTGCATACATTTCCTAAAAACAACATAACAAATATAAGTATCTAACTATAGTACTTGTTCGTATTTGTAGCGAATATGTTTAAAGGCGAAAATATGAACAGTAAGTAGTAAGAAATAATTAAAAAATAATTACCCCACGGGACGTATGTAGATCTAATGAGAGTAGCATAAAAGCATTAAAATATTCTTGGTGTAAAATAACGAAGTACTGAATATTTCCATCCGATGAAATAAAACTTCTGGTGTGATCGACGTACCTCACCATCAACAGTTTTGCTAAATTTTGGTACCAAGTTATTGGCTGGTTAAGTAATGGTCCCAAATTAGGATGTAGATTGCATAAATGTTCAAGTCGCGCCAAATTTTTTAGTTCCAAAAATTCTTCATAATTCAAACGATTAGACTCGTATGGAGACACCAGTCTATTCCAAAGTAAGTGTGTTCTACAATGAACCATTCCTTGAATAAAAAAACGTTTAATTAACACATCACTACAATTAATAGAAGTTTTAACTATTAAAGTAAAGTTTACCAATATATATATTTATCATTAGACCGAATTCTTTTCTTATTTATAGTTGTAAATATTGTAAACTACAGCTATATGAGCTACTAAGAGTTTGAAATTAAAATAAAAAATTACCTTTTTTAACCATGTCTCTAATATGTCTCTTAGTAGTATTTGATTTGTCCAAGATCAACTGTTGCATCAACTGTTCGTGTGAAGAATAATACCCCAAATAATTGACAGATTCTTGATTAATTTCTACATATGGCAAAGAATTTGATTGTCGACTAGTAGAAGAAGTTTCATTGTTTAAGGTATCATTGCTAACATTTACTGAATTATTTTGTTGTTCATTTGAGCTCATAAAATCAGATTCGTTTAGATTTTTTTCAGAACTGGATTCAAATTCGTTGGGATCTTGTTCTAAAGCAGAGAGACTTCTGGCTGTGGATGAAACGGTACGGAATTTTCCAAGTTTTTCATCTATCTCAGACTTTGGATATATTTCCCTAAAAACATCAATATATATATATATATATATATATATATATATATATATATATATATATATGTAAAACATTTTTTGGGATGCAAATATTTTTAATTAAAACTCTTTTTTTACTTTTTTGTAAATGCTTTCGAAATTATGATTTATTTCTTCATCAGTTTCCCTTCCAAAAATGATGGTATAATAATGGACACATTTTAAAAAAAAAATACTTACAGTGTGTGAGTAAAATACAAATTAACATTCAGAAAATGAAAAAAAATTTTGACAGTACTTAATTTGAGAAGTCAATATAAAGTTATTTAATGGAAGTTATAGGTATAAAGGATGTAATAGAATAGTTAATAAAAATTATTTGTGTAAAAGGTTGAATAAAGTTGTTGCTAAAATATTGAGTATATATATATATATATATATATATATATATATATATATATATGGGTGTGCATAGAAAAGAACTGATCCCTACACTTATGTATGTTAGTGAATGTTTGGATTGGCAGATGAAGCATAAAAGTAAGATCAATGCTGCGGGGATGAGTAGTCTGAGAAGTTACCTGGAGTGACTCTGATGGATACAATGGGGAATAGTGTGATAAAGGAAGCTGTGGCGTAAAAGAAAATGTAAGAACGAATAATAGTTTAAAAAAACTAGGACAACACGCTTTATAAGAAAACCGAACTAAAAAATAAAGAATAATCTTCAACATTGATAGTTTTACAATCAAAAGCATGGGGTGCTTTTTATGATGTTTACGTTTTCTTCTTGGAGACTTTAGTTTTACCAATAACTGTTTATTATCAGATATATTAATTAATATAGCGCACCCCACGCTTTTTATTGTAAAATTATTTATAGTTGTTAAAGATTATTTATTTTTTAGTTCAGTTTTCTTATAAAGCATGTTGTCTTAGTTTTTTTAAACTATTATTTATTTTTAATTTTTTAGTTCGGGTTATATAAAGCTAACATAAAGCGTGTAAGAACGCGAGGAGGTATTAAAATTACTAGAATTTAAAATAGTGATATGCGTTAGCGACATCTGTTGGAGAGTAGTTCAAGCGTCGCCATCAAATTTTTACTTCTTATGTCAGTCTAATTAAATTTATGAAATTATTGTATTGTCATCGATCCTTTAGAAGTATACAATGTTTCAAGTCGATCCGACGTTTTTAAGTGGGTGAAAATCGTGTCCTAAGATTCCGTTACATAGATAGATACAAGTCAAGCTAATATAAAGCGTATAAACTAGATAAAGAAATGCTTAGATGGTTTGGACACGTTAAGAGGATGGATGAGAGAAGATTAACAAAACAGATTTATAAGGCGAGTGTGAATGGGCAAATCGGTAGAGGTCGACCTAGGCGATCAAATCGAAATTATTTTGAAGGCCTGGTAAATAGTACCAGCAACCGACCAGCAAAAGTCATGTTTAAGAACCGTAGCAGCAAGTAAAAAGAAGTGGTTTCTGTCTATCCCTACGGGAAAAAGGCGTGACTATTTGTATGTATGTATGCAATCAAATTATTTATGCTTACCTTTTAGATGTTAAAATAAGATAATATCTCAGATGCAACACATTATCTTTAGGACTAAATGGCGCACAAAGGTTATAAACCACCAGAGTAATATCAAAATCATCAGTATGCTTCTGGTCTTGAGAGTCTGTATAAGAAACTTGTGGGGTACTCGTTACTTGTACTAAAATATATTCAGATTCTCCTTCGTAGCACTTCATTTCAACCAACTTAAAATCGTATTGACTTACGTTTGACAATAGATAGTCAAATAATTGTTTTCCTTCTGTGACTAAATTTTGAATTGTTAAAGTATCTAAAAAAATTGTAACAAGTAATAAACTAAAAAATAATAAAATATACATAGCACCTTAAGCGTAATGCTACGGTTTAATAAAATTACCTGTATGCACTAAATTTCTGGCGAAGTTGGGAGCCTTGTTGTAGTATTTTAAGAAATCGTCCAAAAACTGATAAACATTATATCCATCACAAACTTTGTTTACTCCTGGATTTCCTGATATGTAGTTATAAATACATCTTAGATGGTAATCGTAAGTGAAAGAATGAAGATGCATTAGTATTTTTACTCTATCACATTCGTCCAGGAAACTTAACGTAAACTAAAAAATATTTGCGCAGTTTTAATAGCTTCAATAAAAATAAAGATCGAGACAATAATTTACCAAATTAATTGATTTAAGCGGAGAAACCAGTCTAAACCGATCAAAAAATCGACTTTTTTTATTGCATAAATTGTTAGTATAACTACTCAAGAATATTTGGTCAAAATCTGAAAGCAAAATTCGCATTAGTTCCGATGCTATGAGCACTTAAGTGACCGCCCGTCGGTTCGGCGCCGAAGCGCGCGGTAGTTAAAACGGAGCGGTCGCCCAGGGGCCCTTTTTCTGTTACCTGCCCCAATACTGCTGTACTACGGAATAAAAGAGACAGGGGGATTTCGGCAGATGTTCTTGTTTGACCTGGGGTAGAACTTGCTTGAACGTTTACGATATTTCGAGTTTGCCTAGTTCAGCTCTGGCTTTTCTCGTTTTCGCTACATTTTATTTCAAACGCGTTTTTCTCGAAACGACTTTTATTCAACTGGTGGGCATTCTAGCTCAAAAAGTTATTGACCAATCGTTCTGGAATTTGTTGTGAATATTCTTTATTCGATTCCAATCCACAGAAACCTAATTTTCGGATTATATTATTAAAAATATATTTTTTTATGAAAAGGTGAAAAAATATGGTGTAAAAACATGACATTGTGTTCAAACACCTCAAAAACATGCAATTTTTAATTTTTTTTCATCACAATTAGGTTCATATTCTTAGAAAATATGTTGTTAACGAAAAAAAAAATTGTGATGATTACAGATAAAAATTGCGACTACAGAAATGCCACCAGCAAAATACTCGGATGCCAATCGTCCATAGACAGCACGTTCTAACTCCACTATTTCCGGCGGAAATTACTTGAAAAAATTCCAAAGTGTACTTTAAAACATGAATAAAATACCCATTAAGTTTAAACAATTTCTGATTATTCCTTCCCTGTTTAAAAAATTCACGAAAAATACCAAAATTTTGGCCTCCTAAACCGGTTTCCCCCTTTAATTTTCAAACATTTACTTATTATAATTAAGCAGCGATACCTGGTACTAATATTTTGTAAAAAATACAGAATTGCTTTGACCATATTATTATTAACTGTGCGCCCTTTAAGAACAAATTAAACACTTAATGTCCAAGATTTTACCGCGATTATAATAAAACAGCAAATTTATTTATTTACCGAGAGTAGCCTTAGAATTAAACTAAAATTGAAATTGTACTTCAATGCATGATTATACATATTCTAAGGTTTAAATAATTTGATCGTAAAAGTTCTACACTTGAATAAAAGTGTGGTTTAATATACTTACTCTATTTATTGAAGCTCTGGAACTAATATTCTGTAATCTATTACATTCAATTGCCAACAGTTTTGTCATAAAGAATGGTTCGGAAAATTCAACTGTAAAAATTAAAATACCGCCTAAAATAGTTTTCTGTATATAGAATACCTCATTATAGGACGACTTATCTTTGGTCCAAATTCTAAAAAGTAAAAAATAACAAATTTGTACTTAATACATATGAAATTAATTGCATATATTTTGATATTGATTATACAGATCTTAATGTTTTAAATCTGGCATAGCATATGTCGGATGAATACACATTACATTACACATTACAAGCACAGTTAGGTATAATCGGCAGCAGCACACTGCCTTTGAGCCACGCGGTGTAGTAGGGGTGTAGTAGGACGATAAGGTGATGAAAATGGATAGTTATTTTATTTTCTTGTCTTTTTATCACAAGGATAACAACAAAAGGTTACCTTTTTTATTCTATACATTTTCAAAATGCATATTTACATATTTACACAGTCTCCTTGTAAGTCTACACACTTCTCCCAGCGATGCTCCTATCTCTTTAACCTATCCAAATAGTATTCGGTGTCTTTCTCTGCAAAATAATTGTTTATGAAGGTGATGACATCCTTATTTGAAAAAAATCTTTCTCCTCCAAGCGCAATTTTTAGATGAGAGAACAAAAAGAAGTCGCTTGGGGCTATATCTGGTGAGTAAGGAGGGTGGTCAAACAGTTCAAATCGTAATTCGTGGATTTTCGCCATGGCAACCGCTGAGGTGTAAGACGGTGCATTGTCTTGGTGAAACAGAATTTTTTTTCTGCAAATGTGTTTTCTTCTGTAACGGTTTTTCCTTTTTAAAGATAATCGATTAAGATAACTCCGTGACTATCCCATAAAACAGTCGCCATCACTGCTCCAGACGAAAAAACAGTTTTTGCTTTTTTCAAGCCGATTTTCCTTTCGCAGTCAACTGTTTTGAATGTATTTTGTTTCGGGTGTATAATGGTATATTAAAGTTTCATCTACAGTAATTAATAGGTGCCAAAACTCCGATTAACTCTTGATTTAATATGTGACAAACACGTTATTTGGACCTATTTATAGTCTCTGCTCTCTCTTTAACGACGTTATTGTCAGTGGTTGCAGTTTTTGGACGTCCCAAACGTTTATCGTCTCCCAAGCTAGCAAAGTCACGTTTAAATTCAGCTGTCCAAAATTTTGCGGTAGTAAATGATGGTGCAGAGTCCCCGTACAGAGCGTATTGCTTTTCAAAAACAAGTATTTAATGACAGCTCGATACTTGATTTTTTCCATTTTTACACTCACACTGACTCACTTAAACGATTGTCAAACAACAACTGCACGTCTAAAATGGCTGAAATTTTAGTGAGTACCTGTCAAAAGATGCGCAACCACATTCCCTAGCTGTTATTGACGAGTGCTGCCATCTTCACATTAAGGTCGGAAACATTTCAAAATACCCTCGTACAACGCAGAAACAACGTTTTAAATAATTAAGTGTGATTCCAACGTCCATACATTCAGCATGATCAACGATCGTTTCACATAAATGATAAAATGATCCCCACCAAGGAATAGCGCTGTTCCAATACTTTCGTGTTATATCTTGAGAAATATCATGGCCCATGCCACCTGTACATTCACATATGAAATAAAATAACTTACCCTCGTTTATTACGTGGATTGTCAATTTGTAACGGCATAAATCCAAGCGTTTGCATGTAGTGCCTATATTCAGAAAAAAAACCGTAACATAGTTCAGTGTGCCACATTTCTTTTTCTTCATTAGCCAATTTTTCGACCATCTGTATAGCTTGTGAAGGATAAAGTGAATGGTCCCTCGTAGAAGCAGTCTTTAATCGCCACCTAAATTTTATTTTAAAATAATATTTGTCTATACAAAGGTTTTTTAGAAACAATGTTTTTCTTGAAATAGTTATCTCTTCATAACTTTTATAGCGTTTATCTGTTAAACCACCAATGGTTTTAGATAAAAATCAATCTCCATTATGTGTCTAAATATTAGAAAAAAACGATTACATATTTAATAAGGTTTGGCACTTGGGCTTAAACTACAAATCAATAACTTACTTTAACCTATTGAGATCTTACATAGATGACAGAGAATTACGAACAAAATTGAATGAAAGTATGTCCAACAATTTCCCAATAAAATCAGGTGTAAAATCTTGGACATTTAAATTCTTAGACATTTACTGTATGTATTGTATACAGCGGATCTACCAACAAATAATGAAACAGTCATGGGGACATTTGCTGATTACACAGTCATAATTGCAAGCCATAAAAAAATCCAATTACAACGTTTGCGATGCTACAAAGACACTTGAATAATATCCAAACATGTTTACTCAACTGGAGAATAAAAATAAATGAGACAAAATCAGTCCAAGTGACTTTCACACTAAGAAAAGATCAATGTCCTCCAGTCTTTCTAAATAATATTCAAATACCACAATCCACAAGTGCGAACTATCTAGGAATGCACTTGGATTTAAGACTTACATGGAAAGAACATGTAGTAAAAAAACGCAAACAAATTGATCTACGAGTAAAAGTGCTACAATGGTCAATCGGCAGAAAATCCAAATTGGCACTAGAAAATAAACTTTTCCTTGATAAAACTATCATAAAACCTATCTAGACATACGGTAGTGAGCTCTTAGAATAGAAAACCTCTTCTAGAACCCAAAACACAAGAGGACTGAAAAAGAAATGGCCAGCTGACCTAACAAATGATTAAAGAGTATTTGTCATTGGAGAGCATAACCCTGCTCTTAAGCCAGCACGTTAGCTCATAGGACTATGTTTTTTTAATTGCTAATAAATACATTATAAATAAATAATAGTTTAAAAAACTAAGACAACACGAACTAAAAAATAATAATAATTAATAAAAAATAATTTAACAACCAAAAGCGCGGGGTGCTTTTTATGTTGTTTACGTTTTCTACTTTATATCAAATATATTAATTGATATAGCGCTCCCCACGCTTTTGATTGTAAAATTATTTTTTATTAATTACTATTATTTTTTAGTTCGGTTTTCTCATATAGCGTTTTGTCTTAGTTTTTTTAAACTATTTATTTTTAAATTTTTTGTTCAGGTTTTTTTTAATATCCTGATGATCCTGGCCAGGATCTTTAAAAAAATTTAAAAAATTATTGTATTGTCATCGGTCCTTTAGAAGTATACAAAGTTTCAAGTCGATCCGATGTTTTTAAGTGAGTGAAAATCGTGTCCAAAGATTACGCTACATAGATAGATAGATAGATCCAAGTCAAGCTAACATTACTAGGATTTAGAATGTTAATATGCGTTAGCGACATCTGTTGGAGAGTAGTTCAAGCGACGCCATCAAATTTTTACTTCTTATGTCAGTCTATTTATATAAAACACTTTTTTTAAATATAACTGATCCTGGCCAGGATCTTTGAAAAGATTTATGAAATTATTGTATTGTCATTGGTCCGATGTTTTTAAGTGGGTGAAAATCGTGTCCAAAAATTTTGTTACATAGATATATAGATAGATAGAAGTCAAGCTAATATAAAGCCCGTAAAAAAGAGGATATTTATAATGTTTGCATATCATATATAGAAATGCGTCGTTGGTCAAAGAGAAAAACTAAATAAGAGTAGAAATGCATTTTTCTATTCCTGTAGAAGATTGATATGAGTAAATCATTGCAATAAAATTCCCTCGACATAAAATTAATTACGTTAAAAGATAAACAGACTCACAAATTTAAAACAAATTATTAAAACCTACCTAGAAAGGAACAGTATTGGCGTGTGGCAATAGTGTACTATTCTAGAATTTTGTAGCAGCATTAAAATTTGAGGCACACTTGTGGTACTAGTTCTAGATTGATACATTGCATGTAAAGTTTTTAATTCTTCTCTACTTTTTTTTTCAATAGTCTTCATTTCTCTCATTTCCGACGTAAATGTAACCACTGAATCGACAGAGGAGAGTTGAAAGATTCTAAAATTGTCTCTAAATGCTTCCAAAGTAGCTGGAAGATTATATGTTAATTGTACTCGCTTATGGGAATGATCCTTCGGGAAACTAACCATTGCTTCTACGCTGCCCAATAAATTGGCATAAGGATTATTAGGTATCATCTAAAAAATAGTATATAATATAAATACATAATTACGTCGTACCTAACAAAAAGAGTGTATTATGTAGATTAGTAGATTTACCAAAAATTACAACAAAAGCAATAAGTGTAAAAAGTACTTACAAACACCTTTCTTGTCAATGGTTGATTATGGAATAGTCCCAACTTTTGTGAAGTAACAGAATTTAAAAAGCATGATCTAACGCAAAGCCACTGTCCCAGATTTGAACAACTCGTATATAATTTATCAATGTTATCCTTTGCCCAGTTGTAAGTATAAATAAGTATCTATAAAGAGAAATTTAAAATTAATTTTAGAGCCAATTCTAAATATTTGTTTAATATATTTGATACTTACACTATCATTTTCTACTGAGATCCAGAGAACCTTCTGTCTGGGTATGAAAAGATTATTAGATATTTCTGGAATAAACTTCTGGATATGTTTTAAAGTATTTGGGCTCATAAATTTAGGAACATCAGTTGCATTTTTCGCAGAAACTGTGGCATGCCAATGATCCATGTTTCTTGAAATAATCACATATTTGGGAATGAGACTCGATGCAACAAATGGCACGTAAATGTCATTGCTATTGTCAAGAATAGAGCTGGTTGGAATGCATCTAAAAGCTTTAGGTGAATCCTTTAAGATATTGATGAGCTCTCTGATTATTATATTCGGTAAATGACGACTTTGAAGGTTAATTTTATGTTTTTTTACTGACGGAGTATTCAAATAATTACCAAATTCTAGCCAATTAGGTAAATATTTAGAGTAAGTTACTGATAAAACACCAACATCTCCACTTTCAAAAGGACTTAACCTTACACAGGACTTTTGAAAATTATTTTTTTCTTTCGCTAGCTCCCTTAGTCTATTACTCTCGTCAAATGTTATAGATCTTGTAGCTTTAAACGTTGGTTGAATCATTTGTCTATTTCTTTTTTTTTTTGTCAGGACGTGTTCGAAATTTGGTTTTTCTCTATTTCTTACAACTTTTCTAATGGTTTTTTCGTATTTCATGTTCAGAGTACAGTTAAATTCTATTTCTCTATCAAAATCAAAATTTTCATTACTTAATTGTATAGGTGTGGTATTAATATTTTCATCCAAAAAATTTTTTTCAACGCATAAAGGTGTTTTTAAAAGGTAATACTCAGTTATGATGTCCCAAGAAGCTTGAGAAACTGCTGCCTTTAATTTCTCAGATAAGTTTTCAATATTAACACGTCCTTGCTTCCATAATCGAAACTCGAGATAAAAGGGTGGTAAATTAGCTAAAAATGTGCAAAAATTTAAGTAAAATGTAATCTAAAAACTATCAAATACATTAGCAAAATTTAACATTCAAGTTAAACAATAGAAAAAAAAGCAAATATTTTAAAATGTTTATTTAGTTAAAATTGTATAATCTTGAGCTAAAGTTTAAACCACGAAAAAAATTAAATAACTAGGAACAGTTAAAAAATATATGAAAGCATCGTATTATTATTTTTAAGTAATTCTTTATATTGTTACAATCGGCCCTGTTTTTTATTTGTCGACGTCCGAGAGTCGATCACAATGAGGGTGCATATAAATGAGCGCTTTGTTATGCTGGCCTCCGTGATTCGACTGGTACATTATCGAACACCGCGTCTAGCGGTTTCGAGATGGTAGAAGGATTGTTCCGGACTCTCGAGAAAAAGGTGGAATAGTGGCGATTACTCTGGAACTATGATTTAGAAATATAAAAAGGGCAGCGGTCGTGAAGAAGTCAGTTTTAAGTTTTTATGAGTTATGAAATTTAATTAGATGTATCTAAGTGATTTGTAAAAGTAATGTTTATTGTGTAAAAGTATTGGAATAAAAATTGTTTTGTTACTGTATCGAGAGTTTAAAATTACCGAACCCAAGAAAAAAGTAAATATCGTAACAATATTAATATATATATATATATATATATATATATATATATATATATATATATATATAACACATGTCTTTAAAATCATTTTACGATTTTAAGTAGTTTTAATATTTTTTTTGCTAAATTCAAACTTGACGAGTTTAATTAGGAATGACACCACGAAAAAAGAAATTTAATTTTTAAATATTGTTACAATCCGGCCCTGTTTTTTTTATCCGAGTATAGTCCACAACGAGGGTGCGTATTAATGAGCCTTTGTCGGCTTCCACCTACGTCTAATAAACTCTCGCCGCGCCTAGAGACTTCCAGATGGTTCCATTGCGTTCGAGAAATGGTCTAGAATTATGATTGAGAAATATAAAAAGGACAGCGGTCGTAACAAAGGACAGTTTAGTTTTAAAAGTGTTTATAAGTTATGAAATTTAAATACATAGTTGTAAAAGTTGTAATTAGTTGAATATCTAAGTGAATATATATGTGATTTATAAAAGTAAAACTTATTGTGTAAAAGTATTGGAAGAAAAATTGTTTTGTTACTGTATCCTGAGTTTAAAATCACCGAACCCAAGAAAGAATAAATTTCTTAACAATATGATTAGTAAATTTAGTGGAATATATTGTGAAATAAAATCTTGAAGAAATCATTGCCTTACCATTGTTATTTATAATCTCTGAAGTAACTGTGGCTTCAAATGTTTCACTTTCAAAAATTTTCGAAAATACAAAACTCTCATCTATGTTAAGAGTCTTTTCGGAAGAGTTAATAAAAGCTAAAGCTATACAAGCTATTCCGCGACTTCCAGAAGAAGGATTTTGACTTTGATTATAAATAAAGATATTGTCATTATTGGTAAGTACATTCGGATCGTCGCTGTCTGCGTAATCTTTAAAATGAAAATGTGGCCGGCTATCGATGTATTTTGGAACATTTAAAAACTGGAGGAGATTTTGTTTGAGATAGTGAATAAAAGAGTCCAACCAGTGAAAGACGAAATCTTGGATTGTCAACTAAAAATAAAAACCATTAATTATTTTAGATACTGAGGATTTTTTTAAGAGCATGGCTTGTATAAATTAGTTACAGTACTTAGCATTTAATATTATACTAACCCTTATGACAATTTCAGGAAGCTTAAACGGCCTTTGAATGAAATGAACATCTTCTGGAGTTAAAGGACACATTGCATTTCTAGCTAACATTATTGAAAGAAATTCTAGCACTGCATCATCCAGACGGTTTTGTAAAACTTGAACTAAATCATGTTGGACATCTGATCCTGCTTCATTTATACCATAAACTTTTAGGATAAGAGTATCTTCGTTTGGTGTGTCTTTAGTTTCTTTTTCTCCAAACGATCTCACTCTTGGACGTATATCGGCCTGAAGACGATTAATTTACAAGGTATTAATTAAAACAATACAAATAATAATTTCTTTATTAAAATTACCGATGTAGCAGAGATTATGCTTTGTTCAGATTGAGTATGAATCGATTTGTTTTGACAAAAAGGTAACGACGCAATCGATGGACTCCTAGAAACTGTACTATTTTCAAATTCATTTGTCCTTAGAATAACTGATTTGATACCAGAGTAATGCATGTTTTCTTGAAGTCTAAAAAAATACAGATAACAGGTTCATGTCCGTGCGGATAATAAAAAAAATTTATAGGTATATTTAAATAATTAGTATCTTCCCTTAAAGTTTATATTTTTAAATAAATACTAACAATAAGTACAATTTACCTTAAATAAAACACATTTTGCTGATTATCTCTATAAACGAACATATTATTCCTGTTTGAAACTGAAAATTTATCTAAAATATTCTTCAGCGCCAATATACCTCTAGATATTCCGGATTTACCAGGGCCAGTTTTTAATCGGGGATGTAGAATAAATGGAGTTTCCCAAACAACTGGACAACTAAATTCTCCAATTTTAAAATTCATCGATGCCTCTGATAGTGAAGCTGAATATGGCAAGAATTCATTGTCATCACAGTTTTCAGCTACTGCAACTATTTATAGGGCCAGTTTTAAAATCCAACAATATAATAGGGAGGTTATTACACACATATAGTAAATGGTTTCTTGTATCAACAGAAATATAAAATTAAAAGTAAGTACCTACCAATATAAATAGGAAATATGTAGCATTAAAAATTCAAAGAAAACTTACTATCAAAGCTCTTCAACCTTCCAAAAGATGGGTTTCTTGATATTGGAGAATTGCAAATATCATTACAATCATCAGATTCCAATAACGGATCACATGTTTTTGTTTCATAAAGCGTTTGCAAAAGCATTAACTGATTTATTTTCTTGCAAAGATTTTTCACAGCTCCACAGACTGCCCTTTGTACTTCTAAATATATTCTAACGTGGACCGTGGGCAACTCCAAAAAGCTTAGCAGGAAAAGAAGACAAAAAAAAATCAATTTGGTCAAAATTTATTTCAATTAGTATTTTAGTAGATATTTTTTATGTTAGTGTTACAATTATACTAATCCTTTCAAGAGTATTTTAAAAATATGAAAATGACACAATAACATAAATGTAAAAGGCTTTTATAAATAAAATAATGTTTAACTTACCGACAGTGAAAATAAACAGTAACTTCATCCTGGGCAACTTTCATTATTAACCAGAAGTTCGGCAAATGAATTCTTTTATTGTTTAAAGTAATAAGCCAATCGTATTCTTCAAAATCTTCACTAACATCTTCATCATATCCTTAAATTCAATAACAAATAAACAAATTATAGATCTCTAGGATAGGCCTTCATTAGCGATTTCTAATCACGACGACAGAAAAACCGCTATCGCAGAAAATCTATAAGGTGCACATATTGCGATAAACATACATATAGTCACGCCTTTTTTCCGTAGGGGTAGGCAAAACCACTTCTTTCCACTTGCTACGGTTCTTACACACGTCTTTCGCTTCTTCTACTTTCATCAGCGCTTTCATACATGCTCGTCGGTTGCTTGTACTCTTGACTTTGCCTTTATTTAAAACAATTTCGATCTGATCAAGATACATTTGCCTAGGTCGACCTCTACCGACTTGCCCATTCACACTCGCCTCATAAATCTGTTTCGTCAATCTTCTTTCATTCATCCTCTCTACGTTTTCAAACCATCTAGCATTCCTTAATTTATTTTTTTTATCACATCTTCTTTCACGCTACAGAGTTCCCTTATCTCACTATTTCTCACTTTATTCATAGTCACTCTCGATATAGGTACTTCTCAGACTACTCATCCCTGCAGCATTAATCTTACTTTCATGCTTCTTCTGCCAAACCCAACATTCCCTACCAAACATAAGTGTAGGAACCAGCACTCCTTTATGCACAGCCAGTTGTGCCTTTTTTGACATGTTCTGGCTGTTCATAAAGCTATACAGGGCGCCATTCATTTATTTCACTGTAACACCCTTTGCTCAATATTACAGTCATACTTTCCGTCTCACTTAAACAAGGCGGTAAATTAAAACAATTTCCAATGAATGTCATTGAAACTACTTGTGTCATCGCTCTTTTACTTCGAGCGAGAAGTAAACGACGTAAACGTTATTTGGTATTGGGTACATCCGTAAAGTAACGGACAAAAAGAAAATTGACGCCCTGGAAATGTTCTGTTGACGTAGAACCAATGAATCAATACTTCAACAAATAAAACCAAAAAAGAGACTAAGAACAAATTACGGACCTCATCATTAACATCACAGAACAAAATCTAGCTTGCACATTCAGGATGGCAGAGAACAGAGAGGAATAGAGACATATTGTGGAGAGCAACTCTTGAAAGCACGATTCTCGAATACGAGATAGCGACTAAGAAGAAGAAAGACATCCATAAAAAGATTATTGAAAGTTATTTAAAGATTTACGTGAGCACCTTGAGAAATTTTTCCAGTATTACCGAATGACAAAAAGTAGTTTAAAAACTTTGTAGGGCATAATTGGTCCATCTTAACCACCTTAACTTCTTCAATATGCTCACATATTTTCGTTTAAGAATGTACGCGCGAACTTCTTTGTTTATTGTCAAGCAGGGTTATTTGGCAACCGTTGTGTTTTTTTGACGTTTCATCTTACTCCGACTGATTTAACCGGAAGTGGTCCGTAACAATAATTCATCTCTACCGATAGTTTAATAGTACAAGGTCAAATTTTTAATCAAAATATTTTTATAATAGTAAAAAAGCCATTTCATATACAAATTCTAAGCATGTCGAATCTTCATGAAATTATGCAAATTTGTCTAAAATTTAAAACAACTAAGCACTTGAGTCTAAAATTATCTATCCAAAAATATGAAACAACTTTTTGTGTACTGAGAATTATTCCTGAATAAAAGAATGTTGGTACTTGTAATAATTATTATAGTGTTTATTAGCAATAACTTGTTCTTAAATTTAAGTTTACCTCCATCTGTACCAGGTGCACTTTCGTTTATACTAGAAATGTCACTCTGTTGGGAAACGTGTTCTTTAAATTGATGTTCAATATTCGCCGCTTCTTCCGAGAAATTAAAAACTGGGTTTGCATTAGACTCTTGAGAATGATTGAGAATATCCTTAGCAACAATATGTTCAGGGTCTCCAGTATAATTTCGTTGGGGAAATGCAGTATTATCAATAGAATCCTTTGCCAAATAATACAATTCTTCTTGTTTACACAATTTATAGCCGCTATAGGGAAGTCGTAAATGTGAAAACTCTTTAACAAATGTTTCATAACTGTGAGGAGTAGTATAAACAAAATTCAGTTTAATTACGTCTTGAACGCACGACGTAGTCAAGCGGCTAACGCCTTTTGTTACGTGATTCATTACATAATTCAACGTTTCTATAGTTACAGGGTCTTTATCTAATAACGCAGTACATATTTCATCTCGAAGTAACCATTTTATTTCTTCATTCAAACTCATAACCGACTTCTTCTGGGTCTCGGAAAGGTGATTCTGCGGTTCTGATATCCTATAAAATATTTGTAATGACTTTATTTCAGCAATGAATTATTTCACATTATTTTTCCATATCACCAACTATTTCAATACCAACAACTGAATAATTAAATTTGCTTACTGCGAATTAGAACTTGTTTCTGTATTTTCACTGCCTATACTGGTTTGGTAATCTGATGAAAATGAAGTAGTTCGTAGGCCCTGAGCAGAGTAATCGTTAATAATATTTTGAACATCTGGAGGTAAAGTAAGACATAACATATCCAAAGTCACTTGCAGACTCGACTGATTAATAACATCGGTTGGTTTTTCCAAATTCTGAATTAATTCTCCTAAAATTATCATCAAATCTTATAATAAGCTTCGAAATTCTAATTTCATGAAGTAATGTTAAAAAAAACAAAAAATATTTATATTTTATTTTGAAATTCGTACCTAAACAAGTGGGTAAAACTTTAACTGCTGTATTTAAGCATTCTCTTCCATTAAATTTAAGAGTGCAAACAAGATGTAAAAACAATGGACTAACTTGGTTACTGCAAGCAAAATCGCCAACTCTGCTTACCCCACTTTCTAACCTTTGTAACACTTGGGGCCTTTCAGAAAAAATACTTATATTTTCAGACTTAAACTCTACAATCTCCGAGTGATTCTCGGATACTTCATCGTCACTATCAGCAACGTGCTTCTCATTAACTTCGACATTTTTTAAATTTTTGTAGAAATAAAATTCGCCATTTGTTGGAATTGGATAAAATATAGTGCTGATAATCTTAAAAAAATTTTCTTTAATAAGTGAATGCAATGACTTCAAATCCGAACAAGGAAATGCATTATTTAACTCTTTTACCAACATTTCATCGCTACCATTTTTATTTATATGAGCACAAATCGTTGTTATATATTCTGTAACGTCAATTTCGGTTATCGATTCTTCACATTGATCCATAGCAGATTGAACATCAAAAGAATGTATGTAGATGCCCATGTGAAGAGCAACAAACAAGGATGTTGTAAAACATTTTGAATGTGTTATCACTAATGTTTTACAATGTTGCCTTAAATTTGTGTAATCTATTAGGTTTTCATCTCTATTATCCGATGATGCTTCGGACGTATCTTCAGATTTCAACCTAAAAAACGTTACAATATTGTTTTTAAAAAAAAATCAATACAATAACCAAAAATTTAAACTGTCAATAAATAGAAACCATTTTATTTTTTTTATTATTACTATTTTTATTAACTTTTAATAGCACATTTTCTTAAATTTTACTTTGAAAAGTAGTACGAAGATATGCATAATTTTTTTAAATACAAAAAAACTATTAAATTCTTAATTCTTCATTGATTTTAAATTTAAATTTGTAAATTATTGACATCTAATTAGATATGGTTCAAAAAATTTAAAAGGGTAGAAGATTGTAAATGGAAAAGCATGTAAATATATTTACTTGATATATTCTTCTTGTATATAATTAATGGTTTTAAATCTATGATCCTCATAAATGTCCTGCTTTTGAGTGGTTGTTTCTTCGTGAATGTCTACATAAGCATTAACTAGTCTCACTAAAGGAGCGTCGAATACATAAACTGGTAAACAAAGTGCATCTGAGTTGTTAATAGGAACATCACTATAATTACTCTCGCGAGACGGCGATCTATCCATACTGTCCATACTTTGACTAAGACTTGGAATGTTTGTATTATCATTTGACATGAGCGATTTAAGATCATCAAGAGTAGCTGCGACGAAGGTAAGTATTACGTGAGTTATTGATATTCCCTTTATGAAGCATCGCCATTGGGAAACAATTTTTTCCCCACTTTGCTCTGGATTACCTGATTCAATAATTTATTAGTGTCACTTATTACTAGCCATAAAAGGATTATAAAATTATTGAAAAAACTTACCTTGATAAGAAAGTCCATCAGAAATAGGACAAACATGTGGATGCTTGTTTCTATGCCTGATTAAAATTTCTTGAATAAATCTATTCGAATCATCTTTGTCAAGTTCTAATTCGTGATCATGTAACAATTCTAAATGTTCTAAAACATTTTCCAATAATAATCTATTGGCCCTATCTACACTACAATCGTTAAAACACTTTTTGTCTTTAGTTTCTGTGAACATTGAAAATAACAGCTCTGTTTGTTGACATAATGGCAGTATGCTGATTGGGTCAAATTTGAATGGAATGTGTTCTATTCTTGGAGAAATTATAGGATACGATTGTGTTCTAAAATAGCCCAAAACAAAATTAAATATTTAAAGATTTATTTAACTACCCTATTTAAAATAATACATACATACATAAAGTCAGCTTTTTCCCATAGGGGTAGGCAGAGACCACTTCTTTCCACTTGCTAAGGTTCTTACACACGTCTTTCGCTTCTTCTACTTTCATCAGCGCTTTCATACATGCTCGTCGGTTGCTGGTACTCTTGACTTTGCCTTTATTTAAAACAATTTCGATCTGATCAAGATACATTTGCCTAGGTCGACCTATACCGACTTGCCCATTCACACTCGCCTTATAAATCTGTTTCGTCAATCTTCTTTCATCCAGCCTCTTTACGTGTCCGAACCATCCAAGCATTCCTTTATCTAGCTTTGTAACTATATCTTCTTTTTCATCGCAGCGTTCCCTTATCACATTATTCCTGACTTTATCCATCGGAGTCACTCCAGCTATACTTCTTAGACTACTCATCTCCGCAGCATTGATCTTACTTTCATGCTTCTTCTACCAAACTCAACTTTCACTAGAGATGAATTTTATTGATAAGGACAGCTTCCGGTGAAATCAGTCGGAGTAGGAAGAAATGTCAAAAACACACGACGGTTGCCGAATAACCCTGCTTCAAGGTAAACAAGGAAGTACGCGCGGATATTTTTAAGCGAGTATATGTTCTTATGTAGAAGGGATTATTAGGTGTGGTTTAGTTTTATTTTTAGTTGTTAGTACTACTTAGTTCTATGAGTGCGTGGGTGTAAGGGAAAAATGAGATTTATAGACAATGGTCTTTTCATCTTTAAATCTGGCCAAAAAAATGGTGATTATCACGATGATAATCAGATAATTCAGATAATTTCATGAGGTAGGTAAGAGCACAGCTGGTTCCGAATATAAGACTAAACAGAGTTTTGGTTGTGGATAATGCTAGTTACATCAATGAAAGAGGTAAGTACTTATATAATTATATAATAGGGGAAGGGCTAGCAGTGAACAACGTAGGCTCGGAACCAACCTTCGTGAACAGAATTCGTGGAGAAGTTCTCGATATAACTATCAGTACACAGTTTATGAGTACCAAAATAGTTAACTGGCAGGTATTTACCGAACCCTCAGATCATAAACATTTACGATTTGTGTGCGAACAGGACAAAGTCCGATAGTGCAGTTTCGAGATCCATAATGCACAGATTGGAAAGGGTACTGTGAATCCCTCCAACAGCACCTAGGTAACGGTAATAGCACTATACAAAATAGAGCCGAAATAGAAGCGGCGAATGAGCATATCGCATCCGCCCTTCTAACAGCCTATAAGGAAAACTGCCCATTAAAGGAGAAGAGGGACCATAGAAGTATATCCTGGTGGAGCAGAAGCTTAGACAAAAAAAGAAAAGAAGCTCGACGTCTCTTCAATTGAGCTAAAGAAACAGGTTGCTGGAAAATCTATCACACAGCTCTAACGACTTATAACAAAGAAATAAGGAAAGCCAAAAGATAATCCTGGAGGAGGTTCTGTCAGAGTATATCAGATTTACCTGTACAAGCATCCACAAGTTTACATATGTAAAACGGGTACGGTGAACCATTCCCTACCTAAATCCTTCCGGCCTATCAGCCTCACCTCCTTTTTAATGAAAACTCTGGAAAGAATTATTGATAGACATATCAGAGAGGAGAATATTAGGGATCATCCCTTAAACTCCCATCATTATGCCTACCAAACAGGCAAATCTACGGTTTTAGCACTAAACAATCTAGTAGGAAAGATCAGCCATTCCCTTAAACATAAGGAAATTGCGCTGGCAGCTTTTCTATAAATAGAAGCAGCGTTCAATAACGCCCTACAACAGTCACTCTATACATCAATTAGGGATAGAGGAATCGACAGTCAAATCTGTAACTGGATCAAAAGCATGAATGAAAACCGATATGTAATATCATCACTGCATGGAGAGTCGGTGTCCACAAGTTGGGGTACTTTCCCCCTAATGTGGTCACTCCTAATTGACTCTCTGCTGAGCGAACTTTCCATGCAGGGAGTAGATTTTCAATACTATGCAGATGATTTGGTTATAATAGTTAGAGGGAAATTTGAAGTGACGATCTCAAACGTCCTCCAAGAAGCCCTCAACACAGTATACAGATGGTGCGAGAGGAAACAAATGTCTGTCAACCCCCGGAAAACTGTAATTATTCCTTTTACAAGAAGGAAAAAGCTAGTATAGCTTCGGCAGCCTGTCCACACGTAGAGAGCATTCCATTTGCGGCGGAAGTAAAATACCTGGGTGTAGTTCTGGATAAAAGACTCATCTGCGCCCACCAGGAAAAAACAATAAACAAAGCCAGGTTTTCTCTCTGAAATCTCAGAAGAGTATGCGGCAAATCTTGGGGAATGAACCCCAAACAGATTTACTGAAGCTATGTCCAGCACACCAAAGGCAGCATGAAACACCTCCTAAATCTTCCTCCCTTAGATATTCTCTTGGAGAGGAAGGCCAGGATAGTCTCTTAATAAATGGAGAGCAACTCGGGGACCACTCCGGGATAGTAAATGAAACAAAAAACCACCAAATTCTCGGGATGGTTCCTGACATGCTAGCCACAAAAATACACGTAGAAAAGTCGTTCAAAGTCCTGTTTCCGAAGAGAGATAAATGGGTGAGGAAAGAAAACCTCTTCCCGGAGACAGAATACGTAATGTCTACAGATGGCTCAAAAAACCCAGATGGAGTTGGGGCCGGTGTTTTCAGCAGGAAACCAAAGATTGAAATATCTACCAGTCTTGGCAGATATGCTACAATCTTTTAGGCTGAAGTCTTCACTATCGAATTGTGTGCAAGAGAGCTGACTAATAGAGCTCTAGCAAACAAAACATAAGTATAATATCAGACAGCACTGAGATCCAACAAGATAAATTCTAAACTTGTATGGAATTGCATCGAATCCATAGAGTACTTTGGTGCGAACAACAGAGTGACACAGCTGTGGGTACTTGGGAATCAGGGGGTGGAGGGAAACAAAAAAGCCGGCACCCTTGCGTTCACTGGACCAGAACCGGTTTTTGGAGTCACTACAAGTGCCGCCAAAACAACCATTTCAGACTGGGCGGAGAGGAAAATACTCACGTACTGGTCCGATATACCAGGGTTAACTCACTCGAAGGCGTTCTTACATAACCCTCGAGAAACACAACTAAGCAGATCCTAGAATGGAGTAGGTCTGACCTACGAATTCTAAGGGGCTGCTTACAGGACACTGTCGTCTAAAATACCACCTCGGAAAGATAGGTCTGAATCAACAAACGGACTGTCGGTTTTGCTGCGTGGAAGACGAAACTGCTGAACATATACTATGTTCATGCCCCGGCCTGGGAAAAATAAGGTTTAACATATTTCGTTATACCAACCTAAAACCTACCGATTTCAAGAAAATCTCACCCCATACAACCATGAACTTCGTGAAAAGGGCTGTATAATGCGGTGAACTGTAACCTCTAGGGGTAGACTACACAATAGACCTACTAAAGGTCGCAGTGGAGGGGCGACCTACGCCCCACTCACATGATACCTAACCTAACCTAACCTACCTCCCCGTGGTCGTTACTGTGCAGTGATGATATGATAATTAAGAAAGTAGTTTTTTATTCTGTCACTGGCGAAACGATCAACCCCTAATGATCTCGAAACTATCAATTTATATGTTTTTTATTTACTTTCAATTTTAATACATTTTTTGCTACATAAATATTTGGTAACTGTTACAAAATATTTACGATACGCCACTGGTACCCAATTCCGTATGATTCGTCGCTACACATCTGCTGAATTTGGATAATGGACTCTTTACATGTCCTTTTCATTAAATATGCATCTCTACCATACATAAGTGTAGAGAAAGGGACCAGCACTTCTCTGTACACAGCCAGTCGTGTCTTTTTTAAAACGTTCTGGCTGCTCATAAGGTAATGCAGGTTCCCATTCATTTGTTTTCCTACCAACACCCTTTGTTCAATTTCACAGTCATAATAATACAATAAAATTATTACTACATTTGTTTTTTAAAATAAAAATCAGATTTTTTTGCAGCTAATAAAAACTACTTGATGTATTAATAATTAGCATATTTTACTTATTATGTATTATTACTTACCGTTGTTCAGATACAGGATAATCCAAATAACTATTCTTGCTACTTCTACACGAAAAACTTTTTCGACTAGAACCCAATAGGGATTGATTAAATAATACAGAAGAGTTATTTTCTTCCAAGTCTTCTGTATCTTGGCACATTATATTTAAATGTTCCATTGTCAACAGAGTGCT
Organism: Agelastica alni; assembly: GCA_950111635.1. Lineage (NCBI taxonomy): Eukaryota > Metazoa > Arthropoda > Insecta > Coleoptera > Chrysomelidae > Agelastica > Agelastica alni. Next base: position 59,936,133 of record OX467708.1, read on the forward strand.
TATACATTGACAATCAACCTTATAAATCTAAAAAGGAAATATTTAAAATACTATCCGTATGTATTATGTGTGTACCTATTTTAAGTATATAAATATAATTTAAGTATTTTGTTTGGGTATACAAGACACAAAAATAAAGAATATACTAACAAAAAGTACTCAAAACTAAACAAATATTTAATTGCCGTAACAAGTGTTATAAATTAAATGAGTGTTTTATCTATCATCAAAAATTTTGATCTTGATTAAAATATTAGAATTATTTTAAGTTGAGGATAGTTTGGTAAAGTTAGACAAAAACAGTACCTTAAACTTAAAATAAAATGTGGTTTGTGTAATAAATGTACTTACTACATCAGCGAGTTCAAAATAATGTTTATTGTCGGCATAAGCGATTCTAGGATTGCCAGGTACAACAGTACCATATTGAGGTTCAATCCAAACTTCAGTAACCATCTGCAGTTCTGCTTCGACATCTGATGATTGTTCATTATCTTCCTCTGAACCACTATATAATTCATCACAGAAGCTAGAACAGTGAGGTGGAAAGAGAACATATTGTATGATACAAGGAGCTGGGGGGTCCATCCATACCTCCAGAACCATGGTTATAATGCCAGAAGCTGAATGTGCAAAACTAAAACCTTCCTTGATCCTCATTCTAAAAAAATGTTAAGCATTCACTTAATTAACATGATTACCAATTAACCATCCTATTTTACTCAACAAACATAAAAAATACTTGATATAAGAACAAATGTATGGCTTAAAGCATATTTAAATGTTAAATTTACTCAGCAAACGTACCTGGTAAGTGTATTAAGAATTCTAGCAATCGACTGGTCAGGTAACCTAGGATTAGAAGGAAGTGTAGCACTCCATATCCATCGTTTGTGAAAAAGATACCTAGATAGTGTAGTAAATAAAGTACCTGTTACAGGTGAGGTATAATATAAACCTGAGTTTGGAGGTTGAGTACCATCAGGGAAAATAACAGTTGAGTAATTGTTAGGAATACGTTCATATCTAAAATATAAAAAATAATTACGATCTAAACAATGGTGAAAACCGAAGGAAATGAGGAAAAAAATGATTTAGGTGCATAAGGTAAATTAGGAATCATATTTAAAGACAAAACCATATGAATTTAGAGGAGCGACAAATTAATTAGTAAATAATAAAAAATATTATACCTTATAAGAATTTTTTCTAGTGGCTTTTGTAATAACATACAACAATAATTCTCCTTAACTTTTTGAAGACTAGACAGGTAAGATAAACCTAATATTTCCAGTTTAAGTTCTTCACAAATCTAAAATAAAAAGAAATTGATGTATATAATATTCTTTATTAAAAAATAAAAATATATTTTTTTAGATAAAAAAAGTAGCAATTACTTACTTTGTGTCTAGTATTTCCAGGAGTTCCCGAAGTAAATCCAATATTAAGCACAGCGCAAGGCAATTTTGACGAAATTCTGACGATACAAAACCAAATAGGAGGCTTATCACTTTCTTTATGCAATAGTTTTAAGTAAGTATGATTATCTATCAAAACAAAAGATGCCCATTCTGCAAGTAACCCATATAAAGCTGAGGCTGCTTGTCGGCATTGAACCACCTAACAATAAGTAAATAGAAGTTTTAGTAACATGAAAACGAATTTTTTTTTAATTTGAAATTTAAATAAACAGATCAATTTTGGGATATTACATAACAATCACACATTGTCATTACATGATGCTAAAATAAACCAATAATTTTGATTCTTACTTGATACCGTTGAGAAGAATTTGCCAGATGTAAGTATTTTGGTAATGGATTGTCGTGCTGAAGTATCAAGGAGACTTTATGAACATGGAACCACTTTCTCCAATTGTTTGTTTCCATTTGACAAATTGGTTGCCACATATTAATAAATTTTATACAGGTGACGTCACTAAAATTCATTGATTCATTAACAACCAATAAATTAAGTTGGTAAGAAATTCAAGGTCGGTTTATTGAAAATTACAATATATAAATAAAATAAATATATCAGCTTTCAAGTTATAGGTCTTCAACATCGAGATTCGTTTTTACAGAATAAAATTAGAGTTATAAGTTTCAACAAAATATGACACTAAAGCCATTGTGTAACTTCCTAATAATATATTTATTTTCATTACAAGGATAGATCGTGGTTTATTGTATTTACCTTGGCGTTAGAATAAGCCTTGTGGCGTCTGTACAACAAGAATTATTTAAAATAAACACAGGTATACCATTTCGCACACTTTCCGGTAGAATGTACCAGTCTTTACTACTTTGGAACAAACTCAATTGTTGGGCTAGACCCAAATCTCCAGAAGATAATTGGGACAATCTCATCCAAAATCTCTCAATAATAGCTTGTCTGTAAACAGACTTTGATTCTTTTTTAATTATACAGGTAATATCATGAAGAAACTCGTAAGGGGCTAAAAATAATAAATATTTTTAAGGTATAGAAGACAATGCAAATACATATGTATATGGAAGACAACACGAACCTGATATGTATACTTCAAAATGTGTGATATTTTTTAAAGCGGGCCACTGAGATCTAACTTTGTAATGAACATATATCGATGACTTCCATTGAAGAATTAACTTAATCTCCAAGTTGCCATTCATAAAAAAAATATTCTGAAAATAATTAAACATCAAAACTGGAAATAATAAAAATCATCTATTGCAACCATAACACTAAAAAACTGTTGTGTTATCAATTAAAAATCATTCATTTTCATGCAATATCAGTTTTAAATTTTATAAGCTGCAAATAATGTCTTTACAGCTGTATCATTTTTAAATGACATTGGTTGATTTGGGTAAATTTATTGATATTTTCAAGATTGTTTTTAATGCTGTTACTAACATAACTTTATGTTTAAAATTCTTCAAATGTTTGAATGTATTAATCAATTTAGAGTATAAGTTTAAGTTTTTATGATGCAAACAATAAATGTTAGGTAAAGCAGTATTTTGTTAAAACAAATACATTTCTTAAAATTTTGTGACGTGCATAGCCTATATAAGCGAGGAAAGATAGCACAAAAATAGGCCTATCTTTCCATTTTCTGTACAGTAAGATAGATTGATTGTTTTTTGCATTCGCTTCCTAAATTTAATTGAAAACTTTGTACCTACTTTTGAACATTTAATTTTTCCAAATTGCATTTGTGCAGTGGAAAATTCATTCCCTGAAGTCACATAGAAGAATTCATAACTTGGTGAATAACAATTGGAACGGGCCCAATTCGTGTTTATGTCGGAGCACAAGGTACCTGGTAGCAGGGAGCCGGTGCCAGATTCGATAAAAGCGCCACAAAAAAAAACCTGGAGACGATTTTTGGTTTATTTGGTCAAAAATTTCAAAAAAATCCCTCGGGTTTTGACATCGATGTCAAGTTCCGAAACTCCATCCGGGGCACCAGATACTCGGAAAGTCGGAAAGAGGTTTACTGATGTCAGATTTAGAATAAGCAATACAAAAAAACCCGGATGATTCATTAAGTATAAATTTCAGGAAAAGCCTTAGAAATGACGTTGACCAGTCATCCTGAGCTTTATGTTAGCGAGGAGAAAATTTGGAGGTCATATTCGAGACCAGCGACCCCGAAAACCCGTGGGAACACGAATTGGGCCCGTTCCAATTGTTATTCACCAAGTTATGACTATGACTTATGACTATGTGACTTCAGAAATGCATTTTCCACTGCACAAATGCAATTTGGAAAAATTTCATAATCAAAAGTGGGTACACAGTTTTCAATTGAATTTAGGAAGAGAATGCAAAAAACCTATCCATCTTACAGTACAGAAAATGAAAAGTTGAGTGTTATATTTTCTCGCCTAATATGTATTCGAGTGGATAAAAACTGTAACATCGTCAAACCAAACTAAACATGAAGCATGCGCAGATTGTTCCGCACTGGATTGGTCGGCATGACTGTAACCTTTAATGTATGCTGTCATTCGGCATCCGGACAATTTTTTATAGTGACCTTGCGTGAAACATAGAGGCAGCACTACTGCCTTTGGTGTTTTATTTTTAGAATTAAATAGGGTAAACATGATGAGATATTTTTTAAAATAAAAAAAAATATTAAATATGGGTTCCGTTGTTGTCAGTACTATCGTAATGGCGTTAATCTTGAGATAAAATTGCTTATGCACGTCATATAAGTTTACGATCTATATGTTTAAATGTTAAAATAACTAGTTTTTAACCTGTGTTAAGTTAAATACGCATAATATTTATTTAGTCTCAATTTTTGAAGTTTTTTATTTATAAAATAATTAGAATTAAAAAAAAATGAGGGCTCGCGGGACGCCTGGAAGATGTGAAACATAGAAACTATTTTACATAAAAAATATGCATGGTTTACTAAAAAACTAAATACTACTCCTGAATATCACCTGATATAAATAAGCTACATTTTCTTTGATATTTTAAATGTGAGTTTTTTTTTATGAAAATAGTCACAAAAAGGGTAGACCTATCGTGTGGGCCGCGGATGGCCCGCACTGCGACTATTAGAAGAGGAAGGGATTATAGAAAAAAAATGATTGTGGACACGCTTTTTAAAAAGTTGCAGGTCATAGTTCTCTGGAAAAACTGATTTTGGAAGCTTATTCCATTCCGTAGCAGCCCTGTAAAAGAAGGATTTTTGATAATGATTGGTCCTTGTAGTGTCAATCTTGAGAGTAAATGGGTGAGACTGATCAGCGTGCCGAGTTCTTCGGCCGAATGTGGCCAATGGTAGTACAAGAGTTTTTATTTCTCTGGAGCATCTGCCATGGAAATATCTGTAGAGCAATGACTGGTCTGAACTCTTCTTCTATGTTCTAGAGGGTGAAGGGTATCTGTGAGAGTTGAGCTGTTTATCAAGCGAATGGCTCTTTTCTGAATGGAATCTAGAAGACGAAGAGAATGCCTTGGTGCTGAACCCCAAATGTGCGAGCAATACTCCAGTAGAGGTCGGATTTGAGCCTTGAACGTCGTCAACAGTTGATCAGGTATAAAAAACTTTCTGGCTTTCCACAGAAAACCTAGCCTCTGGCTTGCCGACTTTGCGATGTTAGCAACATGGTCGTGCCAAAACATATTATTGTGACTCCCAAAATCGAGATGGAGGGACTTGGTTCAAGGGTATTTCCGGACATTGTGATGGGATGATTTGAGGAATTCACTTTCTTGGAAAACGAGGCACTTTGTGTTTTTTTGGCGTTGAACTAAACAAGATTGTTGGTTCCCCACTCGACGATTGCTTTAAGATCTCTATTGATAGAATCAACCTGTTCCTGCCTGAGTCTATTTGTATCATTCACCGAAAGTGATCGATAGGATGTGAAAGTTGAGACAAGTGTGCTATCGTCTGCGAAACTGTAAATGGGGTTTGTGGTGGTTTTCAAGAGGTCGTTGATGTGTAAAAGAAATAAGGTGGGGGACAGGATGGAACCCTGGGGGACCCCGGCATTAGTTTTAAACGCATCAGAAGAAATACCGTCAACTGCCACATGTAAGGAGCAATCTTGCATGAAGCTCAAGAGCCAATGGCGCAGTTTGGTTGGGAGACCGTAGGCAGATAATTTACTTAACAATGCCTGGTGCCAAACGCGGTCAAAGGCTTTAGATATATCCAAGGCTATTGCACGGGATTCACCAAACTTTTCAATAGTGTTTGTCCAGAGCTGAGTGACATAAGCCAGCAAATCTCCAGTAGACCGAAGTTGTTTAAATCCATATTGTCTGTCATGGATTATCTCAAATTTCTCCAGATATTTGATGAGTTCTGTGTTAATCGCTTTTTCCATAACTTTGGATATGACTAAGAGCAATGCAATAGGGCGATAATTTGCAGGAATAGTCTTCTTTCCTTTTTTCGGAATCGGTTGGACTTTAGCGTTTTTCCACATGGACGGAAATACTCCTTTGCTGTATGATAACTTGAAGAGTCTACAGAGAACTGGGATGAGCTCTTGAGAACAGGACAATTGTCGGAATTCCATCTGGTCCTACTGCCTTATTAGAGACAAGATTTCGTAGGATTTTCCTGATAGTGTGATGGCGGATAGCGACCTCAGGCATTGATGCGTTTATTCTAGGTATCGTTGGGGGTTGTTTTCCATTGGTATCGAGGGTTGAGTTAGAGCTGAACATTTCGGTCAGCAGATCCGCTTTTTCTTTGGAAGATACGGCTGTCGTGCCGTCGGACCTCTGGAGTGGTGGTAAAGAAGAAGTTGTGAAATTCTTATTTATGGCTTTAGCCAAAGACCAGAAGGTCTTTGATCCAGGAGGGGCATTGACAAGCTTGTTGCATATTCTCGTGTCGTAGGATTCTTTGGCAAGATCGATCGTTCTTTTGCAGGCGTTCCTCGCGTAGACAAAGGCTTCTCGGTTGGCAATTGTCGGGACTTCGCACCAGAGTCGATGTACTTGATTTTTATCACGCACTGCACGGTTGCATTCTTGGTTGAACCAGGGTTTGGGGTTGAAGATTCGTCTTGTATCACAAGGAATGTATGAGTCCATACCTAGCCTTATGATTTCAGTTACAGATTCTGCACATGTTGATGGGAGTGCTGAAGCATTTTAAATTTGTGACTAACAAACGAAAACAACCTATAAGACCCGTTAGGATCTCATTTTTTTGTTACTCCAGTCAAGGTTTGTCAAAGTATTTAGGGTCGGACGGAAGACAAACGGTCGCCACGAGGTGTTTCACATCAAAATGTAGCAGCAAAAGTTTTTTTAACAATCTTACATTTGAAACAAACAGTTTCTGTTTATTTGTTTTGTATTTATTGGGACATTTAAATATTTTCACTTTCTTTAAAAAATCTAAAATGAAAACTTACATCGATTGTAAAGCCTTCTCTTATTCTTCTTGATAATAAAAGTAGAATGGAAGCACTTGTATTATCATCAGTCTGTCTTTTAGAAAGCAGGGATGGCATCTTTTGACTACAGAACATTTCATTTCTAAAAACATGAATAATTTTTAATTTAGTAAAACATTAAATAAGTTTAAGTACATACGAAGATGTCCATTTATTACTATCACAAACTTTTGAATAAGCGTATTTATTAGTATTATGAAAAGACCATAATAGGAATAGTTCATGGTATATATTCATTTCTACCGACGAGCTGCATGGCTAAAAAATTTCATACAATTAAAACATGAATTAAAACAATAAGTTATGGTGCAGTGTGGAACTTTTTAGGGTAAACCTATTGTGTAGGCCGCTGACGGCTTGCACTGCGACTATTAGAAGGGGAAGGGATTATAGAAAGGAGATGACTGTGGACCCGATTTTGAAAAGTTGCAGGTCATAGTTCTCTGGAAAAACTGATGTTGGATTTTGTTTCATTCCGTAGCAGCAGAAGGATTCTTGATGGAAATTGTTTCTTGTAGTGTCAATCTTGAGACTGATCAGCGTGACAAGTTCTTCAGCCGAATGTGGCTAGTGGTGTTATAAGAGTTTTTATTTCTCTGGAATATCTGCCATAAAAATATCTGCAGAGAAATGTCTGGTCTGCAACTCTTCTTTGTTCTAGTGGGTGAAGGGTGTTTGTGAGAGTTGATCTGTTTATCAACTGAATGGCCCTTTTTTGAATGGAATTTAGAAGACGAAGAGAATGCTTTGGTGCAGAACCCCAAATGTGCTAGCAATACTCCAGTAGAGGTCGGATTTGAGCCTTGTAAGTCGTCAACAGTTAATAAGGAGTAAAAAAATTTCTACCTTTCCACAGAAAACCCAGCCTCTGGCTTGCTGACTTTGCGATGTTAGCAACATGGTCATGCCAAGACATATTATTAGACACTGTGACTCCCAAAATCGAGATGGAGGGACATGATTCAAGAGTATTTCCGGACATTGTGATGGAATGATTTAAGGAATTCACTTTCTTGGAAAACGTGGCTCTTAATAAAATAATGAGTAAAAACTGTAGAGTGTACAGTAAGAATTAATTTAGCTTAGGCGTTAAAATACACAACATAAAATGTGTTAAATTTACTTACAACTGGCATAAAATCCTCCATACAAGTTCCTAGAGTCGAGTAAGAAAAAAAATAAAGTAAGTCTGTATATGAAACAAAACCAGCACCAGATTGAGGATGAAACGCACAACCAACTTTTAAAAAAGAAATTGCTGTACTATCATAATGTAACTGAAACAACAATGATTCCATTATATTTGAATCAGGCATTGCAACTACCCCATCAGTTATGACTAGAATATCTAAAAATAATAATAGAAATTAATTAAGTACATTTTGGGTATAATACACATGTAAGTAAAATTGTAGGTAACAATTAGAAGATATAATTTGTTAAGTAATCAGGTAATGCGTCATTTTTATTGGTAACGTTTTTCTGAATTTTTACATACATAGTCACGCCTTTTTCCCATAGGGGTAGGCAGAAACCACTTCCTTCCACTTGCTACGGTTCGTACACACATCTTTTGCTTCCTCTACTTTCATCAGTGCTCTCATACATGCTCTTCGGTTGTTGGTACTTTTGACCTGGCCTTTCTTCAAAACAATGTTGATCTGATCGAGATATGTTCTCCGAGGTCGACCTCTACCGATTTGCCCATTCACACTCGCCTTATAAATTTGTTTCGTCAATCTTCCTTTATCCATCCTTTCTACGTGTCCAAACCATCTAAGCATTCCTTTATCTAAACAATTGTCTATGTATAAGTTAAACAGCCATGGCGAAGCCACACATCCCTGTCTCACAACTTTTTGGATGTTAAACCAGTCCGTGCAAGCTCCGTTTATCCTGACACAAGCAGTGGAATCCTTGTAAAGTGATTTCAGTGCTCGTATTAAACTACCACTCACCCCATACATAGACAATGTAGACCACAATTCACTCCTCACCACTCTGTCATTGGCCTTTTCCAAGTCTATAAAAGCGCAATAGACCTTCTGACTTCTAGCCAAGAATTTTTCGACTATACCTCGTAAGGAAAAGACCTGATCCATACATCTCCTTCCTCTTCTAAATCGTGCTTGCACATCCCATATCATCTTCTCAGTTTCATTCGTTACTCTTTTGATCAATATCTTTGCATACAGTTTGCCGACTATGCTGAGTAAACTAATACCTCGGTAGTTCTTACAGTCCTGCTGCGAACCTTTTCCCTTGTAAAGCGGCACAATAACGGCCTTGCACCAGTCGTCTGGTACACTACCACTTCTCCAACAAAGGTTAAAAAGGCGGTCCAGTAGACTAGCTACCACGTTTTGTCCAGCCTTCAGCATTTCAACTGTTATCCTGTCGTACCCAGCAGCTTTACCCAATTTCATACTGTTCAACGCTTCCACAAATTCTGTCGTAGTAATTTCACTTTCATTGCAACTTTCACTCATGTCTTCGAATTGGGCCTGTACTTGTGTATCCTCTTTCTCAAATAAACTTTCGAAGTATTCCTTTCATCTCTTTAATATGCATTTCTCTCCTTTTACCATATTACCATCTTGGTTTCTGATTCTTTCCAATTGCGAGGTAGTTTTTTTACCTCTGGCTGTTCTTATGGACTTCCAGAAGAGTTTAATATTGTTTTTGAAATCGTCAGATAACCTCCTATCAAATTCATCTTTATCACTCTCCTTATTTTTTGCCACAACCTCTTTTGCCACACCTTTTAACCTTTTATACTCATTCTTTGCCTTGTTTACATCCTCAATCATTGCCTTTTGCGTTCTTTGATCGGCTTTTGTAGCTAGCCAATCCAGCCAGGCTTTCTTCTTTTCTGACACTGCTTTTTGAACCTCTACGCACGTTTTCTGTAACTTGCATCCTTTCCTTCTTTTACTTACACCGCATACTTCTATAGCAATATCCATGATTCCTTTCTTGAATGGCTTCCACAATTCTTCAACCTCACATGCTTCATCTAAACTGTCAAATTTCTCGGTCAATTTACTAACGAACTCCTCTGTTATACCTTCTTCTTGCAAATTCTCAACTTTTATACGCTCTAGTACACTACTTGATTCCTGCACACGATGGCGCCACCGCTTAAAGAGACCTCTTATTCGGCTCATTACTAATTTTTTACAAAGTACTGTAATACTTATGTTCACAAAATTTCACAAGTGGGTATTTAAAAATGGTTTTAAATGACTTACGGCTTATGCTATTTTCAGGAAGTAGAGAAATTGCTAGCATTGAGTAACGTAACATATTGACAAAATTAACATCTGGAGTAACCATTGGTATTTTGGAATACCTTTTTCCTGCGTCTGGGAGGTCAAATAGGTCACCTGTCAATCGTTCGTTTTGATGCTAAAATCAAATTTTTAGAAATAAAATAGAACAAAAAATACTTGTAATAAATATTAAAACATTTAAACATATTAAATTTAGTTTTGAAATACATTCTCTAAGCATTAACAAATCCTAAAAATGATTGGGTTCTCCAAGATTTGGTTAAATTTAAATTTTTCTTTCCTTTGAATTAGTATAGTGTTAGTGAGTGTCTGTGCATATAAAGTAGTAAAACCTAATAAAAAGTCACGAAAACACTGAAGTATTAACATTTTTTATTTTTATTTGATTGGTCTTCTAGACCGGTTTTAATTGTAGTAAAATACACGCAAGCAGTTTTTTAATTTAAGAATAAATAAATCCCTACTAATAAAAAACGATTGTAAAAAACTTACCCTTTGAAAATCTAGCTGATCCAAAGCAATAGAACAGACATCCGCAATTTTTTCTTCCAAAATTCGATACTGTTTTTCAACATATTTTAAAATTTCACCTAAATTTTTCTGTGATATCTGAACACCCTTTACTAAAACCTGCTGTGCTGGACTTAGGAAAAACGGAGTATTAACAATAACAGTCAAGTATATATTTGGCTGGAAAACAGTTAAACAACCTGGTATCAAAAACTAAAAAACAAAAAAAAAATAATTTATTAAACTATCTACTAATTATAAACAACCTCACATTTATAATTTGCCAGGTTCGTTCCTTGTGCATTTTTTTATTTAAATTTTACTACAACAATTAATCTCATGTTACCCATCACCACCAAAAATTCTTTTAACGATTAAACAAGACAATGTGCTAAGCATGACATAGAGATCGGCAGCATAATAAATGATAGAACAAAATATTTAAATGAAAAGAAAAGAAATCAGTAATTGCGTAAGAAATACAAATTAATAATATAAATTTAATAATTTACAATCAGCATTAATTATTTGTTAATTATTATAAAAAGGATGCTCAAAACATCTATCAGAGTAGTATAAAATATTAAAATCCCAAAGTCACTCCAATATATTTGGCTCATAAAGCTCTTATTTTCAAAACCAAATAGTCATTTGATCATTTGGCTCAAAGGTTTCAACATGATCGAGAACATAAAAGGAACTACAGGAGAAACGTATGGAATAAGTGTGACGGAAATAACCAACTATTTAATATAAACAAATTAGTGAGTAATTATAAATTAGAAGTGTATATTATATTTTAAATAAATGAAGTTAATAAACCTTACAACAATATAAATAAAAGATGCGATTAATCTTCAGCAAAAGCATTCAATTTATAAAAATACGATACAAAAAAATTAAAAATTTGATTTTTACTGTTTATCATTTATGTTGCTCGTAAGTTAAAAATGATGAAACATTCATGCTAAGCTTTTCTATAATTTTAGAATGAAAAAATAAAATTATAATTGAGTAAATACCTTACCCTTTTTTTATTTAATTTTAATGCACCTTAACATAAATGAATCCTCTAATGTTAAAATAAGAATATTTCTACAGATCGGATACTTTATGGGCATCTACGTAAGAATCTAATAGCAGATATAATGAAAATTTTTTAATATTTCAATACAAACAACACTTTTTCCAAATCATTTTAAATATATTATAAAATTTCTACATTTGGTTTAATATTGTCAAATAAATTTATTATTTAATAACTTTCTTTTAGCACGCCCAATTCGTTATTTTATTAAAGTGAAATACCCTGTAGAATTTGTTTTGAAATTTGAATAAAAAAAGGAAGGTCGTTTATGACTTAAAATTATTATAAAACACATGTGCATTCATTACTAATACTAACCAAACACTTTATCAAATGCTAACATGTAAAGCGGAAAATTTTAATTTTATTAAAGTTTTAGTTTTATTTCATTTGAAAATCATGTCAAGAGAACAAATTAAATGGTTATGATGTGGATTCTGTATTGTTAAGTGGGATTCAAGGACACATCAAATTTTGATAAAAATGATCAAATCACTCTGTTTTAAAATTCATTCTTACCATTACAATAACATTTGTTTTTTATTTATTCTGATGTCGGTCATGCAAAATTAATTGTTGATGAAAATATTTTTACAATCAAATTGAGATTTCAAACTAATTGTAATTATTAAAATATCATACCTCAAATATACAATAGGTAAAACATTTTGCATGTTTTATTAGTAATAGTAAAGTTAAAAAAAATAAAAAATTATTTTAATAATGCCACGAGTTTTCATTTTTTTACTTAGTTGAGCAAATAATTTCAATTTTTTCAGAGAAAAACTTAAAATTTACTTTACTGTTGCTTAATATTTCATTCACAACAATTATACTTATTTGAAACAGTAATATAAAGGAAAAAAATATAAAACTCTTTAGTAAACAAATTGATCTAAAATAAATGTTATTATCACGATGATATTTATTTAAGTAATTTAAATTATTCCGAAAAACATTAATGGAAACTTATTTATCTTCACTGTGCTTTTTCATCAAAAACAACATATTTTTGGCAATTAGCAGTAAAGAAATTTGCTAAATGTTTTTACTTTTACTGTTTTTTAAAAAATTTCAGTTTTGTATATTAAATTATTATACAAGTACATTATAGCTTTAATTTATCAAATACTTTAAAAATGGTTGTATTTTCTATTTGCAAAACAAAAAATTATGTTTATAACAATTATTGTATCATATTGTATGCATAAAAACTTACCTCTCTACACAATCCATTAATACTAGCTTTAAAACAATTTAAAATTTCATCAAAGAGCATTTCATCTTTTTGATTATCTACATTTGTATGTGAAGGACTCATATCTAAACAAAATACAAATCTGTAGCTTTGAGCTACAAATTTAACTTCAGTGCGATATGTTACTAAAAATCTATTACAATTTTTTGCCAAACTCTGCTCCCTTGGTATTGCAGATATTACTTCTAAGTTACCACATGATTCACTCTACAAAAAATATTATTTATTGATCAGTTTAATTTAACCATAGCCAGAAACCAAACCACATAAGACTCCTAATGAAGAAGCCATAGGATTAACTAAGGAAGATAGTTAAACAGAGTAAGATCCATAAGTATGATTATTAAAAGTTCAGTACTCTAAATAAGGAAAAAAATAATTTAATATTATCTTTAGAATTTTGTCTAGCATAACTTTTAATAAGTAGGTATATTAACTATTGCAACTAAAAACTTGAATTAATAAATAAACTTTCATGTAGGAGTAATTAGTTCTGATCAATTATTGATCAAATATTTATGGTTATTAACACAAAGTAAAATCTCACATGATTATTAAATAGTTTGATGTAACGTTTTTAAATTGTTATATTTAAAATATATATTTAACAATTATGTACTTACTAATGTTTGACTAGGAACAACTATTGTATTTAAATGGTCTAAAAGCCACTGTAAACGACTGGCCCTAGAAATTGGAACTTCTCTTTGCATTAACAAATAAACTGTTTTTGCCTCCAAAAATGATGGTTGTGTTTCTTCCAGGAAGGGATAGTCGGACAAGTATATTTCCCCATTTTCTAAAATATTTAATTTAGCATTTACCATAATTATTTAGAAGCTTTCAAAACAATAGTTGCATATTAATTACATAGAACAGATAATTCTGACAAAGTTCAAATGTGATGTATAAATAATTAATTAATTTATCATTCTCAATAAGTATATGGAAACATTAAATATTGTTAAGCTACATATTGTGCAGCTTCCTACTGTTAATGGTTTTTTTATCATTATTTTATCTTATATTATGCTTTTAAAGTTAAATGAACCTACCTGATAAAGATAAATCAACTCCATCATCAGAACATTGGCTCTGGGAATCAAATTCCATTATAATAACAATGTATTTTACGAGCACATGTCAATTTATTCCTAAAATAAAAACTACTATCACAAAAACAATCTATATTAAAATAAAATATAAAAAATTATACCACAAAACAAACCATCAGATTTGACAGTGCCTTCAAATTCATTGTAATGCTTCAATTACAATGATTTTTCAAATGGGTAGTAGTAAATTAATGATTTATCCGATACAAATATCAACAAGCAAATATTTACGTTGTATTACTTTAAAAGGATTACATCACGAACCATTATGTTAAAAGCCACAACATAACCTATTCTCGTTCTTGTTTACTTTTCGTTTGTAAATGATTATTTTGAATGGAGTTGGTCCTCGTTCCAAATAAGGTTCTAAACATTTCACTATTCAGCTTTCACACCGAGTCCCAAAAATACTAGCCCATCCCATTTGTTTTTAAAAATTAATTTTATTTCAATCAATCAAATTTTTTAATTTAATTTTCTAAAGTGATTTAAATGTAACTGTAATCATGAATGCTAGTTGTGAAATAACTAATTAAAAACTGTTAATTGATACTTAGTAACATATTTTTATGATGCAATAGTCACGTTTTTCAATTTTTTCACTGTATATAAAGTAGAGACGCAAAAAAATAGATTTATCGTTTTTGCAGAAAAGAAAATTCTACAAAATGATTTTATTTATAATAAATTCATTTTAAATCTAAAAATAGTTAAGAACATTATCCTTGAAGAACGTCCACGTGTGAATGTAATAAAAATGCAAATGATATAAAATATGCTTTTCATTATAGTAGAAAATAAATTAATAATGAAATAAGGCACACTTCCAATGTCCCCACTCCATTTTCAACGGACCCGCATTTTGAGTAACGATTTAAACTGAATTGGTTACCGTTGACGTATGCTAAATATTGTATTGTAATTAAAAGTAAACAAAAAATATATAAATTGATAGACTTTCTATAGCATTAGGGGTTGCTCTTTTTGACAGTGACAAAAAAAAACAATTATACCGCATAATAATTTCATAAATTCTAGTTTTATTTACGAATTGTCGGTATATTTTATTATATTAATTCAATACGTGAAATAGGTATTAAGTATTTAGTAAAAAAAGGGGTATGCAACGATTCCAGAGAATAGTAGCAAAAACATTAATTTATTATGTCTTAACGCACTTACTTTCTTAATTATTAATATTTTATATCATCACTGCCATGACAAGACCACGGGGAGGCTTATCCTTCGCAGTAGAAAACGGGATAAGGAATTTTAGTGTGGGTTGAACATGTTAAAATTTTGAAAATATTACAGATATAGAAAGTTTATCACAGAAAACTAAACAAAAAAACATTCTAAAATGTTGAACTTAAGTACTTAACCTTCAAGTATCACGGTTTTCACCAAAATGTAGCTAATTTTATGCTCTTTAAATGTGGTCATAAAAATATGTAGCATTTTATTTGATTTTTTTTGAGAAAATTCGAAAAAACTAAATCTTGAGTGAACGACGCCCTCTATTAGACGCGGTGTAAACTAGAAATCAAGATCGAATTTAGTGTTTGAATGAATGTGGAATTATTTATTAAACGAGCCCAAGTTGATTGAATTTGAAGCAAGGGTGTAAGAGATACAGCGATTTCAAAAATGATTTTTTCAACAACTTTCCCAACCCTTATCTTTCGAGATATGAAAAAAAGCATAATGACGAACTGACGCATATTTTAATGAACCTTTTATTTCCGTCATCAAAGTAGTTCCTTAATATGGTGATTTTCCGATAAAAATTATGTTTTCAATTACATCATAGTAATTGCGCCCCATAGCGATCATTTTAGGAACTTAAAAATATTTTATACCAATTTCTTTTGATCGATTTAGTGCTTAATTTTTTTTCTGGGAGCCCCGAGGTTTATGGTTTCCATAATATCGTACCTCGCTGACCTTCAGTGGCGGATCATGACGTTCGGCAGACTGAGGCGAAACTTACTTCAGCGCCCCTTTCCTTCTGGAATATGCCTACCCAGTAGGCCGTATATTTAAAAAACAAAGACAGTTTTTCTCGAATATCATTTTTGATACGAATTCATTACATATTACATAAAATTTAAAAAATAAATATAAAATTCTGCTGTCAACATTAAAAAAAAAGAGAAAACAAAACAAAACATTTCATAAAAAACAAATAAAAAATGCTATCACACAAAAGACTTTAAATATGAGCTGAAAAATAAAAATAAAATTCTGCTCTGTCAACAATAACAAAAAGAGAGAAAACAAAACAAAATATTTCATAAAAAAATAAATAAAAAATGCTCACACAAAAGACTCTAATTAAAAATATGAACTTTTCTGGACTTTCTTTTTGCAAAGTCATCTATCACATCATCAAAGTTCAGTTTTTCCATGACTTCTCTTTCGATAAAAAGAACTGAAAGGGATTTCAAATTTTCTTGAGATAAACTATTCCGCTGATAATTTTTTATTCGTTTGAGAACGGAAAATGATCTTTTTGCACTTGCGTTACAAATGGGTATGGTTAAAAATATTTTCAAAATGGTTTCAACATTGGGAAAAGTTGAAGATAGACCGTCTATGATTAATTTGTACATATCTTCGGGATTCGACAACTTCATTTCCTTCGCAAAGCTTTGGAATTGAATAAATTCTTCTTTGAAAAGGGATATATCAATATCTTCTTTGTACAATTCGAGCAATCTGTCTATGCACAAGTCTCTTTCCACTGTAGAAATATTGGTATCAAAAATGAATTTGAAGTGTGCCAGAATTGAATTGTATGCTTCAGCTCGTTTTTCCATCTCAACTATCAGAACGTCGCAGACAACATAAAATACATGTACGATGAATGATTTTTTGCCACACAAAATTTTATCGTTCTCTACAGATTCGTCAAATGGTATTTTTCTTTTTCTCGTCCTGTTTCTCTCATCTTGAAATGTCCTAGATTCTGTCAGTGTCGTCACGCAATCTCTTATTGAAAGCGGACTCCCGTTGCATCATTTATGCTACAACTGGACCACTGCATCGAATGTTAACTTGTAGTGGGAGCTAGCGGCGAGTCATAACAAGCGCAAACTTTTCACTACAGCCAATGCAGGCAGTAGCAGTGCAGCCAGGATAGGTCGTTGGCTAGTTCGCTAGTTGTCCCCGTTTTTATTGTTTTATTGGAGTTCAATTAGAAGGCGCGATGGTTTTATTCCATGAATACTCAGTATGGAAAAATTTACTTTGTTTTGCCCTGTTTGGCGCCCCCCGCCTGAAAAAATACGAGACGCGCGCCTTGTGCGCCTCACCATGATCCGCCACTGCTGACCTTAGTGGGACACCCTGTACCTATATGTTTCTGTTGTTGCTGTTGTGGTTGATTTAGATTTTCTAAATCCATGTTCTCTCTAACATACAGTACTTAAATGGTTTTGCAAACATTGATGTTAGAGACAATGGTCTATAATCTTCCGATAAAGTTTTCGCATTTTTTTATGTATAGGGATCACCTTCGCTACTTTTAAAGATTCTGGGATGATTCCTGTCTTTATCGAGGTGTTTATAATATGACAAAATTGTTTAACTAAGTCTTCTTTAAAGTCTCTAATGATATTGTTAGGCAGATCATCGGTACCAGATGAACGCTTTTAAATCTATTAAAAATATGTTTAATTTCTAATTATGTATATGGAAGTACCACCATTGAAGTCATGATATTTCTCTGAGTAATGGCAACATTCCCACCTACATCTGGTATATTATCTATAACTTTCTTTGGTGCATCAATAAACCAAGAAGACCAAGAAGTTTGACTTTTGTTTTCAGAGTTCTGAATTATGTTATAGTGATTACGTTTACACTTTTCCAAAATTTGTTTGTGATCACGTTTTATAGTGTTCTTCTAGTATTGGATACTTGACTGTTTCACTTCATCAGCTACCCAAGTCTTTGAAACTGGTTTTGATGTTTGATTTTGTAGTGGAAATGCAAAAGTTATTTTGAACAATGCTTTTGAATTGGACTAGCCACATCATTACAGGTTTTTTGGTTATCATCATTCCATTACTATGTCCGGAAATACCCTTCATCTTGGTTTTGGGAGTCACGGTGTCTAATAATATGTCTTGGCATGACCATGTTGCTAACATCGCAAAGTCAGCAAGCCAGAGGCTGAGTTTTCTGTGGAAAGCTAGAAAGTTTTTTACTCCTCATCAACTGTTGACGACGTACAAGACTCAAATCCAACCTCTACTGGAGTATTGCTCGCACATTTGGGGTTCTGCACCAAAGCATTCTCTTCGTCTTCTAAATTCCATTCAGAAAAGGGCCATTCGGTTGATAAACAGCTCAACTCTCACAGACACCCTTCACCCACTAGAACATAGAAGAAGAGTTGCAGAAAAGACATTACTCTACAGATATTTCTATGGCAGATGCTCCAGAGAAATAAAAACTCTTATACCACCACTGGCCACATTCGGCTGAAGAACTCGGCACGCTGATCAGTCTCACCCATTTACTCTTAAGATTGACACTACAAGGACCAATCTCCATCAAGAATCCTTCTGCTGCTACGGAATGGAACAAGCTTCCAAAATCAGTTTTTCCAGAGAACTATGACCTGCAACTTTTCAAAATCGGGTAAAGTCATTTGCTTTCTATAATCCCTTCCCCTTCTAATAGTCGCAGTAGGTCTACCCTTTTTGCGACTATTTTCAGCAAAAAAAAATATAGTACATCCCAGTTTTCATTTTCCAGTAGTTAAGAAAATTTTTGTTTGTTCTTTCTACTATAGTTTCTGCCTACTTTTATGTTTTTCATGTCAGCATACAAGTTTCGATTCACTTTTACTGTGATATATCTATGATTCTACTATACTATTAAGTTCTTACTGGGCAAAAATATCTAATACTTCCTCTCTCTCTCACGGGATAATGTTTTAAAGTCTATATTGAAATCTCTTGTAATCCACAAGCAAACATTTACTGTAAAAATTTCATCTAGTAGCTCTACATGTTTTATACAGAAGTTTTAGAAGTTTCCTGTGGGCAACCTATATATAGTTATAATTATGTGACAAGAAGTCATATTTTTGTATTCACAACCACAATATCTTCTACGCGTGATTTTATTTAACCAAACAAAATTAATATTACAGATTTAATTTATAAAGAAAAATTGTGTTCTTACAAATATGTAGATGATAGTGTAAAAATTAAAGAGGTATTGACTGAGAAAAGTAAGGATTCTTTATCAAGGAAAAAAAAAACTAATTGCAGAAGGATATAAATTACAAACGGTAAAATAACAAATTGTTTATTGTAAATTAAAAACGCCTTCCATAAATCTACATTTACATAAATTAAAGTTTTTTTTAAAAAAAAAAGTAGTATAGATATTTAAATATGTATTTCCAGTAAAGTAAAAAGGGTATTTTTACAGATACAAACCATAAAATAAGTAGCTTTCAATAAACACTTTTAATTTAATACATGATAAATCTAGATTCTTCAGTGAGCGAATAGAAATGTTAAGATTTTGATTTACCTAGTGAAAATAAATTAGAGTAAATTGCATAACAAAATAATATATACCTAATTAAACAACTCTATGTATATTTTTAAATTCGTTTTTTAATTACTCACCTATAAAACAATGCAACAAAATATTGTTTATAAATGTCAACTAGTTTCAGCTGTTAAAAACCATCACCAGACCTTTCCTTTTTTTATCTTAAAAAATTAAAACCATTATTTTGCATAAATGTTTTTAATACTTTATAATACCTTGAGATTTTCAAAATTATTTGTCAAGATCATGTTTTAAAAAGCGAAACTAAGCCGTTACAAATAAATATTTATGATAGTCATATTACTTTGAGAGCTACAATATTTGTATTATTAACGATTTTTTCTATTGCCTTGAATTTGACGATCTAGCTTATTGTTATATTAGTTAGCATTTTTTTAGAATTATTACATGTAAAGAAAAGTATCTAATTTGTAATAAAAGTTTAAGTGAATATTCACATTCTTAATTGTTAGGGTTCGTCTGGTGTTATACAAAAATTGCACCAAAACAAAATGGGTTTAAAAGAAGATATATGATTGTATCAAAATTCAAACTAAAATTTTTAATAATATCTATGCAGTTAAAATTGTTATGAAATTGAGTATTCTTAAAGATTATATTAAAAGTTAACAATCCAAAAAACTAAAAATCAATATTCTGTAACTGAGAAAATATTGACTTAAGTTTTAAACACTGAAAAAAGTACAATAAATAATCAACAACTTTTTGCCAATCAATTTCAATTATAAAGGAAACATTAAAATGTATCATTTAATTTCTTTGAAAATTTACAACTCATTTATATTGATGAACAAAATATTACTTTTAGGTTTGCAAAACCTTAAGAAATGATTTACTATTCTTCTTTACTCACAAAGGCAAATTTAATTAGGAGGTGTAAAAAGTATCATTTAAAAACATGTATAATTAACTTAATTCGTGTAATTAATTTGTTCTTTTTAAAAAATGTACATTACAAAATACAATAATTCTTAAAACTTAAAATATTTATAAAAAGTTTGTTTTATATTGATTAAACTTCCTATAACTAAAAAAAATTCTGATTTAAAAATGATAAATAGTATAAAATTAAAATAACTTATACTAACATGGTTTTTAATTATGCCATTGATGACATAATAATAATAATCAGTCAGGAACATATAACAACACAGACGAATACTTCTTGTAAATAAATGAAAAAAATTTGACCATGTGTTTATGTGACTGACTTATAATATAAGTAGGAATATTTAACATTTATACTTTTATCATTAAACTCCATCTGCGTTTTGTCTCTGATTACCTTGAAACCAAGATGTTTCCTTATATACAAACCACAAGTCTGCTGCCCATAAAAAGAAATTTAGAAATCCAAAAATCTGAAATTTCACCAATTTTAAATATAACACTTTTTTCAAACATGCAACTGTTTACTTAGTACACAACTTTGTTCAAGCAAAGTGTATTTTAAATGAATGTAACTGTGTGAACTTTCTGTTAAGATCCATAAAAGGTAAATAATTTGAGTTAACAAAACTTCAAATACAAAACTTAACACAAAGTTGCGAGTTAATATGCAATAACTTTTAACACGCTAACAGTACAATTTAAAAAACAACTATTTAAATCAATAAATTATTGGCATTAATGAAAACAAATATGTGAATGATTCCTATTGTAATAAATATTTCAATGTTTATGTCTTTATTACTTGAGATGATTATCAAAATTGAGGAATGAAAATAATTGGAATAAAATTATATTTGGAATATTTGTATTTAGCAACTATTAAAAAAAATAAAATGGGTACTACATATATAGTAGATTACAAAATATGGTGCAGTGTCTTCTTAAAGTTTGCATATATTTGTGAAAATAGATCAACTGAATCTTGTATATCATTATGTGCAATCTGATCAAAGGACCGTTCATACTGTTACGATATTTACTTCTTTGGGTTCGGTAATTAAAAACTCTCAGTACAATAACTGACAACTTTTATTCTAGTATTTTTTCACAATAACTGATAACTTTTATTCTAGTATTTCTTCACAATAATTTTTACTTTTTCAAATCACTTAGATATTCCTTAAAAATTACAATACTTGGATATTTCAACTAATTAAATTTCAAAACTCATAAAAACTTTTTTAAAAACTGACTTCTTTGCGTTCGCTGTCCTTTTTATATTTCCAAATCACAATTCCAGAATAATCGCCATCATCCGAAACTATTCGACCTTTTTCTAGGAAGTGCTCGAACAATCCTTTTTCCATTTCGGAACCGCTAAACGCAGTATTCGAGAATTTGCCGGTCGGATCGCAGTCACCCAACTGTGATCGACCCGCCGACGCCGACAAAGTCCGGCTGGTAACATCATCCCCCTCACAAATTTGATCGTCCCGATCAAATACTCGCAGAACCTCACCATTGTAAGGTTTTAACCTCTTTAAGTGGACGACTTTCATCTTGGCTCTGGGACTGCGTTGGATTCTATAAACCACATCATTTATTCTTTTTATTACCTTATATGGCCCTTCTCAAGATGGTGTCAACTTGGGAGACACACCTTTCTTTCGTTGTGGATTATACAGCCATACTCCATCTCCTTCCTTGAATCCCTTCGAATTTGCCCTAAGGTCATAGCGAGCCTTCATTTTATTACTTGCCAACCCTAATCTTTTCCTAGCCGTTTTATGGATTTTGAATAAGCTGTCCTGTAACTCGTCTGCATAATCTTAAGCTTCTTTCTCTTCAGCACTTGGTGACCCGAACACCAAATCACAGGGCAAACGAATTTTCCTTCTGAAGACTATGCTGGCTGGAGTGAGCTTTGTATAATCATGAACAGCTGCTCTATAGGCCATCAGGAATAATGGAAGACGTTGATCCCCATCTTTTTGATGTTCTTCCATAGTCCGATTAAACCTTTCAACCATGCCGTCCGACTGTGGATGTAGTGGGGTAGTCCTGGTTTTGCTGATTCCCATCAATTCCCAAACTTTCTTGAATAAGTTCAATTCTAAATTCCTTCCTTGATCGGAATGTAGCTCCATAGGTACTCCAAATCGCGAGAATATGTTGTCTATCAAGACTCTTACAACTGTAGATGCTTCTCGGTTAGACAGGGCATAAGCTTCAACCCACTTACTAAAGTAATCTATAGCAACCAGTATGTACTTGTTGCCGTCATTCGTCATTGGAAATAGCCCAGCTACGTCGATGGCAATTCATTTAAAAGGAGCTCCTACGTTGTACTGTTTCATTTTGCCTCTAGATCTTGTTTTAGTACCTTTGCTCGCTTCACAAACTGGGCATCTCCTACACCAACTTTCTACGTCGTCGCGACATTGGGCCAAATAGAATCTTTGTCTTATTTTATCCAGAGTTTTATTAACTTTCAGATGACCACCTGATTTTCCACCATGGATCTCCTTCAAGACTTCATTAATCCTTGTCTTGGGAACAAACAGTTGGGAAGTTGGTTTCTTGCCATCGGCCGACTCCATGACATGATAAAAATATCTTCAAGATATAAAAATGAAGAAACATATGTAGCTATCATTAGTGAACCTGAAGATTTTTTAACATATGAGGAAGCCATCAATGGGCCAAATTGTTCTGCATGGAAAAATGCAATTAAGAATGAATTTAAAGCCCTAACAAAGAACAATACATGGTCAGAAACCGATTTAACAAAAATCAAGAATGTCATCGATACAAAGTGGGTCTTCAAAGTGAAGAAGAATGAAAAAGGTGAGCCATTGCAGTACAAAGCAAATTTAGTAGCCCGAGGATTCCAACAAAAAGAAGATTTTTATTTTTCTGATGTTTATTCACCAGTCGCCAAGCTGACAACACTTCGAATATTTCTTGCAGCAGCAAATTAATTGAATCTTACTGTTTATCGGATGGATGTCAGGAGCGCCTTTTCATATGATGATATCAAAGAAAAAGTATTCGTGTTGAAATCAAGAGGAATGGATCATGATGGAAAAGTGCTAAAACTCAATAAATCTCTACATGGATTGAAGAAATCACTGAAAAAGTCAATAATTTTATGGAAAAACACGATTTTTGTCGATCAACATGTGATTACTGCCTTTATTCTTATTCCAGAGTAGCACCAAAACTGTATCTCCTCTTATATGTAGATGATGTAGTGATTTTTGGAAATTATGAAAACCCGGTTTTGGAGTTTTTTTATTTTGAATTAATATACTGATTTCAAAACACTGAAGAATCCATTTGCTTAGATTTTGACTTAAAAATACTGAACCAGCATCATTATTTATTAATTGAAAGAGATTTGGAATGATTTCATCACTTAGTGGTCTTCCCTATTAACTTGGAATCAATATCAAACAAAAATCAGACACAATAGAAATGAATCAAAGTAGTTACCTCAAAAATATTTTGGAACGTTTTGGAATGGAAAACTGTAAAGTTTTGACACCTTTGAAAATTTCATCTGAAGCAACAACTAATAGAAATCTTGAAACCTGACACAGACAATTGTATGCAGTGCAAGGAATTTATCCTGATCTTTGTGCAGCAGTGAACTTCCTCAGTAGAGTCTAAAGTAGAGCCAATGAAGATCTTTGGAAAGCCTTAAAAAGAATTCTGATGTATCTAAAATTAACATTGCAATTGAAGTTTATTTATAAAAGAGATTAAAAAGCTGTTTTGCTTTATGGATATGCTAATGCAGATTGGGCCAGTGATTTAAAGTACTCAGAGCAACAGTGTCCTGGGCTTCAAGAAAACAGCAAACCGTCGCTCTTTCTTTCGTAAAGGCAGAATATGTTTCTCTGCATCTTTTGACAAGTGAGGCATGTTGGATACAGAATGGCTTAAAAGATCTTAACCATACATGTCAGGATACTGTGGTAATATTTGACAATTAATTGCTAAGAACCCCGAGAGTTGTTCAAGATTGAAACATGTGGATATCAAATACCATTTTATCCGCGAGAAAATATCTACAGGAAGAATCATGTGCAATATTTTACATCGGACGATTAGCTTGCAGATATATTCACAAAACCAACCAGAAAGACTATTTTTGAGAGATTGAGATCTAAATTATGAATTTTTTAATGTGTTTTAAATAATTGTTTTAGTAATTTTGTTTATAATCATTAAGGGGAAGTGTTGAGTTACATTGATTATAAGTTTAACACCTTGTATATTAAAAATTATATTCTATATGTATATGTCAATGCCAAAAAAAATTAAGAGTTGTAAAATAAAAGTCATACAAAACTATTTATTCAAAATATTATTCGCAATATACCATTCCCAATACTTATTTATCACAATACTCAAATAATGAGTTTGGGGTTTAATTAAAATACATTACAATTGTATTAGCTAAACTATGAGTAAATGGTAAACATTAAGTTTTTAGTATACATGAAATTAGAATTTAAAATATTAGAACTTACCACAGATATGTTCAGTGTAGAGAAATTGATAGGTAAAATTGAACAACTTTTACATGATGGGTCATTAAGCACTGGGTTGGTTTCTGCTCTTAAACCTGTTAATCCATTTGCCCAAGCAGCACTACTGGATAGCCACAAAACTGCCAATACGACTGTGGCCATGAAGTCCTAAAATAATTAAGTTTTGTAATATGTATTAAAGTAAAATAAATTATTGCCTTACAATCAAAGGTAGTTTTGTATTACTTTTATACATTCTATCCAGTTTAGTATATACAATTAGAATGGACAGTGTGTAGAGCATTGCAAGTACACCTGTAGTAACAAAAAATTTGGCATCAGAAGAGAAGTCTCCTACAATTGTAACGATGCAAGTTTTATTATCAGGAAATGGTATAGTCTCTTGAATTATTACTTCAAATGGATAGCTAAAGTTTTCATTCCGAACATTTTGTTTACAATCGATTTTGATGATACCACTATAGCTTGTGATAGTGGCAAACGCACAAATAGAGAATATCTTAAAAATAAAATTTCATTAACTAAAATCTCAACACAAAATGCACTCAAAATATAACTTACAAAGTGTAAAATCCTCATAACCCCTCGGGGTTCTTGAAAAACAGTTAAATTTAAATCCATGATAAACTAAAAGTATTAACAACGGATGTTAAATATTTTTACAAAAAGCCGCTCCCCATTGATTTCAGTGTTAACGTTTAGGTAATTAATAAAAATAAATTGCACTCCTTGGATTTCAAGGTATGTCAAAATTGTACTTTATTGACTGTGCTCTGTGCTTTAATTTTATCCAAGGTTCTGATTGGTTTAAATATGAAGTTTCAACCAAATTACAATTGACACAATAAAATAAATCTGTTGGTAATCTTTGGAAACGTCACTGTCAAAGTTCAACCAACTTCGCTGCCTTTTGCAGATGGAATATTTTTCTAGCATGACAAACCATTGTTTTTAATTTTTCAAAAAACTCATATAGTTGAAATTTTTTGAGCACTAATTTTATTTTTTTATTAACATGTAAAAGACTTTTATTGGAATGACAAAGTTTTTTATTACATAAATTGTGGCCAAATTTATTTTTAAACATTAAAATGTGAATATACATTTAACTTTCCTTAAAATGTTTTATAAAATTAATATTCCATTTTAAAATCTAAATTGAAGCTAGATTTTTTATTTGAAGTACACAAGTAGTTATTAACATTCTGGTGCTAGTATATTTTCGTAGTTGATTAATAAATTTGATGCTTCGTTTGAAAATCAGAAGTAAACTACAAAACCTCTTAAAATATAAAAAATAATATCTCATAAATTCCACGCAATTTAGAATGTTATTTAAAGTTCCCGCTCATCTTCTGAACGTCAGTCGTTCCAATGTTAGATAGTATACGTGTTGAGCAGTGTTGTACATTTGTGATTTTATAAATTATTCTTAAATTAAATACATAGCTTTATACTCAGAATTTTAATGAACAGTGGAAAGATTTTAACGGAAAACTACAAAACTTTAAAAAAATTAAGCATAGGTAGTTTTTTGATAACAATATTCATTGTTTGTTTCGTTTCATTCTAGACCATTCTTGTGTTACGCCAATGATTTTCCAGTACCTTCCAGAAAAGTCGTGAATATTCTCGAATATAACCTTTAAATATATAAGGAGTGAAGTCCTCTGCGCATGGGAGTGAACGATTTGCTTTGAAATCGAGTAGACGTGAAATATTTCAATTTGCATATTTGGTATTTAGTGATTTGGAACATTTTAAAAGTAACATCTGTGTACAAACTGAACATTTATTCAAGTGTTATTCGTGATTTTTATAATGGGGAAGGATTACTATAAGACGTTAAATATTCAAAAGGGAGCAAGCGACGACGACATCAAAAAAGCATATCGAAAACTTGCTTTGAAGTACCACCCAGATAAGAATAAGACTCCTGGTGCTGAAGAGAAATTTAAAGAAGTAGCGGAGGCATACGAGGTGTTGTCCGATAAGAAAAAAAGGGATATTTATGATACCTATGGAGAGGAAGGGTTGAAGGGAGGAATTCCTGGAGGAACAGGCAATGGTACTGGAAACAATTTCTCATACACCTATCATGGAGATCCAAGGGCAACATTCGCACAATTCTTTGGTAACTCAAGTCCATTTTCTGCATTCTTTGACTTTGGCAATAACCGCATGTTTGGAGGAATACACGACGATGATATGGACGTCGATGATCCTTTTGGTTCTCTTGGAGTTGGAGGACCACCAAGAGGACCAGGTGGTGGTGCATTCCGTAGTCATTCATTCAATTTCCACAATCCACCTAATAGAAATAAAGACAAAATACAAGATCCAGCAATCGAACATGATTTGTATGTATCTCTAGAAGACATCACTAAGGGGTGTCAAAAAAAGATGAAGATTAGTAGAAAAGTTTTACAGCCTGATGGAACAACTAAAAAGGAAGATAAAGTACTTACAATAAATGTGAAACCTGGATGGAAAGCTGGCACTAAAATTACATTCCAAAGAGAAGGTGATCAAGGCAGAAATAAAATACCTGCAGACATTGTTTTCATCATTAGAGATAAACCCCATCCACAGTTTAAAAGAGAAGGTAGTGACATTAAATTCACTGCCAAAATATCCCTTAAACAGGTAGGTAAAAATTTTACTTTTATCAAGATTTAAAAATGTTTTTCCTTGATTTCAATTTGAATAAATTTAAGTTTCTAGTGATAATCTAATTATAGTAACTTTTACTTGACCTACTCTGACGTCCAAATCCAAAAATAAAATTGAAACTATTTTTAGGTATTATATTTTAAGTTTCCTATTATTAAAATTTTGTAGACATTTCACTGATAAAATGTTTTTGTTTCAGGCCTTATGTGGATGTACTATTGAAGTTCCAACAATGGCGGGAAAGTCTATACCTCTTCACTACACTAATGAAATTATCAAACCAAATACAGTAAGACGTATTCAAGGATATGGTCTTCCTCTCCCAAAAGAACCAACACGAAGAGGAGATTTAATAGTTAACTTTGATATTAAATTTCCAGAACATTTATCGCAATCGGCCAAGGATATTCTCTATGACACTCTTCCAAACTGAGGACAGCCATTCGTAAGCAAATATTTTGAGTGCATTGTACGTTCTAGTACAATTATTTGAATTTTTATTGTATTAGGCCTGTAATTTATGTAAATAAATAAACTAGCTTTTCTAGAAGGATTACATTTATAAGAACTAATATTTTCCATTGAAACAGAAAACAAAATGTCTCTTGTCAATGTAAAATTATTGTAAATAAAGACTACTTATACAAGATGTTGTAGATTGTAAATTATTTTTTAGTATTATAAAATTTGTGTTAATAAATTATTTTTTTACTTATTTTTTGTCTTATATTTTAAAATTGTTCCAACCTGCATATTTCATAGAGTATTAAAAATTGAATTAAAAAACAGCTTATATTAATGATTTTGTAATCGAATTTATAAATAAAAATATTTATGTGAGGTTTTTTATTTCCATTTGTAATCAACCCAATGTCACAAACAACCATATGTGGATATTTAAGGTCAATAAGACGAATTATTCATGCATCTGTAACTACTTTTACACACAAATATTTCATTTATTTTTTATATTGCAAATTATTGCACTATTTGGTAATGTTTATTTTGAAAAAATATTTCATGGACATTTCTCAAAATAAGGATATTTCTACCAACAAATATCTGCAATTAATTCAGCAGTGGGCGATACACACAGTAGTATTTTTTTTCAGAAAGCCTCGAACAATAGCTAACTTATGATTGTTTTCAATATATTATTGATGTGTAGTGCAAAATATAAGTAGTATAGAGATAAAGCACATGACCTTAAAAGGATGTCTTAATGTCAATGTGGTGTCTTTTAAAGTTTTATTAACAGGTGTTCTTTTACCGATATATTGCGCTTTATGTGTTTCCATATACAGTATATAGTAGACAAATATATTTGTAAATTAAGAAAAAAGAAAGCATCTTACATATAAAATGATTTGAGTTTTTATTCATTTATTAATGTGGTTTGATTTTTTAAGAATATGTTAAGTATTGTATACTACCTATCCCTTTGTGTAAATATTTAAAAATAATTGTGAAGGGATAAAAAATTAGAGTGAAAGTAATTATTTTTGATTCAATTATTGATTACTGTGAAAATAATACAAATTAAGTAAAATAAAAAAGCCATTTTTTATATTTTTAACAGTACCCATAATAAGACTTTGAAGCTATAATAATTATAGTGGCTGTAAATACCCGCTTCCTTGGTTTTTTTTGGTTGTAAATTCGAAGACCAAAATGTTATTACATAATGTTGTTTTAACCCGCCACACTTAACTTATTCTCATAGATTCTAGATGGATTTTTATCATTTTGAATATTCTCAAAATTTTTAAATTTTATCGAACAGTCTGGAATATTCCATAACATTTTAGATTTTCGATCGTCTTTATTGTCGAACATCATGGATCGATTATTTTAGGACATTCTCGAAAATTCTTTATGATTTTAGACTATTTTAAAACCTTCCAAATTACTCTCCAATCTTCTAGAGCATTCTGAAATATTACAGATTAATCTTCTTCGTTATGGAATATTTTAGATTATAATCGAACATCCTAGAATATTATTGATTATTTTTAACACTTTAAATTATTCGTGAACGTTATAAACTGATCATTTTAATATATTTAAATGTGTTTTCGACCAATCTACAGTATTTTGTTTTTTTTTGTTTATACAGATATATTGATTTAAAAAAAGGTAGGTACTACAATACTATTAATTTAAAAAGTAAAAGAATTAGGTTAATGCGATAAACAATGAGGGTGAGAACAGATATGTGTGAGAATTATAGGATGTTCCAGTACATTGTAGAATTTTTTTTTAAAATTCTGGAACTTTCATTTGGAGTCACACACGTTCGAAGTTTTTTTCAACCCCCATATCTCATTTTGATAAATAATTTTTAGAATTTAGCTGAAATACATAAAAAAAACCAGAAATTGTTGCATGAAGTTATGATAGGATTATAAACTACTAAACTTATAATTTTAAAGTCGACAATGGTAGATCATTTATGTTCACTCACATTAAAAATTATTCCCATTATTTGTTTCTGTTTTACATGTTCGTTAAAGTATGTACTTTGGAGATAAAAACGGATTCAATTATCATAGTATTTACAAACCTAATGTACATGTATTATGTATATTCTTTTTTAATATTTAAAAAAAAAAAGATTAATAAAACTTATACTTACGGTCTTATTTAATCTTGCTTCGACTAGTTGGACATTTCCTCACTGTAGTAGCTAAAACGGGATATTTTAAATAAAAAATATGTTTTACTTAATACGAAAAACCAAGTTCGTTTTCCGTTTCACTATTGAAGCGTGGTTATCAATGTTTTGGTAATTAATTTTAACTGTGAAAAAAATACCTTACATATAGTTTCCTACTCAATTTTCGTAGAAGTAGCGGAGCAACTAATAATAGCAGTGTTAACAATAAAGATTAAACTATTATACGGTAAATGAGTTTTTTTTTAAATAAGTTTAAAGTTAATATATGAAGGGCAAAATAAATGTTCTCAAGCTTTTTATCAAATAACAATTAGAGATGAGTTATTATAGAAAGAGACCTATTAAAGGTCCCAACGAAGCAACTGTCGAGTGCCGATTTAAACCGAATTGGTTACCACCCATCCACACCTTTACTTCTTCAATAGATTACATATTCTCGCTTAAATAAATACGCGCAAACTTCTGCTTATTGTCAAGCAGGGTTATTCGACAACCGACGTGTCTTTTTGACTTTTCATCCTACTAGGACTGAATTAACGGAAGTAGTCCGTAAGAATAATAATTCATTTCTATTATCTACTGACTATAAAGTAATATCAGGATTAAGAAGTAGTCGGTGATAATACAGACAAGAAAATAATAAAATTCACGTTCACACCATTGAGTTCGATATTTTATCACCTTTTATAACTCAACAAGGATTTGTTTTAAATTACGAATATAGTAGTGTAAGAAAATTGTATTTTATGTGCGTGTGTGTAAAATGTATAGATGAACCCCCTACTCTAGTAAAATAAAAACTGCTGCTAAAGGAACATGGAAAGGGGAGACAATTTAGAGACCCTTCGGTTAAGCTTTAGATAAATAATACCACGAAGTTACAATTCATTAATGTACTAGTTAAGTCACGTGCTACGTACTTTAGTTATTTAATTAAGATTAACCACTTTCAGTAAATTATATTTTATGACAAACGGATTTTTATTGACTAAATTCAACACAATGAATTTTAGTCAGACATTAAAGTATATTAATGTAACACAAAGAAAAATATAAAAATAATATGTACTTCTAATGTATACGCCGATAGGATATAAAACAATGCAAATTGACTAATCAGATTTTTTAAGTAAAAACTGTAATGCACAAACTGACCCACAACTTCATTTCATAGATTTACATTTGAATAAAATATATAACTGTTCTTTCAATCAATCTTAAAACCAAAATATCTCTTTTACCCAATACATTGTTCCTAAAACTGAGTCTTAAATATCTAAATTATCTAGTTAGGAGAAAACTAAATACTATTTTTTTTTAAATTAAAGTATTTAAGGCTTCGAGAACAAATTTGCTCAGTTTAACCCTAAATCTTATAAACAAGTTACCTTTACTGCATTAATTTCATTCATAGTTACAAGATGTGGGCAAAACTGAAGAGTACCGTTATAATTTGCACTTAACAAAAGAAGCACAACAATATGATACTAAGATTGTAGATCATATATTAACTGGAAAACCAAAATAAACATTATAACGAACAAACTTAAAAAAATAGATGACTTAAATAAAAAAAATCACGATTAAAAGAAAATAAATATAAACTTAATCACAATGAGTTTTAGGTTGTCCTATTGTTTTTTTGTGTGCCTAAATAACCTATAAAAAATGCAAACATACTAATTCAGTACTTGTTCAAAATATACACGGTGTTTTTTTCCGTAATTAACACTGTAACTTTAGATACAACCTATTATAGTAAAATCATTACAAATCGTACAATGTGGAACAACCTAATGAAATAAATATATTATTTTAATTATTGTGCATATTTATGAAAACTTCCTTTTTGATTATGAAATGACATTCTGCTACGAAAATTTTTTATCTCTACACCTCTACCCGAGTAACAGTTATAACCCCAAATTTTCAAATGTAATAAGGGCTTGTGATACATAATTTAAAAGGTCTCTTCATTCTCTATTCAAAAATGTTATTTTCATATTTATTCAAAAGCTAACATTTAAAATATGAACATGGTGTATCACTGTCCCCTACTTCCCATTAAAAAATTTGGGGGTTATAATTGTTACTCGAAGTGGGTTCAATGTAGAGATAAAGATTTTTCGTTGCAGGATGTCATTTCAAATTGACATAAATTGACGGAACTTTTTATAAATATGCGCAATAATTGAAATAATGAGTTTATTCCATTTACCCGTTCCACACTGTATATTTGAAAGTCTCTATTAAAAATTATAAAATAGTTAATTTTTTTCCTTTCAATTACAATTTTATTTTTAAATAATTACGATATTAAGACAATTCGGTATGTTATTATTTATAAATGCTAACGTTTTTATAAAAGTGAAAAATTTAAACGCCTGCAATGTTAATGTACGACACAAAAATCACCGTAATTGTAAAAATTAAAAAATAAAACACGTGTTGAATGTAAAATAAATTTTCCGTTTTTTAAAAATTATATAATTTTATTGAATATACCACAAACAAATCATGGCATTTCCAAAAAAGAAAAATAAATCCTTTATCGATCGTTTCACAAGTTTTGAGTTTTTAAAAATTATATAATCTTAGCAATGATAAAACGATTGGCATTTTTAAGACATTTTTTAGATATAAATAGTAGAGGGACTATCCAAATTAATTTTTAAAATAGAGCCACCATAACCAGTTCTCAAATTGGACGAAAAACAATTATAAAAATAAGTAAATAATATGAAAATGAATTAACACCTATCACATTTATTTAGTAAATATGCTTTTTAACAGAAATGTTGCGATTTTTATTTTGATTTTTTTTTCAAAAAATCCTTTAATCTAATTATTTTGTACTCATTTTTGGTATACCGACAAAAGTTAAGTATAAATTAATCAACATCGTCATTTTTGTTACAAAATTATTTAGTAATACATATTTATATGTTTTCTCTCGAAAAATAGTGATACTGTGTTATTTCAGAATCAATTACATGAAATGTTTTGGGTAAAATTATTAAGGAATTAGTATGGTAAGGGTAATTTTTGGCCTAAGTTAAATAAAAAATAAAAATATAATATAAAGTTTAAACGAATGCTACAAAAAAATTATTTTTATTATAGACCTCGGATGCTTAATCCGGTAAATATGGATAACTTATTTATAGTTTTTTTTATAAATTTTGCAGTGTAAACAGCTTAAATCTGTATTATAGTTTTGGAAGTAAATTGCGATATTCATCATCATATTTTTTACATACAAAATTGACAGTGTATTAATCTATACACATTGAAATAAAAAAAGATTTGTCAATTTGCTACATGCTCAACTTCTGAATGTAAAATATTAAAAATTGCTGGTCACTTTAATACAACAAATAAACTAACAGAGAGGTAAACCAAAGTCAACAAGCATGTAACGAAATTAAATCGATAAAAATTGATTCACTTAAAATAAGTCAAAAATTATTTTTTACGTAAAAAAATTACTTTGGGGATAACTGTAGTTGATATAATAAAACATAAAAATTAAAACAATGTTCTTCATAATTATATAGGTATGTATCATTTTTAAAGAAATTATTACCTAGCAAGTTCACCTCAAAATTCTTTGGCTATAACAGTAAACCCACCAGGTTGAAAACAACGCAATCCTTTTGACCCAAACAGATAAAATCTTTTCTACTCTACAAGTCTTAAACAATACAATATTTAACTTTGCCATGTGAACACCAACATGTTAATTATTTGTTCCAGAACATTTATTATTCAAAATTTAAAAAAATATGTAGGTACTCTGCCTAATAGATTATTCAGTCTAATAAGTGACACTTTAAGAAAATTTACAATAAAATTTTGAAAAAAGTAATTAATAAATTTTCCACAAAATTATAATACTGCTAGTGAAATAACTGAAATTTGTTTCTATTAATATAACTAGCACTAACATTTGCAAGCCAAACTTATTAAAAACATTTAGTAATAGCATGTTAAATAGAAATAGAAATTTAAAAAATAATTTGCCAAAAATGATAAGCTAATATGCACTACTACCCTACCTGGTATTAAAAACTCTATTAACCAGAGCTAGAACAAATTTTAAGCATTTTGGAAATTATTTAGAAAGAAAAAACGATCATAAAAACAAAACTACAAGATTACGTTACATATTTTTGTAAAAAGGAAAGCAAGCACGTTTTTAAAAATATAATTTGCGTGATAATGGGTTAATCATAATCATAATCACGATTGGTCAATGGAGTCCACTAAAATAATAAACTTAGAGAAAGAGAAAGCTATATCATTAGATTGGACATCGCTCTCTTCATAATTATGCAAATTATTAAAATGAGATTGAATAAACATTTTGTCAAACAAATTTTAGATGTTCATAAAATGTCCATTAATTGCAATTTTTTTAAAACTTTTTAATACTATTTTACACATCATGTATTGTATCTCCAGAAAAAAATTGTATCAATAAATTAAAAACGAAGTAAACAGTGCTTTAACCAAATAATTAAGTCATACCTTGATAAATTTTTAATCTTACTTGGTAGTTGAACTGTGGCAAAATGGCAGCTTGGTATTGCGTTTGTAATAAAAATTGTTTTAGATTATAAAAGGTTTGCCTCGCTGAAAGTACAAAACTGTCCTTTGGCAAAGTAACTACTGCAACTAAAAAATCCAAACAATGCGATGCGTACATGAAATGTCAAAAGTTGTTTTAAATTTACCACTGGATCGACCGCGTTAGTCATTTTTTGAACATGATTTGGTAGTATGTACAATGAAACCTAATTTAAATGAGGATAAATAATCATCTAGACGAAAAAATATACATAGAGTGATACAATAAAAATATTTTACAATCCTTATCAATAAATTATCACAACTGAACTGTGTATACATAATCTACTAAAATACTTTTTTACTTTGTCCACTGTTGCAAATGCAATAAACTTTATTAACTCTTTGCACTATGAAATATCTTTAGAAGTGGAAGGTTGTGTGGAATCTGGAGATCTTGGACTACTTGATCGACTATCCAAATTTTCGTAGGTGGTGCTTTTAGAACAGGTGATGCAGATGTAATCTTCGTCTTCGTTTATGTCTTCAACAGAGAGACCAACGCACGCCATATGGAACCATTGTTCACAACCACCGTCACATTGGACCCAGTCGACATTTTGACCGGTTGGTTTCTGGCAGCCATTTGCAGCACAACTTTCGTCGTCGTCATCGTCATCACTATCAGAAGCAGTTGATTGACATCTTCCGACACGTTTCTTGTAAGCTCTCTTTTTACCAGCTTCTTTATTAGTTTTCACCTTTCTTCCACGTATTTTCTTTTCTGGTTCCACCTTTATAGCTTTTGTCACTTTTTTGTCGCTGTCTTCTGAAAGCCTCTTTCGACCCCTTTTCTTTGCGGTATTCTTTATATGAGCCTGAAATATTTTTTACAAACATCCAAAAGTTGATTTATGTTTTAAATTAAAGACGGGCAATATTTATACTATATTCAACCATTTGAATGTGATGACTTATTTTATAAATCTCACTATAATTAAGTACATTTGAATGATTTAATGAATTTAATGTAGGTTATAAAACTGTTTTACTGTACACACATGTATTATACGAGCCTTTCTACAAACGTACAGGCTAGTGTATTTTAAGAGGAGAGTGTGTAATGTTAAATATTTGTACGCAACCCTGAGCTAGTTGGATAATAAATTTTGATTATACTGCTTTACTTTTAAAAAAGTTTGTTATTAAAAATAAAGGTTTTGTGAAAGATAAAAACGAAGTTGATGCTAACGTGTTTTAAATTCGTTAACTATACAAAATTTTAAGAAATGGTACTATAAAATCTACTTACATCAAAATCGATAAAAATAGGCTCCTTTTCGGGGTCTCTTGATGCTTGTAGTAATTTCCACAAAGCAAAGGTTTCATCCAATGATACTTCTAATAAATCTCCTTCAGTAAGCAGTTCTTCTAGTTGTTTCCTTATGTCTATATTTAAAAGCAGGGTATAATCTTCTCCATCTCCAACCTTTGGTAAATGAAGTGAGTAAGCATGTTCACCCATTCGATCATCAGATTCTCGAGAATCTCTAGATGCATCATCAGAGTCATTAATGCCACTATCACATGTGACGCCATCTTCAACAACGCCACTGTATGGAGCAATTTCTTGTACCCTTTGGTGGAGTTCTGGATTTTTTGACGCTCGCTTCAATTCTGTTGAAATAATTCGTTCAGTTCTTTGTCTTGCAGCTGCTTCACTGTATTTTTGGCCATACATTGCTAGTTTATTTTTAGCCAGTTCCAATTCAGGATGTTGTAAAAGTTGCCTTGCCCTATCCTGCCAATTCATAGCGCGTTCAGTAAGACATTGTAAGGCTTCACCTTCAGGTACTCTGACGTATAATTTTTGTAAAGACATTAGTAGGCCTAAAATGACATCTAGCCGGGGACGTTTTGTACGTTGACAACTTGGACATAAAAATTTACAGTCTTTGAAACCCATGTGTAAAGCAACAGTGGTGAAATTCCCTTTGTACTTGGTGCTGGATACTTTAGGAAGTTGTGTGCATGCGGAATGAAACCAGTCTTTACATAATTCGCATTGCATCATTATCCCAAATGCGCCCCTTCCGCACACACAAAAAGTACTGCTATCATTTGGATCTAAACTTTTCGCAATATTGAAAGCTCTTAATTTTTTTAATAACGCCATTTCCATATCTTCGGCATCTTTGAACACTGCTACTACAGCTGCAGGATCCATTGCATTTGTCAATGAAATACTAGCATTTTCCTCTTCACTATTTTTACTTTTCCTGTTCGATTTAATTCCATTGTTCATTGATATCCTTGGAGATAAGGCTTCCATTAAGGTACAAGTAGAATTCTTTCTTATAAAAGCTCTGCTTGTTCTTTCTTTCCACCCTGTAGCAAGAACTAAATAATCATTCATTCTGTCTACTTCAACCAAATGTAAAGCTAGCGACTTTCCTTTTTTTATTAATTCTTCCATTGCACTAAAGTATGGGTAGTATTCCGCTGAATTCATTTCTTCTAATAATCTTAGCCAATCTCTAGCTTTCTTCATAGAATCAAATAAGTGACCTTCGGTGGGTAAAAAACAGGATATTTTTGAAGCTTCCTTTAGTAGTTTATCTACTTGTATTAAAACATTATTATCTTCTGACTTGAGAATTTCTGCTGCTTGTTGTTCCCAAGTTTCACTAGTCTGTAAAATTCCTTGTAATTTGGATAATTCTTCTTCCAATTCAGGATGAGGTGCTAAAAGAATTCCTTCTTGAATTAAATTTTTAATTGCATTAAGCCCCATAACATCAGTTTTACTTTTGTAGTTGTCTACATTTTGCAACCATTGGCACTGTTTTAGTCTGGTGCCAATAAGCCTTAAATTTGGAAGTTCTATGCAGAGTCCACTTCCATGGGAATGACAAGCTTCCAATTCAGAAACTAAACATTTTGACAAGGATGCAGCCAAGAGTTGTTCACTTTTTTCTTCAAATTTTCTTGTCTGTTGTAATAATTGCTTAATGCTCTTAGCTTCTTCAAGAATGCAAGCAAGACTGTCAATTTCTTCACAAAAAAGCGTAAGTTCTTCAACAGTGAGTTTGTACTTGGTATCATTGGAATTTCTAGTTCTTGTACGCATTTTGTTTAAGTCTAATTGGTAGATGACACTAGCACATTTTTCAGCGTCTTCTACTGCACTAGTTAATGTTTGTAGCAAGTCACATTTGGGAAACTTTTTTCCATCAGCTTCATTTAATAAAGCTTTTAGATCAAACAAGTTAAGAGTCTTTGGCGTTTTAGGATCTAAGGCATTCTTTACTCTAGCAACCCAATGATCAAAAGATTCCGCTTTAAGTTTAAGAGCTTTCAACATAACTGGAAGTTCATCTAAAGTGTACCTGTACCTCAGCGTTCTGTTTTGAGGAGGGCATTCACATAGGTTTTTGTAGTGCCTTAAACAAACAAGAACATCTGTGGAACATTTACAAGTCATAGCGGATAAGAAGCATGTAGTTTTGCATATTTCACATTGTCTCTCATCATCTGGAAGTAGTTCAAAAGCTTCTCTTTCGGCATTTGTTACTCCCTAAAATACAATTTTTAAAATAAATAATAAACACTATTACATAAAAACTTACCCAATCTAATAGCGTTTTTCTTAATCTCTTTTCAGTATCAACCATCACCAACATATCTTGGTAAGTAGCAGCTGCAATTGTAAGGTCTAGTTTTTCAGGGTCCAACGCCATCTTGCAAACAAGTTCATCATGGGAAAATACACAAAACCTTCTTAAATGAGAATAATGTAATATACACTCTCGGCCCATTCGCAACCAATCTGCAGGCGCAAAATTTACTGCCTCGGCAAAGTTATATCTAAAATTAGATTAGTTGGAAAATGAAATAAAAAATGAAGGAAGTAAAATATTAATACCCTTGATTAAATCCTGCATGATATGCTCTAGGAAAGGTGACAACAAACTCTCCAGCATTTTGATCAGTTCTGTAAACTGGTACACCAGCATTCATTAAAATATTTGGATTCATGATGGTGACTAATTGATGGAGTAAATCAGGTTGGGAATGAAATAATTCTGGTGCAGCTGATTTCATAGTCTCTTCAAAACATTCCGCTTTGCTACCAGGAACTCCATACCAAGTTTTGGCTTCTCCCCAGTGCAAATAATTGATTGAATAGCTCCAATGGTCTTCGTTATGCCAACAAAAAGTGGCAAAACACATTCCCACATACATCCATGGCACCTAATGTAAATATTTGTTTAATAGTTATTTAGTGAAAGATAAAATTAGGTTAGGCAAGTTCTGAAGACTACTTACTGATCTCAAAAACTAAGTACATACAATGTAGTGAATAATTTGGGGAGACATATCACAGTTTTAAATGATTTAAAAAATGTCTGAAGAGGATATAATATAACAATATTAAACTAGCAGTATACTTATAGTTGACTTGGTCGTTAATTGTTTTATAAAATAATATGGTAAAATTTTAGACGAATATTTAATTTTGTTTTTTTTAATGTTAGGAGCCATATATTGATTATGTAACATATTTTTTTTACAGTATCAATTAAGTGTAATGGGATTATTCCTGTGCGTTTAAATAGATAAAAAATTTGAATTGCTGTAATTGATTTACTTACTTTCATTCCAGAAATATCGGCATTGATATATCCTAATACAGATCCTTCCAAAACAGGTAAGTTATTCAAGTTCCAACTGGATTCAGCATATTCTTTATCTCCTAGGAAAAGATTGGTAGAAGATTTGGTAGGAAAACCGGACCCATGGTCCATTGTATGTAAGTCAGCACCATATTCCACAGTAACATCTTCATCAATGGAGGAAACAATTCGCCAAAATTCTCGTTCTACTGTTCCCGTTGGAACCATCTAAAATTTTTAATAACAGTGACAAATTTTTGATTGAATTTATTATTTGACCTACATGTACCGGCATATTAAAGTATTCAGATTTGAACTGATCCGCCATTTCTCCAAATTGTTGTAGAGTATATTCCCTCTGAGCCTGTTCGAATCCAAAGGCTTCCATGGGTTTAGAAACCTCTTCAGCTACACATTTAGGGCATCTCCAATCCCCTTTCGGAATTTCTGACAAGGGAGGCATAAGACAAAAAGTATGGTAACTGTCATCACATCCATCACACAACAACATGTACTCTTCGGCGTCACCACGATTACAGTTGTGACAAACATATTTAGCGAGCTGAAATTTTTATTTAAGCCAATTTATTAAAAATGTTTTTAGCTTGGTAGAGGATCTTGTAATGTTCTACCATGTCTAAGAATTAATAGGTCAAATTTTATTTTTATTCAAACTATAAAACTTGAAATCACAAATGTACCTAATAATCTCTAATACATGCTTCATTTTGTCTAATGTTAACTGATTAAATATTAATTTTAATGAAGCAATACACGTGTTTCTACTTGTAAACTTTTTAAATGTAGAAAAGTACATTTAGTTTATTTATCTCTGATAATTCTTTAGTAAATGGGTAGATTTATGAAATACATTTTTAATAGAAATTCTTACTTCTGGAGCACCCTATAAAGTTGGGAATATTTTGATACTATTTCTGACTAAGCAATTTCTACAAACAAAACTTCTTTGTGAAAATATAATCAGTCTTTTTAAAAATTATAGATATACCTACATAAAAAAAGACATGTTTATACATAATTTAATACTGCCACAATAATATATTCTAAAAGCTTCTGTTATATTTAAAACTAATAAAATATTGTTATGCTTAGAAAAGCACAACAAAAATTTAAGTAAGCAACAAAGTTCTGAAATCTACAGGAACAGATCTAAAACTAACTTTTTTTAATGAAAATAACTTAATGTTTTAAACAAAAAACAAGTAGTAGAAAGTATATGAAATTTTTTTTAGAAAAATTAACATTATTAGAAGCCATAGTTTACAATTGTTTTATGTTATGTTTAATAAATAATTAAAAAAATAAAAAAAAATTGCCATCAACTTGCATAAAAACTGGACAGTGTAAACTACATTGTAGCTTCTAAAACATGTGTTCTATTATCAAATAGCAAAGTTAAGAAAGTACAGATTGAATTTTGTCAAATTCAACTATAAGGGGTATCTAAAAGTAAGGTTTCTAGTAATTCTAGGGTGAAAGCAGTTTTAAGTTGTGATAGATGCATACCAAATTTTAATAAGTGGTAGATTAAGTAAAGTTTAATTCATAATTTTAACATTACAAGAAACCACACCAGTACCCAATGTAATTATTAAATATGGAATGTTTCATTCTTACAGCAAACGCAGGATTTATTGCAGCAAATATTACATGCAATCCGTCACCACAGACACAAGCTGAAATTAAATTTTAGACATACAAATAATAATTACATTTGGACTTACTGGATCAAAATCATATTTGATTGCTTTGTTTCTTGGTTTTGATTCTTTTCTATCATCATAACCTGCCATTTTTGGACCAGCTCCATAGAATTGCAGGCGTCTTAATTCCTTGTTTCCAGCATCTTCATCTTCCAATTTTTCTTCTTTAATTTTAAGTGCTAAATTCTAAAACACAGTTTTTGTAGAACCAACTATAAAATGTTAACTATTAAATGTTATTTATTTATGGAATAGATATTACAATTGTTTGAATGAAAATACTAACTTCAGTCTTGCTTTCATCAATATCAAATCTTTTTGACCTTCTAGCATTTTTCTCAGGTGGAGGCTTTATTTGCATTCGACTGACAATACCATGAGGTTTGTAATCCTTATCTGCTTTTTCTATATCATCAGAAGTCTCTTCTAATTTCTATAATTAATAATTAATACCTATATGTTTGATCTTCGAGACGATATAGATAACTTACCACATCAACTGATTTTCCTGCTTTAAAAACATCAAATGGATAAAGAAGTCTCTCATAATGTGTTTTTAGTATAGTACCAATACTTTTACCAATTTGATAACCCATTCTTTGTGATACTTTAGACCATTTTCTTTCTTTAGTTACATTGTCAAATCCACCTTAAAATGAGAAAATTACAGAATTTAAATTTTTTTAAGTCAATATTTTTTAAATCGATTATATTTTGTTTTATATTTGTACTGCCAAAGTTGGTTTTATATCAAAACATTCTTGATGATGACTCGTTATTTTTTTAATTGTCAAATTTTCATCATTTGGAAAATGTGTAATTCATTTTATCATAATTGGCATATATTTTTATATTTTTTTGAGTGAATAATTTGTGCATATTTATAAATTGATTAATTTATTTTTGTAAACATTCTGTGCAAATTCTGAATACTTATTCAATAAATTTACAATGTCTATATTATCTGTATTGATAGTAAAGAATGACTCACCAAATATTTAAGATACATTTTGATTATACATTTTCTTTGGATTCACCAGTTAATATTATTAAAATAATTCTTAATGATACAGTTTTTTGTTGGCCCTATTTTAAATTTATGAATAAAATATTTAATTTCTAAATGAGTAAAATAATACCTTCGATTTGTACAACTCTATGTAAAGTATACAAATCTAAAGCTCTCCTCTCAACCATAGGAATTTTAAGGGATGATCCTTGTAACTCCCAAAATTTGGCTATTTGATCTAGAAAATTTAGTTTTACCCTAGTTTTTGCCTAAAATAGAACTAACTTAGAAAAAATACATCACAATAATTATACAACCATACCTCTAACTCATTTAATCGTTGAATTCTAGGTGTAAATCTTAGCTTGTCTACATCAACTGCAAATGGGGGTTGCCAATGCTGTAATAAGTTATTACCATTTTGTGATTTGAAATAAAAACTTAATTTATTGCATTTGAATTATATTCTGACAAAACCTGTTGTTTACTACTTTGATTAATTTTATGTAAGAAGAATAGTTGCTATATGTAAAAAATCAATCAAGCTAAAATATTGATAGAATATGTGCAGCTAAAATAAGTTTTACATATTATGGATATCTGATTATAATGTGTAAGTATTTAAACTTAATAAAAGTAGATACATTTTCTTTGATTTATAGGTACCAAATGTTTATTTTAACCTAAATTATTTTAAAATACTTCTTCAACCAGACACTTTCAGTAAATTTAAGATATTACTACATTATTATTATTATATATTATTATATTACTAAAATCATGTGTTTTAAACATTTGTAGAAAGCATTGTAAAAACATAGCTGCCTGAATCTTTATTTATAGGTATTTATACAGGGCATAACAAAAAGTAGTTAGGTAAAAAAGTTTTAAAAGTAATGTGTTAAAGCAATGGTTGCACAACAATAATTTAATTTTCAAGTAAAAAGAATTTGGAAGGGTATAGGGGATCACACCTCCCATAACATTTTTATGGAGTGCATGCTCTCCATAATGTTTGCCTAAAAAGTTGCCCATACCATAAGAAAGCCACTTACCCATTTTCATAATAAATTGTCACAAGAGTTTTTGATTTATTAAAAATATCTATTTTCAGATTGTAACTTCAAAAAGCTATAACTCTTTTTATGTAAGTTAGGTTCAATAGATCTATTTGGGATCCCAGTATATGTTATTTAAATCATGATCCATCTTTTTGTTACACCCAGTATAAAAAAATATAAAGCTTTTGTTTTGTGAATTTAGGAAAACATGTTTTTCTGTTTTATTTAAACTTTCTTAAAAAGTCACATGGAGTATGCACATTTAGCATTTGTAGCATAAAATTATTTAGATAGACAAGTAGTAAGATAATATCTTAAATAATTTAACAAAATATATAACATTTAAACAACTAAATAGACCTGCAAACAAAACTAAAAAAATGAGTAAAATTCACAACTATTTACATTTTTTTTTCCTAATAAGTGATCTTTTTAGAACAGAAAATAGAAATAAAGTGCACATAAAAAATTTTCAAGACCAATTGCATTTTAACCTTAATAATTCATAATGTGCCAATGGTTGGATGGCACAGAAATTTTATATCACATTTTAAAACAAAATTTTAATACTTCATTTCATTTGCTTTTAACAAATCAGAAATCAGTATGAAAAATGGAGACTATTAAAGTTAGGTAGGATGTAATAATTAAAAGAACATGTCTGCTATGTCACTTACAATTAGTTTTTTATTGAGGAATGTAGGACTATATTATTTTTTAATAAAAAGAGTACTTACTGATGGTGGTTTTATTTTACATATTCCCGTGTTTTCAGCAATTGGTCTTATTTTTGCGATGTAGGCAAGAGGATCCTGAAATTCTTCTTCTGTTGGATAAAATACTGGGGCTTCTGGAGGAATTTCAAATTGAAAAGTTTCTTCTTTGTACTGAGAGTAGTGGTCATTATTTTTGACTGGCGAAGTTTTAGAGCACCCTGGGTGACTCTTTATACTATTGTTACCATTTATTTGTTTTTCCACTTTAGTAGTCATTTTGATATAAATTTACATCATAAGTTGAATTATTATTCCAATTCTGCAGGTAAATCTTTTTTATACTTTCAGGATTTTAGTACATTTTAATAAAAAATTGCAAATGACAACATAGGTAAGTCATAAATAGCGGAAAAGTAACTTTCGAGAATAAAGTCTTATTACCTGATAATTTCAAGTTTTGGAAAAACAGAACTTAAAACACAGAAAATTTAAACGCACATAAAAAAGTTAAGTTTAGCGATAAAATGAGTACAAAAATATCGCGTTGCCTACATTCTGTAAATATTGGAAACTATTTTTTACTACGATAAGACCTCGCAGAAGTAAAACCCATTTTAACTATATGTAGGTACCCTACCCCCACCAGCTA
This sequence comes from Agelastica alni, assembly GCA_950111635.1. Lineage (NCBI taxonomy): Eukaryota > Metazoa > Arthropoda > Insecta > Coleoptera > Chrysomelidae > Agelastica > Agelastica alni. The sequence continues at coordinate 59,981,124 of OX467708.1, forward strand.
TCGATTGTATGAATAGTACACAACAAAGATGGATAGGAATATTTAATTTTTAGTGTTCGACAGAATTTGCCCACTCACAGCCCACAATATTGTCCACACTTCACTTTATTATCATTGCGTTATGTAAATAGTACACAATTTTTGTAGAGAAAAATCCCATTTTTTAGGTTAACCCAGTACATCCGACAAACCTATTTCCAACCATACTTGTTTGTCAAAGGGAAAGAGGTACGTGATGCACACTCACTCAATAAAATATTTGGTTTTTCTGTCAAACGTCATTACTTTTCTTTGTAGTGTTCCACTATCTTTCATCTCACTTTTTGCTTGGCGCAGTACACTAAATAAATGCAACCAATCACAAAATCATTTACTTACGCGCTATATTTAAATTTTTTAATTTTTATTTGTAACTTACTTTTATCTAAAAATTTACTTTTTCTTATTTATTCGATAAAATTTTTATTGTATTGAATTACAGATCGGATACCATTACGACAATAATTAAAATATTAGTCCTGCCTACTGATTCCATAGTAGCGTTTTTGATTTAGGATCAAAGGCAAAACATTCCTGCTTACTTTTAAATGTATTAATATGTATAATATGTTTATTTTCTTAGAAGAATAATGGTAAAATGAGTCCAGTACCCAGAGCCGGATTTAAGGGAGGGCATCCGGGACTACGCCACGGGGCATCCACAAAAGAGGGGCCCCCACAATAGAGAATTCGGAAAAAAAATTATTGAAAAACTCGACTGAACAAAATTGTTTATTTTATTTGGAAAATAATTTTGGGCCAGGGGGCTCCACTTTTATGTTGCCTCGAGCCCCCCAGACCTATAAATCCGGCCCTGCCAGTACCTACAATACATATACTTACATAGTCACGCCTTTTTCCCGTAGGGGTAGGCAGAATCCACTTCTTTCCACTTGCTACGATTCCTAAACACGTCTTTCGCTTTTTCTACTTTTATCAACTCTTTCATACATGCTTGAAAGAAGTTTTTTGATTTTTTTCCATCCAAATAATGCGCCTTGAGTGGATATGTTTATTATGTTGAAACTCAAAATATTTCACATAAAACAGAAATAATACTTATTGTAACAAGTGAAAGCATTGCAATCAATCCGCTTCATCTGAGTCACTAAATGCTGGTTCAGCTGTGTTCTCCCGAATAGAAGATGAGCTTGGTAAATCCATATACCAGACATAAAGATTTTTGGGAATAATTTCATCAAATCCTTTTTCTTTGCAGGCAATTGTTTCGTGTATAGTTGTGGAATAACGATATTTTCCGGATTATGCTCATTGCCTTTGCGATTGGATTGCAAACCCAATATCCATCTGCTCATATTCATCGTTGAATCCATATTTATGTTGTATAGTGTTTGGTAAGTGTTTTTCGTATTTAAAACATTTCACTTTCAGCCAGTTCATAATATTTCCCTTATTATCTTCTTTTTTGTTGTTTACAGTCATTTGGATGAGCTTTTTTAAATCCAAGAACTCGTTGTATCGTATTTCTCCGTTTTGGTAGGCAAACTTATTATTCTTCCTTCCTTTTCTCGCCATTTTGAAAACATTTTCGTATTCATGCACACTGACATTATGCTTGGCTGTTTCGATGGTACTTTGCATGGAGTCGACCTCCATATATAAATGTCCACTTTCCATGAACTTTTGTGCAATTACCTGGAGACTGTGGTGGTTATTCACAAGATATAGTAATAGAACAGATACTTGTACATTCCTGTTTTGTCCACCGCAAGTATAGGAGAAAATAGTCAAATTCGTTATATCATGAGACAATGAATCTATGTACATAGCCAAACAGGTGCCTATTTCACAGCTACCACGTTTTATATTAATTTCTGACCAAAAATAACAAAATGCTTTATTAAGCGGAGCAGATTCGTATACAGTGAAGTTCTTGCAGGATGACATGTTTAGCGCCATAAAACGCTACCCAAGTTACGCTAAGAAAGGACCAGATTCGTTCAAGCAAAATCCATTAAGTCACTTAATTTAATTTCCCTGAACAAGATAATGATAGTTTGACTTAATGTGTAGGATAGAAATAATAATATAAAATCCAAATGCATTCGAATTATTCGATTTACCAGTATGAAAAAATATCAAAACCTAGTCGAATGGTGTGACTAAGTCAAAAACGAAGAAAAGTGACTTGGTGGGTTTTGCTTGTAAACCGACGAAAAATGAGGCAAAACATGGCTTGCAAGTTCCAATTGAAAATTATCGTCAAAGGGTATTTGTTGCGACAGGAATATCGAGAAATTTATTTTACAAAGTCCACAATGAGGCTGAAAGAGTAAAGACAGGTAAGTAACTTTGTAATTTATCTTCGAAAACATCTAACGGAAGGCGTTGCTCCAGAAGTTTCATTTCAAAAGGACAGGGACAAATTATTAAAGAAATCATTAATGATTTTTATATATTACAGAAGCAAAGGCCGACTGTAAAAGCAGTTATACAAGAAGTATGCAATGCACAAATAGGTTTTGAAGGTGGGGAGTCAACTTTAAAAAAAGTACTATTTAAATTAGGTTTTCGATGGCAAAAAACACCCGATAATAGAGATGTATTAATGGAAAGTTATGATGTAAGATTAAAGCGTATAGAATTTTTGAAAAAAATAAAACAGTATCGTGAGGAAGGAAAAAATATCATTTATACCGACGAAACTTATCTGCATAGTTCTCATTCGAAAGTTTCAATTCATAATTTTTTTTATTTACTTTCAATTTAAATACATTTTCTGCTACATAAATATTTGGTTACCGTTACAAAATCTTTAAGATACGCCACAGTACCCAATTCGGTATGATTCGGCGCTGCACATCTGCTGAATTTGGAAAATAGTGGGGCTGTTGACATGTCTTTTTATTAAAATTTCAACTCTAACAAGGTAAATCAGAGACAACAAGAGATATGGTGAACTAAATGTTATTATTTCGTTTGCAAAACTAGCTGAACTACTGTAAAGACAGAGGCAATATTCTCTTACTCTATGTGAAAGGCAGATATAGGGAGTGTAGAGATAAGGAGAACAATCTTATCTGGGACTTTTATTGATAAAGAAAAAGTTTTAAATAAATTGTAAATGTAATACTAAATAAAAATATAGGATATGTTATCATTACCTTTTTAAATACATACCTGATTTGTTTAGCTAAATAATTATACACAAAAAACTTCTGATAAAGAAAATTACCAGTAAATTATTTTGTCATTGATTGTATAGCCATTCGAATTGGTTTTGGCGAATCAAAAAATTTCAAAAAAGTAGCGTCTTTCGAGTTGCCTATAAAATTTGGTCAAGAAATAAAAGACAAAGGCCAGCTCCAAAAAAATAAGATTCATAAGCGCCCTCTACTGACATCTGCCTTTACAAGTGCTCAGCTAAGTTTAGGCTAATAAAAATATATATTAATTTGATCGTATTTTCTTATCAACAATTACATTTTGCAATTTTATTAAAATTCCATAATTTTATTAATTTTAAAAATGTTTATTAAGCTTACTCCTGATATTAAATTACATGGATTTATTAGTCTACGTGAAGAGGATCCACTTAATGTACAATCCTCAGTCCCGGGCCTGATGCGGCAAAATTTTAAAAGCAACTAAAATTTAAAAAGTGTCCAAAACGAATTAAAAATTCAAAATTACCATCAACAACAAAATTAATAACTGAATATCTTTGAATATAAAACATCAAGAAGGTGCATGTCTCAGATAAAATTTGACCGGAATGGAGGGTGCATATGGCCGACTACTGCTTCCGTTTTGACAGAGGCGTAGGGCTTTAAATTATAATCAAAGGAACAAAAAACTCATAAATTTTAGAAAAAATATAAAAAATGCTACATTTTACTTAACAACTCTGCAATCTATAGAAAATTATTATCTGATGTACTTGTGATTAGGACACTTGCATTCTAAAATTTTTAATTTTGATAATCTACAATTTCGTATTTGTTTCGCACGCTATAAAAGCAAATCAAAGTTTTTTAACGTAAATTATATTTGTGGTAGTTCCAGCGTGAATCCAATTTTCGACAGATTTTAATCATCTTTTTTACAGCTTATGTCTAATGTTTGCTATCTTCAGAATTTTTGACCGTCTAGAACGCGAGATATTTGATGTCTAAGTTCACATTCAGGTCAATTTCCGTATAATGCATGTAAAATTCCGAGCTCTCCAAACTATTTGCTGTTTTTTCAAGACAATTAATAGACATAATTTAATAAAAAACTAAGATAATATAAAAAAATATTTTCTTAATATATTAAACAATAGAATGTTACATTTTACCGTTTAGTTTTAAAGATATAATAATTTAAAGTATTAGTTATTTACTAACTTCGACCAGATGATTTATTAGTTAGAAGTAAATCTCTAGTGATATGAATATTATTTATACGTAGAATTTTTTTTGTTTTTACATGAATGAGATTAATAATAGATAAAGAAGAAATTTCTTTTTATATCCAAGATAATAAAAATACAGTATCAATATTTTTATATTAGAATCAACATTTTTTTTATTTGCTTATATAATAAATTAAAAATGTTATGGAATCATGTAATAATTTAATGAATGTTTTGTTTAAGAAAAGTTATCAGTTGATCAATTATTCGTTTTGTTATGGTAATTCTTGGCTTACCATTATCTATTGTATTGGACATTAATTGCACGATGACTACTTCTCCCTTCTCATCGATCGTTTTTCTTATCAGGTTATAGGTAATTCCTTCAATAGCCATTTTTTTTAGAATTCCATCTATTAAAATTGCTTTCATAGGCTTTAAATGAGGTAGCATGATTTTAGTCTGATCTAATTGTCTTTTATGTTGTAATAAAGATTTCACGACTAAGTGATACTGGAAATATCGTTAATATATTGTGTCTTAATTGTTTAGGCATTTTTTTATTTATTATGAATTATTCGTTAAATATAAAACGCGATGTAAACAATACATACAATACATACATTTTGTGTAGTGAAGCAAATTCTTTAATTATATTATTTTTGAGTTCAGTACCTTGGTCAAGGACTAACTTTTTAGGGGAACCGTGATGAGTCAAGAAATTTAAAAAGGCTTTTGAAATATGAATAGCCGTAAGTCCAGTAAGTGGATAGGCTCGAGCGTATTTGGAGAATTTATCTATTATTGTCAGAAATTTTTGTCCTTTTATCGTAAAATTATCCGTGTGTAAGATTTCAAAGGGTTTGTTAGGAGTTGGAGTTATTTCGAATTTTTGCTTCGGAGGATTTCTGTCATATTTCATTCTTTGACAAATTTCACAATTGTTAATATATTTTGTTACTGTACCTAGGATATTAGGCAAGTAATGATGTATTTTTAATCTGTTTCATTAATGCCGCGGTGGTTAGTTTTACCTTCGTGACACAATTTTACAATACCAACTTGTTCTGTTGATTTGACATATTCTACAATTTTGTTACAATTTATAATTTTGAAAGCGGAATTCTTAAATGTTGTGCTAAGGATTATACAAAATTTTGGATAAAGTTCAGACTAAATTTATTATAAATGTTTTCTTTGTACAGGTGAACTCTTTAAAGGTGTTTATTACGTCTTTTTTAAAATCATTTTTGGATAACTGGATAGTTGTCCTTGTTTTGTTTTCAAATAAGCGTTTTACTTTTGGTAAACCTGGAGAGTGTTAAACTACCTATAGAAATAGTTGATTTTGAAATTGGTTAATTAGCGTTTCAGAGATTGGAATTTTGAAAATGGGATTTTCTTGACTAGTATGAACAGTTTCATTATCGTCGTTGTTATTTTCGACATTTTGTGGAAGATTAACATCCGCGAGATTAGGATCTTTGTTAATATTTGTGTTTATTGATTATGTGTCTAATTATCTGTTATTACTAGTTTGAGGATCTGAAGAATTTTCTAATGGAAAGGTTTCGTAAAAATTTTTCATGTATTCAAAAATATCATTTGCATTAATTTCATTTATTTTTATTCGGGATAAAGCGTCGGCGTTAGAATTTTGTGTGCCTTTTTCATTTACAATAGTGTAGTCGTATTCATCAAGTTTAAGACGCCATCTGGTTAGTTTTTCACTTGGGTCTTTAATACTGAAAAGCCAGTGAAGAGGTTTATGATCACTGTAAATACAGAATTTTCGTCCGTACAAGAAGAGTCGAAAATGTTTTGTTGCCCATACAATTGCAAGAAGTTCTCTCTCAATTGTACTGTAATTTTGTTCAGCGGTGTTTAAAGTTCTAGATGCATATTGTATAGGTTTATCTCGTCCGACTGGACCTTGGGATAAAACGGCACCAATTGCAAATTGACTTCGGTGGACAAATTAAAAGATTGCTTAAAATCGGGATATTGAAGGATTGGGTCATTGGTTAATAATTCTTTACAGGTTTCAAAACATTTAATGTAAACAGCGTTAAAATCAATTTTTATTCCTTTTCAAACAAGTTGTCATAGGTTTAGTGATTTTTGTAAATAATAATCAGGAATAAACTTGGGGTAGTAACCGAGGAGACCTAGAAAGCTTTTTATTTCTTTCGTGGTTTTTGGTATTGGAAACTGTTTTACTGCTTTGATTTTATCAGGATTTGGTTTTATTCCTTCAGTCGTTATTATATGACCTAAATTAGCTGTTTCTTTTTTTAGAAATTTCGATTTGTCTAATTCTATCTTAAAATTTGCTTCGCGAAGGCGAGTAAAAACTTTTTTTAAATATACTATATGTTCTTGTAGAGAAGTGGAAAATATTATGATGTCATCTAAATATACAAAGCAGATTTCGTTTTGAAGTCCTTTTAGAATATTATCCATCACTCTTTGAAAAGTTGCAGGGGCGCTTTTTAATCCGTATCTGGTGAAAATGAAATGAAAATCTGGTGAAACCCGTTAGCGAGATCCAGGGTAGAAAAATAATTGAATTTTCCTAACTTATCAAGTACAGCACTTATGTTATGAATAGGATATCGGTCGTCAATAGTTTTTTCGTTTACTTTTCGATAACAAACAACTATTCGCCATTTTTTTTACCTGAGCCATCGGCCTTTTTGGTCTAATAATTTTTTGAATTTGGAAATTTACTTCGGCTTTATGAACGAACGGATAACGATAGGTTTTGGTGTGGACAGGGATTTCATCTCGAGTTTTTATTTGGTGTTTAATTTGATTAGTAAATGTTAAAAAGTTTTCATCAGTATAAAATACATCTGCAAATTTTCAACATAAATTTAATAAATGGAATTTCTTTTTCGTGCATGTGCTCTGTTCCGATTAAATTATCAATATTAAAATTTGTATTAATTAAGGAATTCTTTTCAATTTCTATATGATATACTTCAAAATTATTTTCGGTATTTTTTGATAACGCTACAACGCGTTAGACCTTTCCACGAGTAACGACCCATCCCTAATTTTATCTCACGCGCATGATATTATTTCCAATACATCGAAATAAATCGATAACTGTGATGGCATAATTGCTCGTAAAGGGAATAATTTTATTAAATCCCATGGCCGGAAGCGTAGGGATTGCTAAGGAACTCGAATTTTGCAAAAATATTTATTACAACAATAGAAAATTGAACAAACGTAAACACATTCATATCTAGATACAAGCATTAAAGCATTGGCCTACTTACGTTCATTTGTTAACTAATTACTGCTAATTTGGGTATAGCATAACTAAATGTTGTGGACAAAAAGGCTTACTTTGATAAAATTTTAGTACGTTATTGTTTAAAGTTTAAATTATGCGCTAGGTCGGCGTTCAGTTATTGCATTCAAAGACATTAATATTGTTACAAATCCGGTCCTGTCAGCAACCGAAAGGTCGACGGCATCGAGGGTCCGTGTTCGACCGCTCTCCTTTGTAGCTGCCGACGGGGCCTAGGAAACTCGCGCAATGTCTCGAATCCGCGTCGAATAATGGGGAAAAAGGTAGAAAGATCTGGAGCTGTGATATCGGGAATATAAAAGGGGTAACGATTATAATAAGGATTAGTATTAGCTTATGTGTTTACGAATTATTAAATGTAAATAGTTATATAGAGTTGTAAAAGTTGTATAGCTAAGTGAATATCTAAGTGGTTAATGAAAATAGAAGTTATTGTATTGAAATAAACATTGTTTGGTTATTGGATCGAGAGTTTTAATCGCCGAACCCACGGAAGAACTAAAAGTCGTATCAATATTATAGAGCCAGCTCGAGAAATTTTGCAGTTACTTTTTAACAACATTACCGTTCTATACGAATCTATTTTCGGTGATTTATTATCATAAATTTAAAATTATTAATTTTTCTAAATTATGTGTTTTTTATAATTTTACCACAATTGAAGACTAATAATTGCTGGTATGTGCAGTTATCGCTGAAAATACACATCATATGATGCCACATAAAATCAACGAATATAGATTCGAACTCGTTTATAACTTTAGTGTAAAGTTATATAAAAATTGTTGACAAGAATTAAAAATGTTGCTGTCAGAAGAACAAAGTTATGTTGCATAAAATTAATTATTTGTTTCTGTATTTTTAACGACGAGTTAAAAGTTTATATTTGTTGCTATTGATAAAAAAAATAGTGTTTTTTAAAAAAATACTTATATTAGGCTCTACGTACTGCCACTGAAAACAAAAAAAATCAGTTATTCAAAGGATGCAAAATTCTGTGATTTTACAATTTTTTTCATTTGACTTTGTAATTATTTAAATTAAGGATTAAATAAAAAATTGCATTTGCAAAGAAACGTGACTAATTATTTTAAATGAGGAGTTCATTTTTTTTAAAACATTCATTCAATTACTCACTTTACACATGTGCGATTGACACTATGGTTGGTGGGACAAAGACCAGACTTATTGTAGGTTCGGCGTACCTACCATATGACCAAAAAGAGCTCCCTACACGGGAGGTAAAGGCTTTAATCGACTACTGCAAAGATAAGTATCTTCCACTATTAGTTGGTTGCGGAAGAGGTTCGGCTCTTCTCGAGTATTTTTTGAGCTCTAGTCTAGACATACTGAACAGAGGCTCTAGACCAACATTTGTCACCTCTTGCAGATAGGAGGTGATTAATCTGACACTGGGCTCTCACAGGATAGCCCAAGTGATCTCTAACTGGCATGTTTAACCCGTAGATAATCTCTCGGATCATCGACAAATAAAATTTACCCTGAGGGCTGATAGAACCAGGGGTGAGTTAGAGTCCTATAGGAGCCCAAGTGTAACTGATTTGCACTGTTTCAGAACAGAGCAAGCCAGTAGGCTCGGGGAACCCAAACGGAATTTACGATCTGCAGGTAAGATCAATCAGGCAGCAGAGGACTTGCAAAATGCAATAATGCAATACTATGAAGCTGCTTATTCCCTAAAGAGTAAAGTACGTAGTAAACGAGTGGCCTGGTGGAACAAAGAGCTAAGCGCCCTCTGCTCCAGGTCCCGAAAACTACCCAATAAAGCCTTGAGAACGAATTCGGAAACCGATTGGGTATCCTATAGGGAGGCTCAAAGGGAGTACAAGAAAAGCATTAGGAATTCTAAGGTCAACTCATGGCAAATTTTCTGCAACGATTTGAAGGACCTACCACTCGTAGCGCGCCTCCGCAGAATCTTCACGGCCGGTATCAAAGTGGTACTCAATACTCTGATTCGCCCAGAGGGGCAGGAGAAAGGAGTCCTACGAAACGAACCTAACCTAAGTCATTTAATGTGCAAATTTCACAAATACACAAGAGTTCGTTGTAAAATGGAAATACAATTAAAATAGAACAAATTTGACATTATATGCGATATATTTTAACAAATATTTTCCAAGTTAGTACTAGTCACGTTAAAAAGGGTAATATTTTAAAATAAAAAAATCAATATGAAAATAATTTTTTTATTAAATATTAATGTAAATGCTTGTTAAAATTATGTACACGTTTAGTAAATTTATTTCTTATTAATTACATATGGCATTTTCTATTCGGTTAGTGTAACATACATTTTACTTTATTACAAAGTTACGTTACACAAGGTTTCTAAATTTAAGAATCATCTAACTTTGTTTTTGTATCTTGCATTTGAATATTTTTGTTAAAGTTTCACTTTAGAATACACACAAATTCAAACGTATTTCTTTTATTAAATAAAAAGTATTTATGGGGTGGGTATATTATTAAACTACCTCACAATGGCGGACTAAGACTTTTTGAGGCCCGGGGCGATCTTTAATTTTGAGCCCCCTGACAATGCAGATGGAAAATAAAAATTTAATCAATATTTTTACTACATTACAAACAGATTTACTAGTGAAAAACAAACAATGACACTATTGACACTAGACAATTAATTAAAATTATACTAATTTCGAATTGTGTTTTCTGGCTTTTATTACACTAAATGTAATAATTCCATCATCAACATCCAAAACTCACGCTGCTTTTCTTTCGATCGACAAAATAGCCAGACTGGTAAGTCGATCTAAGATAGTCTTTGATTAAGTTTCGAAAAACTTCTTTTGTAGGAGGCGATACACTAATTGATAGGAAATACTGAAGGATTAGAAATATGTTGGGTATGGATTCACTAAAGTCCCATTTAATAATAAATTTAAAAATCTTTTTGGCAGTCCCTGAAGTAGCTTCCTCCGTTTTAGGATTATTTGTTCTTATATGCCTTCGCAATCTGTAGACTTCTTTGTAGTCACCGTAGACTAGGTAGAGCTTTCCTATGGCCTGAAGTTTATTTTCTGATGCTTTTATCAGAAGTTTTAGTTGTACAATATGGAAGGTGCTGGATATGTTTTCCATAGCAAAGGATCTTGAAGCCAATTCTTCTTTTAAATCGATCCAAGCACTGAAACCTAGACCTGCGAACTTCCTCTTGTAAAGTTAAGCCGGCATCAGCAGATATTTCTCCGGGTAAATTCTTTTTTACTTTTCGCCTGCCACGCCTCACAATATCTATGCTTATTGTTCAACATTTTTGCGTGCTAAATTGTATAGCCTTATTGACTTGCGTATTTATTTCCTCGACAAGAAAGAATTGCAGTGTCTTAATTTTTGTCAAACCCATGTCAAGTGTGATTTTAGGTGTTTGTAAATATTTTTGGGTGAGATTAACTTTTTCCAAAATCATATTCCAGAACTCCAAGCAGCATAAAAATGTGAAGTCATTAATATTGCAGGAAGTAATATGCTTGCTGCAGACCATGTACCTACGACATCCGTTTTTTATGCCAAACTGGGCCCCCCTAGGTGTGGGCCCGGGGCGGACCACCACTTCCGCCCTACCTTAGTCCGCCAGTGCTACCTAATAGTTGGTGCACGTCTTTATATATTATGTAAAATTTAGAGCAATATTAAATTTAAGATTTAATATTAATAAAACAATTGTATTTTTAATAATTTAATAATTATTCAATAATTATTTCGAATGAAAAAGTAATTATATCTCTCAGCATGTTACGAGTGCCATACGATTACAATTAATAATATATTTAGTAATTTCTCTAGCAGATACTCATCGTTTATAAACACGAATCCATTTAACGCTATTTAAAGTTGAGCTGGTTTGTCTTCGAGCCATGGCCTAAAAATTGGAAGGGTAGAAGGATAATGGGTTCCCGATTTGTATCCACCCTCTTCATTGTCAGAACGAAGAGGATAAGTCGCCATCATTATTGGTAACTGGAGTTTCACTTCTTTTTGCAAACTCTTCGGTTCTACGATAAACTGGAAAAAAAAGGGATTCTTTAAAAAGTTTTTAGATATGTATGCATAGTTATGTTTACTTGCTTTTTCTAAAAAGTAAATACAGCTGTGGTCTAAATGAATTTACATATAGTCACGGCTTTTTTCCGTAGGGGTAGACAGAGACCCTTTCTTTTCACTTACTACGGTTCTTACACACGTCTATCGCTTCATCTACTTTCATCAGCGCTGGCCTTTCTTCAAAACAATTTCGATCTGATCGCCTATGTCGACCTCTACCGACTTGCCCATTCACACTCGCCTTATAAATCTGTTTCGTTAATCTTCTTTCATCCAGCCTCTTTACGTGTCCGAACCATCCAAGCATTCCTTTATCTGTCTTTGTTACTACATCTTCTTCCACACCACAGCGCTCTTTTAATTAATATCAACGTTTTAGAAGAAATTGTGACATTGTGGACAGCTTCAAGTTCGTTTCTGATCACAGAACTAGTGACATTCCTATTTCTTGAAGCGTATTGTCTAAAAAAACGTTCATCTCGGTCGTAAGTGCATCGTTTTCGCCCTTGTCTTGGCCTTCATGAATAATTTCCCACCTCATTCATGTGTCTTACCATAGGACTTATTGTGGAACGATTTTTGCCTAACAAATTGGCAACATAACTTTGACAATATCCCTCATCCAATAAAACTACCTCTTGTTCAGTTAAATTCTTTTTTTTTGGGGTCAAAAAATAAACAGTCTACCACAAAAAAGGAACAATTTATTGGCTTTCTTTTAACGAAAATCAATCGCAAGTACTGTACAAAATTGTTTATCTTCTAAAAAATTCTTTAAAAATGTAAATCTAAACGAATTGTTTACGTAGGTCATTAACAATGAAAAAAAAAATGCATAGTCTACTATTCAAATACTCGATAAACCTCATAAGAATAAGATACATTAATTTTTTGGATAATTTCATATCAGTTTTTTGGAGATATTTTTTTTAGTTAAGGATGGGCAAAGTCGGATGATATTAAGAATTGGTGTATTGATTTTTGAATGGTTTAAATAATCGGAATATTATTTTTTGTGAATTAATGTCATGATCTTATTTTTTTTAATATGTAGACTTACTACGATAATAATTATTCATTTTTATTTTTAATAACTCACATTTCATAAAGATATATTAAAATTAAACAATTAAACAGGATCCGATAAAAAAAATTATCAAATATTAACGAATTATAATTTTATCTTTAATTTTATTCAAAAAAATATTCCACTGTGAATTGACCCACAACCATTACGTTGGAAGGCACACCTACACCCATGATACCTAATCAAATTTTAAAAATTAAATTAAAGCACAAGGTTTAGCATAATTTTAAATATTCTGAACACACGTATCTACATTGATAAAATTTTAGTACGGTACTGTCTAAAATTTAAACTACGCGCTAGATTCTCAGCCAATTGGGGTTCAGTTATACCAGCGCAACTACTCTCCTGGATGTAAAAGCTTGCATCCAGCGCTCGAAAAAAAAAAGACCCTAAACCTTTTAGCATAGCTAAAGTTCTATAAGAGTTCTATCTTCGTTGATTATACAGGGTGTATCATTAATAATGGGAAATAATTAAACTGAAGAATCTTGGGTTCAAATAATAATATTTAACCCAATTCACTTAGATAAAATGTGTCTCCTGTCTGAGTTACAAGGGGTGTTTTATTTAATAATTAAAAAACGATTTTTCCCCATTACTTTTAAACTGTTTGACTAATCTTTATCATATTTGACAGGAAGTGTAGACACTGCAAACCTGACTAAATTATGGTAAATAAACGTTTCTGTCTACTACCAGAGGCGTTCGACAGGGGCAAGTCGGAGTTGTCCCTTCCTAAATTCTATACCACTGGCAGAATTGTCATTTTAGCACAATTTTTTATTCTCCAATAAATAACTCAGACAGGAGACACATTTTGTCTAATTGAATTGGGTTAAATCTTATTATCTTGAACCCAAGATTCTCCAGTTTAATTATTTTTCATTATTATTGATACACCCTGTATATTACTATTTAGAAGATAAGACGTAAATTTATTTAGTTTAGACACTTACATACACGTCATAATTAATTTTGATAAGATGGCATCCTCTAAGGTTTGTTGGTGGTAACGGAGGAATATATAAATGTTCATTTATCCATTCATCTTTTTCTCCAGGACGAATTTTTCCTTTTGAAAGTGAAGCTAGTTCCCTTTTTTCTGATTGAACCACTTTTCCTCTTGCCATATATGTTATAGTTTCTGTTAAACATGCCTTCGTACTTTTTATGGTTACTCTACTTCTGTTGTAAATATTTGCAGAAATTCCTTAAAAAAATTGATAAATTTTTGTTCCCAAATTTTAAGTTAAAAAAAAAACCTTTTGTTGTAAGTATACTGTTAAAGACCTACAACAATAATTCAAAAAATTAAATAAATTTAATAATTTAATTGACAAAGCGTGGTAACTAGACTGCTGTACCGCCTTTTTAACCTTTGTTGAAGGAGTGGTAGCGTACCAGACGACTGGTGCAAGGCCGTTATCGTGCCGCTTTACAAGGGAAAAGGTTCACAGCAGGACTGTAAAAACTACCGAGGTATTAATTTACTCAGCATAGTCGGCAAACTGTATGCAAAGATATTCATTAAGCGAGTGACAAATGAAACTGAGAAGATGATATGGGATGTGCAAGCAGGATTTAGAAAAAAAAGGAGATGTATGGATCAGGTCTTTTCATTACGAGGTATAGTCGAAAAATTCTTGGCTAGAAGTCAGAAGGTCTATTGTGCTTTTTAAACTTGGAAAATGCCTATGACAGAGTGGTGAGGAGTGAATTGTGGTCGACATTGTTTATGTATGGGGTGAACGGTAGTTTAATACGAGCACTGAAATCACTTTACGAGGATTCCACTGCTTGTGTCAGGATAAACGGAGCTTGCACGGACTGGTTTAACAACGAAAATGGTGTGAGACAGGGATGTGTGGCTTCCCCATGGCTGTTTAACTTATACATAGACAATGGTTTAAAAGAGAGTGCGTATGGATTGAAAATGAATGATTTCAAATGCCTTCTTTACGCCGATGATCAAGTCATATTAGCGTCATCTGAAGAGGAGTTGCAGGCGATGGTTAATGTTATGCATGATGCCCTGAAAATTAAAGGGATTAAAGGGAACTGTGAAGTTCTGATTAAGGAAGAAAGAGTGGAACAAGTAAATGAGTTTGTATACTTGGGTTCAAAATTTACGAGAGTTAGAAAGTATGACAGTGACATTGAGCGAAATGTGTTGGCTGGAAAACAAATAAATGGGGCTTTATGCACAGCTTTATGAACAGCCAGAAAGTGTCAAAAAAAGCACGCCTGGCGGTGCATAGAGGTGAGTTGGTTCCTACACTTATGTATGGTAGTGAATGTTGGGTTTGGCAATAGAAGCATGAAAATAGGATTAATGCTGCGGAGATGAGTAGTCTGAGAAGTATAGCCGGAGTGACTAGGTTGGATAAAGTAATGAATAGTGAGATAAGAGAACGCTGTGGTATAAAAGAAGATGTGGTTACAAAGATAGATAAAGGAATTCCTAGATAGTTTAGACACGTAGAAAGGATGGATGAAGGAAGATTGACGAAACAAATTTATAAGGCGAGTGTAAATGGACGGAAGTCGGTAGAGGTCGACCTCGGCGAACATATCTCGATCAGATCAACATTGTTTTGAAGAAAGGCCAGGTCAAAAGTACCAACAACCGACGAGCATGTATGAGAGCACTAATAAAAGTAGAGGAAGCAAAAGATGTGTGTAAGAACCGTAATAAGTGGAAGGAAGTGGTCTCTGCATACCCCTACGGGAAAAAGCCGTAACTATATGTACGTATATATGTTTAATTGATCTAATTTATTTACTTTAGTAACTTAATTTATTATAGTATCATTAGAGACAACAGTATTTTTACAACAAAAGACTTAGCTGTAATACAATTAAATAATTAAAATAACAACGAAAGTATTTGGTGTCTGAACATCTTAAAACATAACTGAGAAGCATTTAAACATTATGCCTTTTTCCTTGCCTCTTTTCATCGGTATTGGCTAAATTTATCCAAATAACTAATGTCTATGCCGTAAGTAAAATTGTAAAAACGACACCTATGTGACTTATTCTTAGGTTTTTTCGTCTAAGGTGTATTTCATTTATTTGTTGATTACATCAAACAAATAATTGAAAGTTGGCGAATTCAACACCTTAATAAACGTCCTTAAAATCCTCTCGAATCAGGCGAAAAATGAAACCATTTATTTATTTTTAAGCCTAAAACAATCAATATAATCTCGCGCGCATGCATTTTTGTTTTAAATTTTAGCGGTAGTTAGGCAGACAAATAGGCACGGAAAGGGCACAGTGTAATAAAGGCTTTATGTGTGTTGTTGAAATTGTGACAATCTCTTTTTGTAAATTTTTGTTGGTTATCAATAGTTCAAATTCTAAAAAGTGGCTGCAAATTCTAGACCTGGATATTTTTTTTTGGCAATCTTACCTATACTTTCTCCCGGTACGTATCCTCCTCTGTCTAAGGTTACTTTACAAACAACAGCTCCAGATCCAACACAGCTGACTCCAAATTTGTGTTCAACTTCGCATCTAAAGGTTTCCTGACCCGAAACGTTCTAGATTAGAAAATGTATAGAGAACGGAAATTAGCCAAGAGAAGAGAGCAAGAAAGCAAGCGTAGAAGGTTGTACAAAAATTTCTTTCTGAATCATTCACCCTTAAATTCCAATTCTTCAAAATCTCTGGCAAAATCCAAAAAACGTACAAGTTAATGTTAATTGGTTGAATAACAGTTTATTTATAAAAACTGTGCATGTCGAGTGCAAATTAATTTTAACTTTTAACATTTGTTTTTATTTTTAAACAATTCTAATTAAACAAAAATAGGCTATGGTAGATAAATAATAATTGAATGTTTTATTGAAAAACACACAGATGATTAAAGATGTCCACAGGTTTTTGTAATTTTGTTTTTGTCGTATTTAATATTTATCGTTACACCGTAACAAAAAATATCTATATGACTTGTTAGATGCAAAAATTAGCTATATATATATATATATATATATATGTATAAGATACCAATGAATAAATCTTAAATGTTATATTTTGAAAGAATTGTGCCTGAGACGAATTTAAAGAATTGTAGCAGCAGCATAGAAAGGCCATAATTTAAATAATAATTTAAATTCCCACCGTTTCATGCCTAACCTGAACTAATTATTATTATAATACTTACTCCCAATATGGAAGGTTCTAAATTTAAGTCTATAGGATTCATTACAATAAAAACTTGTTGGTTCTTATGTGTCAGTCCATTTGGCTCCCTCAAGGCAGTTTTACAGAAGTATTGCACCCATCCGTGTTTACCCAGGAACGTAGATGGCAATCCCAACGGTAAACCCAGTTTAAATGGAAAACTGTGTATACCGGGTGACAAAACTGACGGACCTTGTCCTATAATAAATACATAATAAAACCATCAAATTATTGAAATCTCTATCTTTGACGCTGACACATGGTACTGAGGTAGTTTATTTTATATTATTTAACCAAAAATATAATTTCATTTTTAACAAACTCAAAAAACAGGAAATTAATTTCTGCTATAAAAACTATTTCAGAGAAAATTTAAAATTCATGAAAAAAACGTTAGCTTGTCTCAGAAGTAAACGTTGTTATTTCAAGATAGGTAGAGTTAAATTTTTAATGAAAAAGATATGTCAACAGTTCCCACCATTTTCCAAATTCAGCAGATGTGCAGCGCCGAATCATACCAAATTGGGCAACCTAACACTGGCGTATCGTAAATATTTTGTAACGGTTACCAAATATTTATGTAGCAGAAAATGTATTAAAATTAAAAGTAAATGAAAAACATATAAATTGATAGTTTCGAGATCATTAGGGTTTGCTCTTTTCGCCAATGACAGAATAAAAAATTACTCTCTTTACACGCTTTAATCTTACATCATAACTTTTTGCCACCGAAACCCAAATTTAAATGGTACTTTGCTTAAAGATGACTCCCCACCTTCAAGACCTATTTCTTGAAAAACTGCTTTTAAGTTCGTCCTTTGCTTCTGTAATGAAAATCATTAACGATTTTTTTAACTCTTTGATCCTGTCCTGAAATGAAACTTCTGGAGCACGCCTTCTGTAAGATGTTTTGGAAGATAAAATACAAGGTTGCTTACCTGTCATTACTCTTTTAGCCTCATTGTGGATTTTGTAAAACTAATTTCTCGATATTCCTTTTTCGAGCTCGATTTAATTGTACTAAAATTTTTAAAAATGAACTAAGTGTCGACATCTACCGTTAGTTGACATCACTAAGTGTAACTAAAGTCGTTTAGTACAGTGCGGCAAGCGTCAGTATATATTTTATTATTTATTATTATATTTTTTTCGTGAATTGACAACTCCAATATATGAAAGTAACCGTACTGTCACGAGTGACAATTGGTTCACTTCCATTCCCTTGCTGCTCAAAATGTTATAAACTAACTCTCACTCTGGTACAGTTCGAAAGAACAAGAATGAGATCCAGCTTAAAATGAAAGTAGCCAGTAAAGTTGTTCTTAAAAGCAAGTTTTGTTAAACAGATAAAATGACTTTGGTAACTTACACTTCCATTGCGTTTTTTCTTCGGAATGCTTGATCAGGCTGCAGTCAATGCCAGAATTTTATTAAAATGCAAACTGTTGAACTAAGGAAAATCTACGAAAGTCAGTGCGCAGTTATGCCTTGAAGAATTAATTGCTCACTTGGCCAAGCCGATGTTGCACGAGAGGTTGACAACTGCCACTCTCGGGAAAGACATTCGCTTAGCAATATCTGCAATGTTGATTGAAAATGTAGATCCTGATTTGGAAAACGATTTTCAACTTGTTTTCTTACAAAAGAAAACAAGATGCGGGATGAGCAAAGAAAAGAAAGACAGAAAAACAAGAATCGCTTGTGCCTTTTGCCGTGTACCTTTATGCTCCAAATGTGTAGCTGATGAGTAAATTTTATCATATAAAATATTAATTTTTTATATTTTCAGTAATTTTGCATGTATTTTTATACAACTAATTTAATACAATTAAATAAATTATCTCCAAACATTGAAAATTGTGAATTTGATAAATACCTCATAAAATGAATACCTTGAACTTAAAATAAATACCTTTTTGAAAGTTCTGCTATAATATTGATTTTTTTAGAGTATCTCAAGAGTAGTATACTAAATTTTTGGCTCTAATATTAAAATTAACATGACATGAATTTTTAATTGAAAAAACACATTTTTTCTGTTTTTTTTTCACGATTTTTTTTAATCAATTAAAAATTAATTAATCGCTACAAAACCAATTACATTTCACAAAAGACATTACGAAGTACCCCAGAAAGAATTTTTAAGCAAAAATATCCAATACAGGCTGTGTAATGCACGTTTGAATACGCGCTCGTGTCCAGCAGACCCATTGTACCATTTACGTTCGAACGCGAAAGTGTACCAATTTAGAGTTAATTACATTAGCAATTAGTTTTTTAGTTTCCGCAGAGTAGTTCTTTTTAAAACACCCGTACACCCACGCAATCATACAACTACTAACAACTAAACCACACATAATAAAACCCTTTCTACATGATTACATATTCCCGCTTAAAAATATTCGCGCGTACTTCTTTGTTTACATTCAAGCAGTGTTATTCGGCAACCGTCGTGTATTTTTGACATTTCTTTCTTGATTGTGATTTCACCGGGGAAGCTGTCCTCATCAATAAAAATTCATCTCTACCTTTCACTATCAAAACTAACAAAAAATATCTTTATTGGTTTCTTAGAAAAAACTATCAACCTTAGTTTTTAATCATTTCATTTGAAAACTAAAAGTTTTTTGTAATATTTTTTTAAAACGCCATGTTCTTTTTATCAAATGTTCAAAACATTTTAATTTTCCATTAAATTTCAAGGTGAATTATCGAAAAGTTGTTAAAAGAAAACAAATATTTAATTTATTAATACTTCTTATTTCCCTTTTTTTTTTTAAACTACTATCATGTTTATACATGACTTCTTACCTGGTTCTCCCAGTAACCTCATACGAAAATCAATATAATTTTCGCGATCGTGCAACCTCTCTTGTCGAGGGGTGCGAACTCGAACTACCCCTTCTCCAACAACGTGGAAATGGAGACCTGGAATAAAAAACCAGTAAAAATTTCAACTTTCCAAGAGATGGCACACCAACCGCAGTTTTGTCAAGTGACATCAAAAGTAGCCGATTTAAGTAATATTTAATAGTATACAATAGTGGTGGTAGCCTGTTTTATTAACTGCTATTCATCCTTATTCGAAGCTAGAGTTCTAGCACATTACAAAAATAGTCGAACTATCTACCTATTCAAGAGAAAAATAATTGTTGTTCATCGTAATAATTAAATCAAGTAATAATAATAATAGTGCTTTATTAAAGATAATAAAAAAACAATGTATAAACAATAAATAAAGCATAACATACCGATAAGTGCCTAGGCACTTGTTTCGGATACAACATTAAAAGTATAAAAACATGGTACGGTTTACACATCTCTAACTAGCAGAATATATGTGTAAATAAAAAATTAGGGTAAAATTACTTTTACATGAATAGTTATAAACAAATAAATAAACATACATGTAATGATTATAGATAAACAACGCATTAACACAATATTACTAGTAATAATTGTTTTTTTTTAACTAGTTCTCAAAATGCTTAGTTACATTAGACCTATCGGTATTATTTATAAAGAGTTTTAGTTCTATTTTAAAGCCACAAATACTTCTTAGAGAGACTTAATATTTTCTGGTATAATATTGTATAATTTTGGTGCCATAAACAAGTATGAACGTTGAGTACAAGATTTGTTCATGAATGGAAGAACAAAGTGGTGTTTCTGGCGAGTATTATATTGATGAGACGAAAGTGGAGCTTGTTGTTTACGTAAGTGATATCTAATACAGGAGCACAAGTAATATAATTGTCTTATGTCCATTATTTTTATTTCAGCATATAATGTATTTGATGGATACCTCGATTTTTTAGAGAAAATTAATTTCAAAATTCTTCTTTGCATTACTTCTAAACCGTGAAGGTGAGTTTTGTGAGCTGTACCCCATGCAAGGATTCCATAACGAAGATGACTTTCTGCCAATGCAAAGTACAGCATTTTTAAATAATTTTCAGGTAAAATATCTTTTAGTTTTCTATATTTAAATAATATACATCGTAATTTATTTATTACATACGATATATGTGACTCCCATTTCATATTGATATCAATAATTACACCCAAGTATTTGATTTTTTTTTCAGGTAAAATGGATAGCGAGTTGGTGATACGTAGACAATCGAAAAAAGGACCACCAGAGGAATAACAGCTAAAAGGTAGGTAATTAGTTTTGCTTATATTTACGGTTAACAGTTTGTAGTCTAGCAATTTTTTTATTTATAGATAGTCAATCTCCGCTTTTAGTTTCAAAAAAACCGTAAAAATTTCAACTTTTCAAGAGATGGCAGACCAACCGCATAATTGTGCTGTTGAGATAAACGGCACGAAATATTAACCAAATCATTTTAACTTCTGACTTTAAATGTTTATTTTATAAATTTGGCAAAGGGTACAAAAGAAAAACGAACTTTGATTTACTGATATACGTACCTACGACGTAGGAAATTATTTTCTGCACGCTTCTAACTAAAACTTACCCGGAGGAAATACCTACGCATACAAAATTTCTCTCGCCAAACGCGGAATATGTTGTTTGACCGTTTGACGTAATGATCTTGAAACGTTTTCTATTTACCTCGATAATTAATATTTGTTCACGCTTTACTCTCATTTTGACCAAATAAATTTTAACTGAATCGAAGTTTTCACTTTGAATTAGGTATAAGAGATTCATGGGTTGTTAGATTCTCATTGCCATTACAAAATTTTAAACGACAAATGATTTTTTGGGGGTTTACATCATTTTTTAAAAAACATAATTTACGAGAAAAAAAAATGTATGTTGATTGCCTTGTTTGCCTTGATTAAATGCCCACAAACAAAACGTATTTTCTCGTTCTATTTCTTCCGAAAAATCAGTAAAAATAACCCGAAACCAAAAGATACGTACGGAAGAATGTCAGATGTATTAATAAGTTTCATAATAGTCCAGTACTTAAATACATTTGGAAACGCAAATGAACCGAGAAAGCCAAATTTTGAATATTACGAAGGGGGGAGTGGTGGTGGTCTAGAAAGGCTTAAGTTCAAATTGTCGACCAAAATAACCTTGTGGGTTTTCCGCCATCTTGAAAAAAGGGTTAAATTTAGTTTTTTTATCATAACTCGGTTCCCCGTTGAGATACGAAAATTTTTATGCAATACTTTTTTGTTGCTCTTTGTACGATATACAATTAAGAATGTATATATTTTTCACGTATCGATCATCGTTATCGAGATATCGATCAAAAAAACCATAAATTTGAGAAGAAAAAATTGTTTTTTGCTATTTCCTTTTTTCTCG
This sequence comes from Agelastica alni, assembly GCA_950111635.1. Classification (NCBI taxonomy): domain Eukaryota; kingdom Metazoa; phylum Arthropoda; class Insecta; order Coleoptera; family Chrysomelidae; genus Agelastica; species Agelastica alni. The sequence goes on from OX467708.1 coordinate 60,003,493, forward strand.
TAAAAGATATCGAAGACCTACAAATTCGTTTTTTTATTTTTTATTTTCAAGAAAAATTACGACCTCTAGCGCGCCACAAAGTCAGTAAGACTGTGCCCGGTTTTGATTTAGCCGCTCGCACGGTTGTATCCACACGTCAAAATGGATGAATGGTTGTTCAGGGAATTATTGCAATAGAAAATAAATTAATAAACCAGCCAAATTATAAATCAAACACATGAAATTTATTAATCAAATAATTTTTATGCAGCAAAAAATAATAATTACAGGTGGTCATTTTTTTCACATGTTTTTCGTCGTTTTGATGGTCCTGGCTGTATAAGTTCTTCCTCGATAGACTCTTCGAGTCGTGAAAACTTTTCAATTGCAGGAAATGATGCTGTGACGGTCGAAAAATCATAATCATCATCATCGTGATCGTCGTTGAATAAAATCTCGACTCTGGCGACATTGTTGCATGTCTGTTCACTACTGTGCAGGCAAATAACGGAGCAACTAATTCCTGATTTCCTGCAAAATTACAAAATCTTATCGTGCTGTTTTAGGTCCTTACAAATATTCTCTATTGGGTTTAAGTCTGGACTTACAACTGGTTACTCCGAAACTTGAATACCAACTGCATAAACATTCTCGGTTGTTGCACCGTGCGGACGAGCGTTATCACGCATGAGAACAAAATTCACACCAGTAAAAGAAACAAACAGTGCCACATTTTTTTTAAGAACCTATCCAATATACAAATCAGTATTGAGACTAAAGTATGTAAGTTTCGAGACAACTTAACAACTGCTTTCGAGCGAGTTCTATTCACTACTAACCTTTTTTCCAGAAAATATCACTTGCTTTCAATAGGGCATATGTGTTTTACGTTAACCGAGGGTTGTATCTTAATATTAAACACATGTTCGTGTATTTGGCGACACTACATTTTGAGATGCTGCTTATCATATAAGATTCGGCGCCGATTGGCGCCGTTGAGATTGAGATGGATTACAGTTTTACAACAATAATTTCATTTTAACGCTTACTCGGATATTATGAACTCTGGAGAGATCATTTTAAAGTAGTAAATTAAGTTGGCAATAATTATTTACTGAGCTACATTCGATCAAATTAACATGTTGTAATAAAAAAAAGTTTGCAGTTGTCGTGCTGCAATATGACGTTCCCGTAGGTCATGCAGACGTAAATAAAGGTACACCGTGGACGTCCTGGAACGGACCTTCTATTGTTATCCCCAGTTGTTATTTACCTTTTTAATGTACACTCAATTGGTTAATACCTATAACTTTGGTTATTTACTGCTGCGATCTTTTATCTTCACTTACATACATACATACATATAGTCACGTAGTGGTAGGCAGAAATCACTTCCTTCCACTTGCTACGGTTCTTACACACATCTTTTGCTTCCTCTACATTCATCAGTGCTCTCATGCATGCTCGTCGGTTGTTCGTACTCTTGACCTGGTATCAGAAGTGAGATACTGTAGTGAGAAAAGTCTAAGGATGGTCGAAGATGTGAACAGTCAAGAGTTCCTAACTGCAAAAGCTCTTGTTAGAGCTGAAGACGTAATCCCTGTTAGGGGGACTAGAGAAGAAAATCAAGCAACTGGAAAATTTGATAACTAAGGGTGCTCAAACAGCGTAATTACCAACTGCTGATACGGATACAAACGCGGTAACTCCAGGTCCAGGTTAAAGAAGAATGGATAAAAGAGGAAACGACGCATCATACATACATACATATAGTCACGCCTTTGGCATGACCACTTTCTTCCACTTGCTACGGTTCTTAGACACATCTTTTGCTTCCTCTTCTTTCATCAGTGCTCTCATACATGCTGGTCGGTTGTTGATACTCTTGAACTGGCCTTTCTTTAAAACAATGTTGATCTGATCGAGATATGTTCGCCGAGGTCGACCTCTAACGACTTGTCCATTCACACTCGCCTTATAAATTTGTTTCGTCAATCTTCCTTTATCCATTGTTTCTACGTGTCCAATCCATCTTTTACGCCACAGCGTTCTCTTATCTCGCTATTTTTTACTTTATCCAACCGAGTCACTTCGGCTATACTTCTCAGACTACTTATCTTCATTTAATGTCACAATTTTAGCTGGCGTCAAATTAGTCGTTTTATCCAAATGAATTTTTTTAATAACACTATCAACAAATATACGCGCCAACAAACAGTAATGATAGAACCAACATTTATCGCAATTTTTATAACTTTTAAAAGTCCTCCAAAATGCTATTTTTAAAAAATAAAATCCAAATAGAACACCGGAATAAGAAAAAAATCACTTAAATACAACGAAGCGTGCCAGAACAACGAATCAGATTGGATATTGAGCCAATATGAAATAAAGCAACGTTGCCAAGCATAAATTATTTCTGTGGTATCAGTATAATAAGTGCGGCAAAAATTCAGTCGCTTAGGAATAACAAACTGCAACGTATTACTTTTTTTGTAGTTTGACAACTGTGCGCTTGGATAATAATGAATCCTGTGTCTTTGTGAATATATGTATATTCACAAAGATAATAATAACACTAATATATAACTATAAGAAGATAAAAATTATCTCTGACTATACGCGGTTATTTAATTAATCAGTCCATAACATTGTCTCTGCATATTGATAATATATAATATTGTTACGAGTTGCGGAGTTCGTCTCTGTCGATTGTCGCTTTGAGACAGCGCGTCGACCACAATAAAAATATGCATGATTTATTGCCGCGGCACGATTGAAAGCGTCGGACAAATTTTTCTTTCGAGGCAATGCCAGAATAACGAAAGAGAATTCTCGCTCTTTCGAGTAATAATTTGTAGGAATATAAAAAGACAGCGGTCGCGAAAGCTTTTAGTATTTGAAGTGAAGTTTGATGTTAAATTTATAAAGTAAATTATAAAAAGATTGTATAGAGTTTGTATCTAAGTGATTTGCAAGTAAGAATTTATTGTTTGGAAATATTAGAATAAACTGTTTAGTTATTGTACTGAGTTTTTAAATTCATCGAACCCAAGAGTAAATATAACATAGCGAAAAAGTAATATTAAAGATGACCATAAAACGTCACGGTGGAGGTATTTAAACCCACGTTTTTTTAAAGTTTTACATTACAAGGACATTCTTTTTACGTATAGTCACCGGATTTTAATACCAACGAAAATAGACTTACGAGTATTCGTTGTTAATACTTAATTAAATATTTGACCAAACAAATGCATGCTGGAGGTTAAAAATAACAAGAAAAAACTACAAATAATAAAATATTTTCCAGAAGATCGTACCAAAACTAAACGCCATTTGCCTTAACAAGATAATGGCTGCGTTCACCAGCGTATGTTGGCCATTGCAATGTGATTGGTAAACTTATTTGACCTGCTAAACGATACGTTTGTTATTTTTGTATTATTTAAGTTTCGTTGATTAAAAGAAAATTTAAGGATGTCCAAAACATGCTTTGACGCATGTTATTGGTGTCTCACCGAATTTCAGTAATATTCAGCTTCAACGACTAAATAAGTTTACTTCAAAATAATAATCTTCATTGGTAATATCTGTCATTTTTTTTTACTTTTCATACATGCTGAATGCATTAAACATTTTAACCTTACGTTTGCATAAATGGCTACAGTTTGCAAAACTTGTTGACAGCCAACGTAACGTTTAATCGAACAATATTTAACAGTTTGTATCTGGTAAAAGCAGCCAATGTTTATCCTTTACACACGATTTTTATCGATTAGCGGGAATGATGTAAATATAAAAATTGTTTCGTACACAAGTGTAACAATGCTCCAAAAAAATTGTACAAGTACAAGTTCATTAGTTTCTCGATACTACGTGAACAATGAAAAGTTTATTTTCATAGGCGTCCGATTCGGGAATTTTATTACGAATGTATTCCTGTCAGTTGTTTGAAAACATGATGTTGTTTTATAGATTAGGACATTAAGGCTCTGTCTTTACTAACGATTTCTAGTCGAGGCGGTAAAAAAATCGCTGTCGAAGAAAATCTGTTTCGTCAATCATCTTTCATCCATCCTCTTTACATGTCCAAACCATCTAATCATTCCTTTATCTATCCTTGTTACTACATATTCTTTTACACCAGCGTTCACACTATTCCTCACTTTATCCACCAGGGTCACTCCAGCTAAATTTCGCAGACTACTTATCTCTTATTCTACTTATACTCTTATTTTCATACTTTTGACAAACCCAACCTTAACTAAGGATTAGCACTCTTCTATGCAAACCCAGTCGTGCCTTTTTTGACACGTTCTGGCTGCTCATATAGTTATAACGCCTCATTTATTTGTTTCCCTGCCAACATCCTTTGCTAAATATCAAAGTCACACTTTTCCTCTCTCGTAAACTTTGATCCCAAGTATACAAACTCATTAACTTGTTTTACTAGTTATGATATATGATTGGGAATAACTGGTCCATAAATAACGTACCACTGTTAATATATGAATATCACATCCGGTTGATTCGTTATCAGATATATTAAACAAGTAAAATTACAAGACCGGAATAAGCCGGCACTAGAACTAAAACTGAACTATAGTAAGTGGCAGCGAAAATAGGGCTTGTTGCAACTTTTTAATCGCTGCTATTGTTTAGCCGTAAGCTACTACTACTTTTTGTGTATTTGATACAATGTATATTTTTGTGACAAAGATCGCGCGACTGCAAATCGTTATTGTAGGCCTATCCTAAGGTCGGTACTGTTTTTGTTTACAATTTTTGAAGTGAAACTTCTTTAGAATCCTTTTGATTTCAAACTCGATGAAACGAAAAAAGGGACCTAAAAACAGATAAACACATAAATCTATAGGATTAAACCTGCGAGAGAATAAGATAGAATATATTATACAGCGTTATCGGTCTCCTCTTTGTGCGGTGCTTCGTACGTAGCCTTCCTACTCTTGTTTAAATAGTTTACATAGGCGTACGATGAAAGATATTTGTTATAAATATTTTGTGTGCATATATTTATTTACAGCAAAAGCCAAATAAAGTTGCGTTCACGTCACCAAGGTCGTAATTATATTGCATGTGTGGCTACATTTCTATAAAGATGTATATATACTTAAGTTTGCTAAATAATCGCTTCTAAAGATAATCCGATCAATAAAATAACTTTTGTAACAAAATAATGTATATGCAACATAGCTTTATTGGGTTTAGACGTCCCTCAATGTAAAATTTTGTGTTAAATTTTTTATAAAGAAGCCACCAATTAATGACGGTAAAATAGTCACTGCCAGAAATACTGTCATGTTGCCGCGTCATGTGTGACTTTTCTACTCGTAGTGTCATCGATTTTTGAGGTTTTCTTGTAAAAAAAATGTATAATAAAAACTGTTTTTATCAAAACAACAAAGCATTTTCTTCTTTGATTGTCAAAATGCCCAAACAGTTAAATAGTCGATGCAAAGAACTTCATTAGTTAATTATTTTGCACAAGAAAGGAATAATAATGGCACTTTTTTGTTGCCTTTAAATGTTGTGCAAAAGGTAATATGCGAATAAAATATCATTACTTTACTTTACGAAAATTTGTATTATTTTAGCGAGTAGCTGCTGCTTTAAAAATCAGTACATGAACAGTAAGCAGCATTTGTCAAACAGAAAAAAAAGGTGAACAGTTCGAGTCACCAAAGAAAAAGTGTTGCGATCATAAACAAATACAGAAACTTTAAACACAAGCTCTATTCGTAATATCATTTACAATATGTACCAGAGAAGTAAGTATAATTACAACAAATGTGTATTTAACATAATTTTATTTCTGTAAGCTTTTAGAACAGCACGTAACGATTCAATAATTGTGGTCCCAACCGAAAGATAAAGAATTATTTAATGGTAGTACCACTTCTTTAAAAAGATTGCTCACAGAACTTGGGTTTAAGTAAATGAAGGATAATCCACAACAAGGACTTATGGAATTACCTAATGTTGTTTTTAAATGATTAAATTCTTGAGATATTATAAAAAGCAAAGGACGAAGGTATATACCAATTTGTGTTCCTGGATGAAACCTGGATATTTCAAAATGGCATCATTGGTCATTCTTGGCAAAATGAAAATATCAAGATTGTTAAAATCACTAAAACGGATGGCAAAACGTTTGTTGTAAAACTCAACTAAGTGATTATCATGAGGAAATGAACCAGGCGAATTTCTTGAAATGGTTTGAATATCAGTTGCTGCAAAACTTAGAGAATTCTTCTCTAATTGTACTTGATAATGCACCTTATCACAGCATGTAATTGCATAAAACTCCGAATACAGGTGCTATTCAGAAGTGGTTAACAGAAAAAAAAATTCCCTATTCCTATTGTGGCATGAGGCACTGTACATGATTACTCCTGATATGTGGAAAAATTTTATACAACATACTGAAAGAGAAATATTTAAATGTTACGAGAGAAAAAGAATATTTGATCGTCCAGAAATTAGTCCGATAGTTATAAATTTTAATAGTGAAGAGAGTGACACTTATGTTGAATCAGATTTAGAAAATGAACTAGAATTTGAATCTGTCTAGTTCCTATTCTGTCAACATTTCACATGATGTTGATTTCTTTAATGTCAGTTTTTGTCTTTGAAAATACGTTCATTATTTAAACATATATTTTTTTATTGCTTGTGTTTTTATTTTTATTATATTTATTATTTGGTAACACAGTAATAACCTCAACACTTTTATTGTGGAATTCCTTACTTCGTGAAATCTACTCATAAATGTAATTAACAAAAAACACAATTGGAAAAAAATTATCGATAATTTTGTAGTTTTCATTTAATTTATTGTGAAACTATCTACATTTACGTTTTTTGTTTACTTCAGTTATTTTATGTTAATTTATATATTTAATGAACAATCTGACAACGCTGCAAATGTTTACACAATGATGACGTGAACGCAACTTAATTTGGCTTTTGCTATACATGGAATGTATTAATAAATAAAATTCAACTATTTTTTCAGTAAATGTTGCCGTCTTTGTTTACTGAAGTTTCACTTCTACTGCGTGTGAACTGCACGCACACATTTTTTTTTAATTAAGAGTAAATCGTTTTTTATATATTGTTGAATAGAAACTTATTAGAGTACTGCATAAAAAAACTAAGTAGATTTTAATAGGCACTTAATAACTGCTTCTCTGGCAAGCGATAACCTTGAAAATATTCCAAAATTGCAGTAATAATTTTACGATAGTTAAACAGAATATTTTAGTAATGATTTTTTATTTTATTTTTAAGGGCAACAAGCTTGGTAAAGTACGCTAAGAAAGAAAATTGTCAGAGGAAGCTTGTTTTACTAGTAGAAATTAATTACTACTGAAAGGCACCGAAAGTGGCTAAATTCGACGGAGTGGGATTGGAATTAATAAAGAACACGACAAATGCCAAACAGCCCTGCTTGCCAGAGTCCACACTTGGTTGTGGAGCAAATTTATGATGATAAATAATAGTGTATAGGTTAAAATTTTGTGTTGAGTGTTTTTTGCTGCTCAAAAATGTGAGACTGAGTTGGATGAAAAAGAATATATATATATATATATATATATATATATATATATATATGCTAGATAAGGAAAAATACTATGGCCGGCGTGTTATTTTTACAGTACTTAAATAGAGGAGACTGACGAAAACTCAGATGGAGAATTATCAAATAAAGGAAGTCCTGTGGAGAAGACATACTGTCTGATGACAGCAAAAGTGATTGTGATGTACTCTTTCAGCTAACTCCCCGAGAGACTACTACATAAGTTTTGCAGAAGAGTTTTTGGGATGAATGATTTTCTTGTTTATGAGTATTATTAATAATGTACAATGTAATCTTTAAAAATGGTTTTTTTTAGCGATTTCGTTTTACGGAATTTATTTTATTTTCAGATTTTTATTTCAGTTTTTCAGAATGATTTGATGGTCGAATTTTTCAAAATGTTTATTTGAGTACCACATTTTTGTGATTTTATGCAGTTCTAATATATACATTCCACACTAACGTTCCTTTTCCCGTTTCCTATTGCGAAGGATAAGCTCTTACCTCCCCGTGGTCTTCCTGGGCAGTGACGATATAAAGCAATCCTTAATGATCTTAAAAGTATCCATCTATATATATTTTTATTTATTTTAAAATCCAATACATTTTCTTGTAGTAACCGTTCTAAAATATGTAGCACACGCCACTGGTGTTGTGATGGAGTGGGGGACGATGGAAGTGTGCCGTTTAATAGTAATTTATCTCTAAACCCAAAATACAAGCACGTAAACATTATAGTTAAAGCAGCCGTTAAAAAATTAAAAATCTTTTTTATAGCTAATGTAAAGTGGCGAAGAATACGAGAATTTCATAATAACGGAATGGCAAATTTTGTAATTGGTATTCAGCTGCACACACTACTACAAAGGTCATTGTAACTTTATACAAATATTGTAGGCAAGACGCAAGACAGTAAACCTTGTAAAACGCCTTACTTATTTACTGAAAATTGTATCGAAGGTTGCTAATTTTAATAGTTTTTATTCGTGATGTCATCTTGAAAAAATCTGTTTCGTAAAATAATATTTAATTTTATTAGATAATGATTAAAACCAGTTAATAATAAGAAACGTGTTTTTGTTTTATTTTAAGAAAATCAGATTTTGCCACCAAGCAGTATTCCAAATTAAACTACGTTTATTTCTCTTTATATCATCAACTTTTCAATATTTATTGGATAAAAAAATATGAATACACAATTTTTATTGACTCGGCTAATTTGGACAAAAAAAATACATTTTAGAACTTCCTCCTCTATATTGTGATAAAAATGCATTATTTTAATAGAAGGTCCTAGATCTTATAGATCTAAGAATTTACGTGTAGTTTTGGGTCGTTTAATTTAGATAATTTTTAAGATATATAAGTAATGCAGATCTAACCTTTTCATATCAGTATTAGTTGAACCTTCGTAAAGGGTACCACTTTGAGAAAGTGTCAGATTGCGATTGTTAGGAAGTATTTTTTGAGGTCTTATTATTAAAGAAAATAAAAGGAAAATATTTTCTCCAAAAAATAAATTAGAAAGACGAAATTATGACAATATTATGATTTGTATTCTTAAGCATATAATCCTAGCGCAAACCTTTTTAAGTTGTCTTTAAGAGCAGATATTTGACTCGCACATAATTATTATTTCAACTTTAGTTAAAGATAACAACTAAGATTAATGTGCTAGTTTACCTTTACATAAATAATACATAATACTGAAAAACGTGGTATTTCTTCATAGTTTTATATAGTTTAAATATACACACATGGAAATAATATAAATGTAAGAAAGAATACTCTTTTCCGAGCTGGAAATGTTTAACTTAATTTTGCAGTTGGTAAATTAAAACATGCTTATTTTGACAAAGTTTATACAAATCACACCCCTTTTTTTTTAACTTAAAAGTAACCTAAAGTATTCAAATTTAAAACTCAGTTTAAAATCAATTTTATTCCAAATTAAAATAAATTAATAAGTAACATGTACTCCTCGATTATATATAACAGGTCTACATCGACTTCGCATAGATGAAATCAAGTTATTTATTTCTTGTTGTGGTATAGCTATCCATGCTTCCAGCAGAATCTTAAATAGTTGTTGGCGGTAGATATTAAAAATTCCTGCTACCTCTCAAAACTCTTTGTTAAAGCATGTTTCACACATGCTCTAGTGAATTTAAGTCCAGTAATTGCGTGAACCGCAGCTAATTTTCTCCAATGGTTCGGCATATGAAAGCACAATTGGTCAAAGTATTTAATCAATGCACCTATTGGCATTTAGTATTTTTTGCAGCAAAACGAGATCGGTTCTACCTCCGATGCTAAAATATTACTGTAAGAATGAAACTTCTGTACATTCTGCAATCATGTTTCATTGCCCGGTATTCTCCACACTCTTACATGTCTTGAGTTAGTATGTATCCCAAATTTTGACTCGTCTGAAAAATAAATAGGTCTTCATTGGATATTTTACCATAACACGTGTTCCTCAGCGCAAGAGGACGACCAGCACGATTGCTTCGCGTTAAAGACTGACATCTCAGCGGTGTTCTCGATTTTAAGTGAGTTTCGTGTATACTATTTTCATGGTCCTGGAAGAAACTTTCATGTGTTTGCAACAGCTGCAGTTTGTTACCCAGATGACTTTCCTTTCTTTTCAGTTTCTACATAACAGGGATTCAAGAGGGAATTTTCACCTTGAGATGTGCCAAATGCTCGCGCTACATCTATTTGTCGTGCGCCATTTTATAGCATTTGAAACCGATTAAATATTGGACAGTAACAAAAATAAGTTTTATTCTAAGCTTTTTTGTGGTAAAGTAGAAATATCAGAAAATACAGTGACATACAATATGAGTTAAAAATTTGTTTAGTTACGCGATCCTTTTACACGTGGTAAAATATACAGGGTGTTATTTGAAAACTTCCCATCCTTAATATCTTCCTTTCAGTAAATAATATGAAAAATCAAAAAAACAGGTCAAGGGGGACAATTTCAAAGAATATTTTTAGCCCTCGTGTTTCACATAATTTTGATGGGCGATTCCAATGGTCCAATGGGACTTATAATTTTAAGCAGTTTTAAAAAAATAGCGTTCTAAACTTACAGAATTCATTAGAACTTGCTTGCACTGACAAACAAAAATTATTGTATTGAGTTCCCTTTTAGTTAAAATGGTTAGAAGATTAGGTTGTACTGTTTTGACCCTTTATCAGGGACAACATTAGCCATTAGCTTTAAAAAATTTACATTAAAAGTAATCTAATAGTAAGACATAGATGATAGTTAAGTTGCGTTTAGTAAATGCTGGATTTTTAATTCTCATCGCTGAAATTCCAAAGATGGCTTTTTTGCTACTTCTGCTTTGAAAAGCTTCTGTTTTTTAAGCAAAAAATTGTTCAGCAAATTTGAACGATTTGCTAGAATTGTTAATTCAGTTTTATTTCAGTTCAGTTCAGTTGGGCTGTTTAGTGTAACTTTAATAAGTGCATAAAACTGTGAAAATATGGTAAAAAAATATATGGAAGTAGTAGAAATCATGTTATCAAGAATAACATGAAATCAGAAGGCTTCAAAACAAAAAAAGGGGCTGAGACAAGGCGGATCATTAAGCCCAATGCTGTTTAATATTTTTATGGACAACATCATCAAGGAATGTGAGAGAAATATTAAAAAAATGTGCATTGGATACAAAAACATGCAAAGAGTGGAGATAGCTGAAGGAGCATTTGCAGATGACATAATACTGATTGCTGAAAATGAAAAACAATTACAATATAATATAGAAGTATGGAATGAAGCACTAAAGAAAAACAGATGAAAATAAATAAAGATAAAACAAAAGTGATGACTATAGGAGACGAAGAAATAAATATTATGATAGATAATATAAAAATAGAACAAGTTAAAAAGTTTAAATATCTAGGAGTAACAATAGACGAAAAGGGAAGACAAGAAGCGGAAATCAACGAGAAAACCATAAAACTGTATTATGCAATGAACAGGAAATTTATCAACAAAAAAGAAATTTCAAGACATATAGAACTAAAAATATTCAAGACAATATATAGACCTTTACTAACAAGTGGATGTGAGTCTTGGATATTAACAAAAAAAAACAAAAGTGGAATACAAGCAACAGAAATGAAATATCTGAGAAAAATTAAAGGAGTGACAAGGAGAGATAAAATAAGAAATACACGAATAAGAGAAGAACTAGACATAGAAGACATTATTTCATTCATAGAACAAAAACAATTGGGATGGTGGGGACACATACAGATAATGCCAAACAGTAGACCTGTTAAACAAATCTATGAAGCAAAAACACAAAACAAGATAATAAGAGGAAGACCTAGAAAAACCTGGAACGACATAATAGGAAAGATTTTACAAGGAAGAAATAAAAAATGGAGCGAAGCAAAGAAAGAACATTGACAAGAAACAGAAAAGAATGGAAGAAGTTTATAAAACAAGATTAAAATGATAACCCGACACCCTAATGGTAAAAGGGTTCAAGATTATATATATATATATATATATATATATATATATATTATATAAGAGTGTGAATATGGTTTACACTCTTCAAGAAAGAATTGAAATTATTTTAATTTATGAAGACATTGGAAAGTACGCACGAAGGGTTGCATTTATTTTTAATGAAAAAAACCCAAATTGTAATGTAAGTCATCGGAATGTGCTTGATTTGGTGACAAAGTTTTACGAAACTGGTTCGGTGAATAATAAAATAAAAAATTACTTCAGAATACTAAATGAAGAAGCTCAAATTGATGCAGGACGGTGCTCCACCTCATTATTTTCTTCCTGTCCGACAATGGTTAAACGAGAGATTCCCAGATAGATGGATTGGCAGAAGGGGAGCAGTTGAATAGCCTCCGAGATCACCGGATTTAACTCCCTTTTCTTTGAGGACATCTTAAATCCGTTGTTTATAAAACATAACCTGCTGATATTGATATAGGTACTTAAAAGAAGAATTACAGCAGCATGCCAGTCAATTCCCGGTGAAGTTTTCCTAAATGTTAGAGAAGAGTTCGAAAACAGACTTTATTACTGTTTAGAGCAAAATTGACAACATTTTGAACAATTTATAAGTAGATCCCATGTTTTTAATTTCTTTTTCGCAAATTTAAAGTTTTTTATGTAAAATAAAATAACAACTCACAAATAAAACACAAATAAAAAATCACACGTGTAGAGTAGATTTATTCCTACATAATTCTGTGATCATTATTATTAATTGTGTACTCCGTGACAACAGATTTTTCTGTATGTCAAAGACAAATGGATATAATATAAAAGATATACATAAATGTATACGTCGAAAGCCTAGCACTGGAGGTGTCATAAGCGATGAACTAAGTAGTCGTGAAGTCGCTTCTAAAGCGTTTTTACTCTACATTCTTCGAGTGACAGATAGGATGGGCCCGATTCTAGGAGGATATAACATCAAAACTATCTTCAAGCCATCTAAAAAGATCGAAAACTATCTGAAATCCGCCAAGGATAAGGGAGCCTCACTAAGTTCTGCAGGTGTTTATCATATTCCATGCATTTGTGGAAGTGTCTACATTGGAACAACCAAATGGTCCATTAACACCAGTGTCAAAGAACACTAAGCCAACTGCCGTCTTGGATATACAGAAAAATCTGCTGTCGCGGAACACACAATTAATAATAATGATCACAGAATTAAATTCGAGGACACCCAAGTCTTATGTACCACATCTGGATATTACCCGAGGCTTTATTTTGAAATATTGAAATACATAAACACCAGCAGAACTTTAATAAATCTAAAGAAACAGTTAAAATTAATAGAACATGGGTACTTAAAAATACAAGGCTGCTTTCTTACAAAAATAAGAAGAATGAATCTCCGGAACATGACCAATTTCTGAATAGCCATCAAATATGCCCTGCCCACCAAAACGTATACAACCTGCGATCACGACATACAAATGTCATAGACTGCCAGCCTTAAAAAGCAGACAAGTATATCTCCAGAAGATGCCATCCACTAGACTTGGCGAAACGTCGAGTAGAAACTCAGACCTACGACGGCCTATATAACCCAAAAACTATTCATCAATAGATTTATTCCTGTTATTCAAAGGTTGGAACGGTAACACCTAATTTTCCAACGATTTCTATTAAAAGAAGAGTTACTACAATAATGCATGTCAGTGCAGCAAGTTCTTGAAAGTTTAATACGATATTTTTTGGAAACTGCTTATCAAAAAATAATAAGTCAGGGTATCATGAAAAGAGAATTAAACGCCCATCAAAATGATGTGCCACTTGACCCCTTTTCATTCACGATTCTAAGGGTAACATCTACCCCTACTAGGGGGTTGAACACGAGGGTAAAAATATTCATTAAAAGTGCCCCTCTTGAAAATAGAATGGACGTGTTTTTCGGTTTTTCATATTATTTACTGGAAGAAAGATATTAGGGGTAAGAAGATTTCAAATTGACACGCTGTATTGATTTAAATCTACTTACGACTTAAAATAAACTTTTTAACGCAACCAATTATTTGATAAAATGAATATGTGTAGTATATAAGTATTTGCTATTGCATGTAACTTATATTTTTCAGATGTTGTTTCTCCGTTTATTTATGAAAGCATTAAATCACTGTAGATCATCTATTGATTTTTAAGAACGATACGCTAGCCATTGTAACAACATTAATACAAATGGCAAACAGGCCAAAAATTTAGAAATTAAGTTTAGCAAACAAAAATTTGTAATTAATGCATGCAGTTTGTCACTAATTTGCAAATCGTATCCATCGAAAATCAGCAAAAAAGAAGTAGAAAAAGCACTAAAAAAGGCAAAGAATGGCAAAGCACCGGGCCCTGATGGACTGCGAAGTGAGATAGTAAAATTGCTAGGCGATATGGGAATAACAACGGTAACAAAACTCTTCAACACAATATACAATACGGGCATTATTCCAACCGACTGGCTGAGGTCAACTTTTGTTACAATCCGTAAGAAAAACAGAGCTAAAAATGTAGTGACTACCGTACCATCAGCTTGACGAGCCACCTTTTTAAAATATTCCTGCGTATTATTCATTCGAGAATATATCAAAAATTAGAAGCGAGCATCGGCAGAACTCAGTTTGGCTTTTGATCACGATTGGGAACGCGTGAAGCGCTCTTTGGAGTTCAAGTACTGATACAGCGCTGCCGAGACGTTGACTCTGACGTGTTCGTGTGCCTGGTGGATTTTGAAAAAGCCTTTGACAAAGTGCGACATGACAAACTTATGGGGATACTCAAAACAACTGGTATTGATGACAAAGATATCCGCTTGATAGGTAATTTATATTGGCACCAGTCTGCCAAAGTCAGAATTAACGGTCACCTGACGGAAGATGTTGAAGTGAAGAAAGGTGTGAGATAGGGATGTATATTGTCTCCACTTCTTTTTAATTTGTACTCTGAAGAGTTATTTGGGCAGGCCCTAGGAGACACGAATTTGGGAGTTGTAATAAAATGAACAAATTCTCAACTACATAAGATACGCGGATGACACTGTAATACTCGCGCGTTACATCGATGACCTACAGAGACTTATTAATAGGATAACTGAAGCTTGCGAAGTATTTGGTTTGAAAAAAACACGGCAAGAACCAAATACATACTAATAAGCAAAGGAATTCATAATCAAGTTGCTAGTGTCTACGTCAACGAAACACAATTAGACAGAGTCTCAAGTGCGAGCTACCTTGGTTGCAGGATAAACGAGGACTGGGATCCATCAGTTGAAATCAAAATACTTATTGAGTGTGCCCTGGCAACATTTATTTCGAGATGCGGTTGTACAGGAGAATGCTAAGAATAAGTTGGGTGAAAAAAATCACAAACGAGGAGGTGCTTAGAAGAATGCATAAAGATACAGAAGTGGTCAATATTGTAAAACAACGAAAACTTGAATATTTCGGACATATCATGAGACACCCAGAAAAGTATGACATTCTACATCTTATAATACAGGGTAAGATTAATAGTAAGAGACACCCTGACAGACGAAGAACTTTCAGGCTCAAAAATCTCAGACAGTGGTTTGGTCTCACCACTATACAACTTTTCCGAGCAGCTACCAACAAAATAATGATTGCAAACATGATAGCTAGAATGAACGCCAACGATCGTTAAACGGTCATGGCACCGAAGAAGATCCACCGAAAATGTACCCAGACGGACCTACTAAATAAAATCGTTGTTATCTAATATCGTGCTGATCATAGATATTGTTCACAAAATCCCTAATAATTTTTTATTAAAAAATAAAGAAAACTACTTGCTCTGTTACTTATCTCAGAAATATTCTTTAAAAAAATAATTAAAATAGCACTTCACTTTACATTTTTTATTTTTAGATAATTTACATCGCAAAATAATGCCTGCAATTTAATTGCCAACAATTTTGTGGAGAGCATTTAAAATATTTTTTTTTCAGTTCGTACCTCTAAATAATTTTTAGTTAGAAAACGCAGAGATTACAACTTCAACTTCTATTTTCATTGACAAACTTTGCGTTTAAAATAATTCAACAAGTGAAGAAAATAAAACTCGCAATAACATCTTAATGTGATTTCACTTTGTCAAATGTAGGTCCTCTATTCGAAGAATGCCAACGATTATTTAAAAAGTTTACACATCTTCAATGTTACAGCCAATAACCTACTTTATAAATACAAGAAAACAAGTTACTTCGAGAATTATGGCTATTTGTATTGAAAAGATGGTGATCACTAATAAAAACCTACTATTTATTTAAATTGTGTAAGTAAAGGTGTGTTAAAACATATTTATTAAATTTAAATATAGCTAGAACGTCATTATTAAAGGCATTTAATTTTTTAATCCCAAAAAACAAAGTACAAAAAAATAATTTTAAAAGAATTAAAAACTATTTTAAGAAAGTTTGGTTAATTGGTAAGCTCAAAGTCTAATGTGAGACTCTCCTGACTTGTGTCAGGTCTACTCACTAAAAACTCAACCCCTATTTAGGTCCGTCTGGCTATTGCCTCCGGTGACACTTAGATATTTGAATTTTCTAAATGGGCAAACTGGCATAACATTTTTTAAATTAATAATTCGTTTTTAAAGATTATTGTGTAGCCGTACCCTATTTTATTTTATACGTATTATTACTAAAAAAATGTACTAAAATCAAAGAGGAAGTTTTCATGTATTTGTTTTTATTGTTAGTGCGAATAGAACCAAGCCGGTTCTGATTTCAATAAACGATCAGTAGAAAATAAAATAAAACTGTTTTGAAATGATTTTCAGAAAGTCTCGAAAATGTATAACAAGGTTTAAAGTAATTACTCCAAAAACATTTGCTTTAGGTCGTTCAGCATTTCATTTAGGTCAAAACAAGATCGAGCTTAATGAAATTTTTAAAATTCAGGAGATGCCTTTGAGTGTAATGTAATGAGTTTCAAGAAGACTGACAGTTCATATTCAACTATTGACAAGGCTCATCAAATATTCTTACCAAGTGCAGGTGTATCATCCTGAAGTTCAATAAGAACTCTACCAGACAAAAATTGCCCCGGAAAGTATAGCAGTGACGTATTATCGAATAAAATAAGGAATTTCAATAACTTTCTTGGCATTTTTAAATTGATTTTACTTTATCACTCATTTGTAGCGGGCACTATTGTCTTTGGGCACGGTGACTTAACAACACTTCTTAGCTTTTGACATTTCTGACTGCTGGGTGTACCTTCACCTAGTCGATCTTTCAGAAGTATGAAGGTGGAGGGAAATTCAAGGCCTACACCGTGGCCCCATATACAAGTACGCATAGCTGCAATTTGATTTTTGAACCATTATTTTATATTCTAATAAATTATCTTTGCGCCCAGTATACTATCATTATTATTTTATTGTTCTTCCATAATATCTCTCTTTAAGTCCCTTTAATATAATCCACCTGTTCTGAAAGAATATTTTGTTAGTTTATCTGAAACATAGGCAACCAGTATAACAGCCATTCATAAGGATGGATGGATGACCTGGATTATTTACGTATTAATATTTTCAATCAGTTTTAAATATTTGTTTTTATATTATCTGTACAAAAATTAACAATTTCAGAATGCTTGAAATACAAAATATAGAATTTTTTTTTTAATATAGGTATTTTTGTATTTACACATCGACATTAGTATAAAAGACGTAGGTAGAACCAATCATTGCAAATTATTTTTAAATGCCTAATCATACAAATCTTTATATGTAAAAAAATATATTAAGATTAATGTCCATAATCTACAGACTATTAACCTTTAAAAGGCGGACTGGGGTACTTTCGGACCCCACGGTCTGTTTTTTGTAAATAATTCGTTTATTTTTTTTTTGACTAGAGCCGGTTAGGACTCCAGTCCGCCTTGTATGTTATAAATTATACATGATAATTTTCAGTTTAGGGTGTCGGGTAAACCCATTTGTTTGCGGTACTTTATCCATTTGTTTTTAGTTCTGACAATTCCTTGCACCGCATTCTACTGGCAAATAAATGTTACTATGGGTTACGAAAACACTTAAGAAGCCAAAATCCAAGTCGTGGTACAAAAATCCGACTGTACAGGACACTCGTCGTACCATTGCTTACCTATGCCTCTGAAACATGGACACTCAGCAAAAACGATGCAATCCTAATTCAAATATTTGAAAGGAAAGTACTAAGGAGTATATTTTGCGATATTCGTGAAAATGGTGTGTGGAGGCGTCGGTACAACTTCGGGCTGTACAATCTTTATGAGCGCTTCGGAGGAAAAGATGTTGTTTCGGTCATCAAAATTGGTCGACTAAGGTGGGCAGGACATGTCATCAGAATGGACGGAGACAGAATGACAAAGAAAATACTTTTTACAAAGCCGGAGGGTCGCAGAAGACGAAGACGGCCGAGGCTCAGATGGGAGGACAGTGTCAAGAACGATGCAACTAGTGGTCTACCTAACTGGAAGGATTCTGCCACGGATAGGACCAGATGGAGGCTCAAAATTGCGACAGCCAAGGCACAGAACGGGCTGTTGAGTCAATGATGAATGAATGAATCTCATGCGATTTATAGTTTTGTATTCAGTCGGAGAAACCCACTTGTTTTTAGTAAGTGGAATCCCATGCGTTTAGAATCGTTTTGTATTCAAACATTTTAGTTTAGTCCTGTCTCTTTTAAAAAAGTACGCATCCGTATAAAAAATGAGTGTGAATTTGCCTTTTTACAGGCCATTGACGGACAAGGAGCTGTTAGATATCCTCGAAAACGATGATCCAGAATTTGATCAGTGAGCCAACGAAGATGCTGTGAGCTATGAGGAAGATAAAGATATTATTGAAGAGGATCAGTCTAAAGCTGATGTTATAGAATACGACCAAAACACAAATATTGCTGATTACATACCTGAGACTGCTGAAGACCACGAATGCCCAAGGTATGTAGCAAAACATGGGACAGAATGGTCCATACTTTCAAAAGAAACACGGTCAAAGAAACGTCAGAAAGCTAAAATACAGACAAAAAAATTAGGACTTAGCCCTTTCAGTTCCAATTTTTAAACAAAAAAAAAGAAGTATTTTTGCTTTTTATGTGTCCAGAAGTTATTTTAATTATAGTTACTGGGACAAACAGAAAAGGACAAACTATTTCTATAAAATGGAATCAAGAACGCCCAAATAAAAGAAAAAAATCGGTCTTCTGATAACGCTTAGTGCCCTTCGCTCTTCTAAAGAGTCTGTAGATTTACTATGGTGTGAAGACGTTGCGTATTGTCGCCCTATAATCCCAGCTACGATGTTCAGGGACCGTTTCAAAGAAATAACATGTTTTTTAAAATTTAATAATTTTGAGACAAGGGCAAAACGCAAAACCGTTAACAAATTAGCGCCTATACGAGCCGTATTTGAAATATACGACAGCAACTGTAAAAAATGCCTTTCTCCAAGCAGCTATCTGCGTTGACGAGCAAAATGACAGTGTTAGCTAAACTTTATATTATTTTTATAAAATTTAAAAAATTTAAAATTTTATAAAATTTATTTTTATAAAATACGTTACTTTTTTGAAATAAATAACTCTAAGTAAGGCTAGTTTTAATTTAAAATTTATCAAAAAAACCAAAACAAAAGAATAGAGCCAGTTTGTAAATTGGAATTAAAATGGGGTCCCATTGGACCCCATATTTCAAAGTTCGCATTTTAAAGGTTAACATAAACATAACATAAAAATATAGGTACTATCAACAATTCGATTAGAAATTGATCATAATTTTAAAGATACGTTACATTTTCTCTGTTAATATTCCAGTGTGAGTTAAACAAAGTATAAAAAAGATATATCAATCATTGTTTTGTTTTAACGTCAATCTGTTTAAAGTGCTTTATTGTATTCTTATGCATTACAAGAGTTGATAAATTCCAATTTTATTCCATTCGCAATATCTACTATTGACTTTATGTTTTAGTAATTTATGAAAAGCCACAATATCACCGAGATGAATGCTGATATTTCGGTGTCTCTCATTCATTGTTTTGGAATAACTGTTGAGTAACCAGACAGTGTTAGCGTATCCATTTAGCCTATGTCCTAAACAGGACCGTCTAAAAATGAGCAACTACAATCAACTGACCAGAATTCTTTAAAGACAAACAAAGAAATTTTAAAAAGCAGAAAAAGTTAAAATACTTCTGGTTATTAACTACAAATAAGATTATATTTTTCATTGTACACAAGTACAGTGCAACAGAAGTAGCTTGGCGGGCGAGAGATCACAAAATCTGCGCACAACAAAAACATTCGAATAACGATCCGATCGGCGACGGCGAAATTTTCAGTAATCGTGAGTCTCAAGTACAATCGGAAGAAGAAGTTTACGAATGTGAAGTATATTCAGCCGAATATTTGTTATTATAGAGGCTACTCGCTAGTCGTTATGTTGCACTGTACCGTTGGTGTCTAAATGGATGTGTATTATTTTGTTAATACGGATCTTAAAGAGTAAAAGGTTAGGATAAGATAAATTCACATAGAAGTAAGTTCAATAATCTATGATACAGCAAATTACTTGAGCTGGGAAGTACTAGATAAAGGTAAACGGTATAAGGATGCACAATTAGAGCCTCTTGTGGTCGAATGGTACTATAGAGAACATGTCATCAGAGAATAGAAGCATTTGCCGTAAAAGAAAAATTCTGCTATCGCTCTTTGATGGTTCCCCGAACGTAGAATTGGATTTTAAATCAGAGAAATAGTTCTTAAGCCGGCCATTCACGATCGCTCTGAATAGATAAAATCTAATGGTCGTCATCGTTTTGGACCAAATAATTGACCACATTCACGGTCATGCCATGCTGGTTGTAGTGTTCAACGATTGATATTTTTTAGGTTAGGTTAGTTTATATTATTTTGATTTAAAATTCGGTTAAATTGTCATAAATGGATAAAGATCTACTTCTCTATGCTGCTGTTGCATTGTATTGCAAAATAAGGGAACTAAAAAAGTATCGGTTCACTAGAATTTCCCCATTCACGATCAGATGGTGATCAGTTGGATGATGCGACAGAACTGGATTTTTGACTGATTATGTTTTTCCCACTCACGGTCAGTTTTTGGAGTGACACCGCTCCGAATGGACATATGGAGTAATCGTGAATGGCCGGCTTTACAAGATGAATTATGTGCAGCAATGTTTACAAAAGAAAAGTAACAAGTATTAATTTTGGAGAAGCTGGAAAAAGTAAGTACCTTATTGTTTACATACATGTTAAAGCTATTTAGTTGCTTTGTAGAAAGGTATATTATAAATACAGAATTGTCCCAACTACTTACAATAAGATTTTTATTCCATTCTAGTGGAAAATGTCGAAATCAATTCTCCAACAAATAAAATGCATTTGTCAATATTTACTCGATATGTAGTTTAATGTTCTTTAGTAGTTTAATTTCAAGACGGTCCTGCTATTATAGAATATACACAGTCAAAATTCACTAAGATTTATATAAATCGTCCGTTAAACAATACATGCAGACTATTGTTCGATATAACTACTCTACCCAAATAAGTTTAAAGTGATAACGAATTTGTTAGAAATATTGTCAAACATTAGTATTACCACACATACCGAGTGTGGGAAAAATATACTTTTGTTATTAAATTTTTTTGACCAACAGTTTTTGATATTAAATATCCAATATTAAATTATTTTATTGAAGTTAGTAACAGGGTAGGTATATTTAAAAAGTGTATAAACGATTTACATTTATTTAAAACGAAGGAATACATATTCAAAAAATCATGCTATAATACACTGCTCAAAAAATGAAGTGGATATTACAAAAAAGCTTAATTTATTAGGTTAATATATTTCAAATTAAGAAATTTATTTACAGTAAATAAAATTCTACTTATTCGATTTGACAAAACACTCAAAATAAAGAGCTGAAGCAAATTATCAATGGATGAAATGAAATAAATGAATGAAAAGTAACAAAACGAAAATTTCTTTGATTGTCGCATTTACAGCATCCCTATACTTACTTACTTAACGTGGCCTTTAAGCGTTTTAGCCTTTTCGACCACCGCTCTAGTCCTAACTCTTGCTACTTCTTCCCAATTTCGTATTTCCATCATATTGGCGTCTCTCTCTACATTATCTTTCCACCTTTGTATAAGTCATCCTGGTGGCCTTCTTGCATTTGGTCTGCCTCTATAAACGGTCCCAATTTCCCTATTTTCCATTCTAACTACGTGACCTGTCTATGCGAGCCTTCTGGATCTTATTGTGCTAGTGATCCATGGCTGTTTAGTCATTTCTGTTATTTCATCACATGTGCGTTTCCTCCACTGGCTTGTTACTGGATCTTGAACGGGTCCACATATTTTTCTTAAAACTTTATTCTAGAAGGAGAGTAACCTTTTTTGTTCTCTAAGAGTTGTCACGTGCCTATTTTTTTCCCTTCTACCGTTCTATTAGCAATTGGGTCTCTGATAGTCTGGTGCTCGTAAATAGTTTTGCATACCGTATTTTGTTTTAACTTAAGTATATCATTCGTTGTAAATAGTGTTGCATACCTAGTAGTGATAGGATTTAATTATTAATGGCTGTGACATTTTTGCTAATCAATGGAGATGGAGTGGGGGGTTTTTGTTATTAGATTTTGCCTTGATTTTTGGCCTCGATTGTCGTGTGTTGTCAGCTACATTATTGTTTGGTTTGCCTTTCTGTGTGGATGGGCTGGCTATCAACACGGACGAGCGCGATTATGAGTTGGAACATAGATTTGCGAAGATGGTTGGCTGACGCGTGTACCGTGTCATTTCTGATATCCGGCCTGGGAGTGAGTAGTTGGAGAGTCGCTTGGGGTCAGTCTTCGAAGTCGGGTGTGGTGAGAATTTTTGGTGTCGTCGTGTGATATTAACAAGTGTGCAAAACCTCTACGGTTTTCTCTTCATATCTGGCTGTATTTGGGCCATCTTAATTGGATTTTGAAGAAAAATCATTTGATTTTTAACTCGGCCATTCTATCTTACCTTCGTTGTTGATATATTTGGTGTCGAGTTAAAATAACTGCATGCGGGATTTATTTGAGGGAAGCCATTGTTGGTTAGCACGTGCCGTTCCATAACCATCATTCATATCGACGATAAATTTCAGTGTTATAAAGACTTGCTTGGTGTTTTTAGCAGAAATTATTGTGATAATACTACTTGGTGTTTCTGTTTCTTGGATCATCGATGTAACAGTGACGTCTCTATGAAGTTTTCAATTGGTTACATAGTATTGAGTTTAATTTTATCAACTTATCAGTTATTATGTGCTTGATCTAAGTGTTTTCAATAGTTTAAAAGTAACAAATTATTTTCATTAAATTTGTACCTGCTCCAAGTTGAATCTGAACATATACATTACTGAATATACATTATGTAATTATTGTGATGGTTTCAAATTATTATTTTTGTTGCAAGTCCATTTATTTTGTATTTTTTTTTTAATTTTTGCTATCAAGAATTTTATATAAAACCAATTATTTTTGAAATTTTAAATATTGTGAACATTTTTTTTTTAATTCTCTTTTGTACATCATTAGGTTTTTATTATTGTCTAAAAGATTGTTATAATTAATTTAAATATTATTTGAAGAAAAGTGTATTAAATTCGTTTAATCCACTTTACAAAAATACAGAATTTATTGTAAAAAAAAAAATCAGAACATCATTTTTACTTAATTAATATATTGCAGGAATTGTAAATATAGTTTTATTTACTTAGTTCACCAAAATTGTTTGTTGTTTATCGTGTGGCTCTGCTAGTGCCTACAAGACCTAGGGGTTTCCGGCTTGTACCGTCTAAGTCGGTGGCGCGGCTAACTTTTATATATTTTTTTCTTCTTCCCTCTACGGCTGAGCTCGGGCATAATTTGCCAGAAGAGAGACCGCTGGCAGAGTACTCTTTAGAGAACTAAAAGACGTGGCAGAGTAATGGTCCACGCCTCGCACCCATACAGGACCCTAGGGATCACTGTATTATTGTATATCTTCAGTTTCACTTTTCTTGGTAGATTGCGTGGTCGAAGCAAATTGCTTAGGGCTACGACTTTGTTTCCGCTATGTATACGACACTGTATTTCTTTTCTAACATCATTTGTTTTGTTTATCTGTGGGCCTAGGTAGTTGAAATCTTTCACTCTTTCAAAAGACCATTTATTTGTTGTTGGGTTTATGTCTCTGTGTGTTTCTCTTCGATCTAATTTCATGTATTTAGTTTTATCTTTACTTACTCTAAGCCCTATTCTTTTTCCTCTCTCTTCTTCCAATAAAAAACTTAATACTGTGTGGGACTTCTCCTGGCATAAATTAGGGCTGTTACTCTATTTAGAAGACTCATCATTAAATTATTGATAAATGCTTCCTCTCTGCTTCTCAAATTGCTTGCAACTTATTGATCAATTGCGGCTGTTTGAGCCGCTTTAAACGATTAGACATTTCGGCCCAAGCGTGCTCAATGCAATTCAAATCCGGTGAACAGGGAGGTCCCTTCATTCTTGTAATCCAATGATATTTTATGCGATCATTCACAATTCTTCCTCAGTGGGGGCGTGCATTAACATCGACAAACACAAATCTCACGCCTATTGCACCAAAAAAATGGCAAAATTATTGGCTCTATTACTCTGTTTCAATATCTAGTGGCAGTCGTTGTGTCAATAATAAAGACCAGTAAGTTTTTTTTTTTTTTTTTTTGAAAATAGTCGCAAAAAGTTTAGACCTATCGTGTGGGTCGCGGACGGCCCCCGCACTGCGACTATTAGAAGGGGAAGGGATTATAGAAAGGAAATGATTATGGACACGCTTTTTTAAAAGTTGTAGGTCATAGTTCTCTGGAAAAACTGATTTTGGAAGCTTATTCCATTCCGTATCAGCCCTGTAAAAGAAGGATTCTTGATGAAGATTGGTCCTAGTAGTGTCAATCTTGAGAGTAAATGGGTGAGACTGATCAGCGTGCCGAGTTCTTCGGCCGAATGTTGCCAATGGTGGTACAAGAGTTTTTATTTCTCTGGAGCATCTGCCATGGAAATATCTGTAAAGCAATGACTGGTCTGAACTCTTCTTCTATGTTCTAGAGGGTGAAGGGTATCTGTGAGAGTTGAGCTGTTTATCAAGCGAATGGCTCTTTTCTGAATGGAATTTAGAAGACGAAGAGAATGCCTTGGTGCTGAACCCCAAATGTGCGAGCTATACTCCAGTAGAGGTCGGATTTGAGCCTTGTACGTCGTCAACAGTTGATCAGGAGTAAAAAACTTTCTGGCTTTCCACAGAAAACCTAGCCTCTGGCTTGCCGACTTTGCGATGTTAGCAACATGGTCATGCCAAGACATATTATTGGACACCGTGACTCACAAAATCAAGATTGAGGGACTTGGTTCAAGGGTATTTCCGGACATTGTGATGAGATGATTTGAGGAATTCACTTTCTTGGAAAACGTGGCACTTTGTGTTTTTTTGGCGTTAAACTGAACAAGATTGTTGGTTCCCCACTCGACGATTGCTTTAAGATCTCTATTGATGGAATCCACCTGTTCCTGCCTGAGTCTTTTTGTATCATTCACCGAAAGTGATCGATAGGATGTGAAAGTTAAGACAAGTGTGCTATCGTCTGCGAAACTGTAAATGGGGTTCGTGGTGGTTTTCAAGAGGTCGTTGATGTGTAAAAGAAATAAGGTGGGGGACAGGATGGAACCCTGGGGGACCCCGGCATTAGTTTTATACGCATCAGAAGAAATACCGTCAACTGCCACATGTAAGGAGCGATCTTACATGAAGCTTAAGAGCCATTGGCGCAGTTTGGTTGGGAGACCGTAGGCAGATAATTTACTTAACAATGCCTGGTGCCAAACGCGGTCAAAGGCTTTGGATATATCCAAGGCTATTGCACGGGATTCACCAAACTTTTCAATAGTGTTTGTCCAGAGCTGAGTGACATAAGCTAGCAAATCTCCAGTAGACCGAAGTTGTCGAAATCCATATTGTCTGTCATGGATTATCTCAAATTTCTCCAGATATTTGATGAGCTCTGTGTTAATCGCTTTTTCCATAACTTTGGATATGACTGAGAGCAATGCAATTGGGCAATAATTCGCAGGAATAGTCTTCTTTCCTTTTTTCGGAATCGGTTGGACTTAAGCGTTTTTCCACATGGACGGAAATACTCCTTTGCTGTATGATAACTTGAATAGTCTACAGAGAACTGGGGTGAGCTCTTGAGCACAGGTCTTCAGGACAATTGTTGGAATTTCATCTGGTCCTACTGCCTTATTAGAGTCAATATTTCGTAGGATTTTCCTGATAGTGCGATGGCGGATAGTGACCTCAGGCATTGATGCGTTTATTCTAGGTATCGTTGGGGGTTGTTTTCCATTGGTATCGAGGGTTGAGTTAGAGCTGAACATTTTGGCCAGCAGATCCGCTTTTTCTTAGGAAGTGGTGGTAAAGAAGAAGTTGTGAAATTCTTATTTATGGCTTTGGCCAAAGACCAGAAGGTCTTTGATCCAGGAGGGGCTTTGACAAGCTTGTTGCATATTCTCCTGTCGTAGGATTCTTTGGCAAGATCGATCGTTCTTTTGCAGGCGTTCCTCGCGTGGACAAAGGCTTTTCGGTTGGCAATTGTCGGGACTTCGCACCAGAGTCGATGTGCTTGATTTTTATCACGCACCGCACGGTTGAATTCTTGGTTGAACCAGGGTTTGGGGTTGAAGATCCGTCTTGTTCCATGAGGAATGTATGAGTCCATACCTAGCCTTATGATTTCGGTTACAGATTCTGCACATGTTGATGGGTCTTGTGAGCAAAAGCAGACATCTTTCCATGGAAATGATAGGTAAAAGTCCCTCAGTTCATTCCATTTGGCTGATCTATAATGCCAGAAAATAGAGGTACCAGGCGTGATTTTTGGCGGGGTTGTTTGTTTGGACGTGGCTGAGATGAGTTTATGATCAGATTTACCGAGCGGAGCGGTTATAGAGACTCGGTACTGGTGGGGATGTGTCGTGAAGAAGAGATCGAGAATGTTGGTTTGGGATTGGGGTTATCGGGTATGCGGGTAGATTCTTCAACTAGCTGGGTCACGTTGTGGCTTATCGCAAAGTTCTCAGCTTCTAGACCGGCGTTGTCGGTGCGGTTGGATCTCAGCCAGTTCGCGTTGTGAACATTGAAATCACCCAAAAATATAACCTCTGTGTTGGGTTCGTTAGTTTGCAACAGCTCCAGCGTGTCGGAAAGATGTTGAAAGAGGTTGACGTAAGGAGGGTTCGTAGGAGAAATATACAGGCAGCAGATAAATTTTGTTGATTTTTGTAAGGTTAACTTGAACCACATGACCTCTAGGCCGTCCTTTGGTTCTAAGTTCTCCTGTCTACAACAGGAAATATCCCTGCGAGTGTAAACACAAAGGCCGGTCTTAAATTTGAATCTTGTTTCGAGTTCGAACCCGGGACACAAAAGATACGTATTGTTGGAGGGGGGTTTAATTTGTGTCTCTGTCAGAGCCAGTAAATGAGGCCTGTTAGTTTGCAGGTGGTGGTGTACTGAATTAATGTTAGGGTTTAGGCCTCGAATGTTGCAGAAATCAATTCTAAAGTTGCTTTTTGGGGAATTATCAGCAACCGCAGTTGGAACATGTTTTTTTGTTGGACTTTTTATGATTTGGTTTAATGGTTTGATTTAAAAAAAAAAAAGGGCAAAAGTAAGAGGAAGAATAAATAAATAAATAAATAAAAAGGGGAGCAGATATGTGGACTAGCTTCTACAGAAATTTCTGCATCCAGGACGGTCAGTTGACCTCGATGGACTGTGGCCTCGGCAATACCCCCCGAATTCACAAACTCGGATCCCCTCCAGTCACGAACTGGCAGAACAGGAGTATCGGGATTATACACCAATTGATATGGCAGCCTCCCAGAGCGTTACCAATGGGTTGGGGCCACTGTACTACTTGGCGGCCAGCCTGCGGAACTGTTTCAATGCTGTACCCTCAGCCCCAGAGAGGCCTGACTGATGCCTGGATGCTTCCATTCGAATATAAACCAGAACACATTTCACCAGAGCGACCGGAAACTCTGACCAAGTGCTGAAACATGACTAGTCATTTCACGGCACCTATAATCAGAGCGGTGGTGTTTTAACGGGCGATGGAGGGTGAACCATCTACCTCCTAAACCTAAGTAAGTGGGGCCATTGAAACATATCCTTTCCCACACGCGACTTATTTACAAAAAATAGTGGTTGGGGCCATTAAATTTTTATTGTATCGCTGTCCTCTTTCCCTTCATACCAATATTCGATCGTCACACGTATACAAACGGAATCTAGATTCGTCGGTAAAGAGACGATGCCTCCAATTTGGAAAATTCCATCCAATGTACTCTCTCGCTCACCGGTGTCTGCATACACGCTGCTTCACTATTAACCGAGATGGTGTAGCGCGACAAATATTTTTATATTGCCAAAGTTCGTTTT
Source organism: Agelastica alni (assembly GCA_950111635.1). NCBI lineage: Eukaryota > Metazoa > Arthropoda > Insecta > Coleoptera > Chrysomelidae > Agelastica > Agelastica alni. The sequence goes on from OX467708.1 coordinate 60,032,133, forward strand.
TAAAAAGATTTATTTTTCAATAATAAGAAATTAACTAAACACTACGATCTTAACATTACTAAGGTTGAGAATAATCTGAATACAAAAGTGCATTAAAACAAGTGTTCGGGCGTTTGAAATATTTGATAAAGCTGGTGTCAGCGTTATTCTTGGAAATCTCTAGTATAGCGAGATAATTGATAAAGCCGGTGTCAGCGTTATTCTTGTAAATCTTCTATAGGTTGGCGAGATAATTCCTCCCCCCGAAGATTCAAATCAGGAGGGCTAGCGAGGGATTTGAACGCTAGAGGGTTCTAGGGTTGGACGTCCTTCTTGCAACTTCTTCTTGCACCACCTTGGAATGATAATTCTATAGCTATAATAACAGACCAGAATAAGACAAACAACATAAATAACGATGGTCCATATGCTGGGGGTGTTGGTGATTGCCGAAAACGATAGGTTGGGTTGATTCTGTAGTAGACTGGTTTTTATTTCTTGTAACTCATCTAATTGGGCATCTTCTAATTCGAACTTAGGGTTTTCGTCGGGTTTTTCTTGGTAATTTATTTTAATATTTGGAAATAAAATTGGTTGTCCCGGGTTGGTGATGTGTTCTTCGTTCTTTAAGCATTTAAATGGCATTTGGACTTGACATCCGGTTGGAATTTCAAAAAGGTAGGTCCCTTGGAGTGTCAGGATTTCGTTTTGGTCTTCGCAACGAATCGTAGCACTGGATTAGTATGGTAAGACGGTTATCCATCGATTGGAATTTTCTAATTTCTTAACGATTGATTGTTTTACAGGGATGTGTATTCGTTGGCAGTTGGAAGTATTCTTTGAAATCAGTAGTTGGATTTCGCAGTGGTTTTGAGTTTCCATTTCTTGGAGATCCGACGCATCGCAGAAGTATAGTTTCAATGAAAGTTTCGTACAATAATCATTCATATACGTAAAGTACAAGTTATTTATGGCTAGGAATTTAGTTTTCGGAATAATTACTTTGAATTGATTTTCATGCATGATGGGCACTGAATATAAGTGAAATAGTTCAAATTCAAAATGGTGGATGATCGGAATATGTAAAATAAATACAATTTTGTTATTACTTGAATAGCTATCTATCTTAACGAGTTTTTCTACAAGCAAAACGTTTGTTAAGCTTATATCTACTGGTAGTTTTTGAGGCGCTACAATTTTTTCTAAGGCTTTTAGTTCTATTAGAAAATCATTAGTTTTCATTATACCGGGATGCATTTTACCTAATATTGCAAACATTATGGAATTTTCTATATCTTGAATAATTGAATACAGGACATTATATAATCCTATGAATTGATTGATCGTGTCCTTAATATACATTGAATTTTCTCGGAATACTTGTCCATTTATGATTATAGAGATCTGGTCCAATTTTGCCTTCAATAAGTTTTGATTATGTCTAATTACATTTATGGTTTCATTAAAATTTTTAATTAATTGAAGAGATAGTGAATTTTGCGATTTAATGTTAGTTGCCAAATTGTTTTGGTTGTTTTGAAGTTCGGCAATGAGTTTATCATATCTTTCTCCGTCGTAGGCGTCCAAGTTACCTGTTATTGTTTTAAAAATTGAACCTAGGCCATTTATTAGGGCTCGTTTCGTTCTGTTAGGATGTGGTATTATATCTGTTAACTTCTCTTCTACCTTTTGTTCGGAAAAGTATAATATTTTTATATAATTTGAGCTGTCATTAAGGTACTTCTGATTTTGGTTTACGTAGCTTAATAAGGTATAAGTTTGAGTTTTTAGCAAATTGATTTCGTTTATTATCGGTTGGAGGTCATAGTAATAGATTAATTTATAATAATAATCTCTAATTTTAGCAGTTCCGAGTTTAACGGGGATTATTCCAGGGTTTGTTTTTAAGTTCGTTATTTCTATTTTTGCAGATGATTCGAGGATTCCAGTTAGGCTGTAAAGATACAAATGTCAAATTAATTATTGAATGTAAAAGTCTTTTTCAGGGGTCGTTTTAGGTTATCCATATGGATTTTTTCTTGGGTCTTAGTAGAAATTGTTTTATTGTTATGATTAACTGTTTCTATTTCTGTGGGTTTGTTAAATTTGTTCACGTGTTTTTGTCTTTTATGATTTTTAACATAGATTTTTTGATTTTGGTCAAAAATTTCAGGGTCATCGCGATTAATGTTTATTTTTTCGATGCGTTTTTCTTTTTCTGTGACGAGATCATTATTAATTTTTGTATAGAGTATTTCAGAACGTTTTTTATGATCGTCAATGTAATCATTAATAAGGATTTTATCAATGTCTGGATTAAAAGGGTCTTCGTTATTAATATGCCCATTAATGACATCAATAGGCTTTAGGTTAGTAGCGGAATGTATCGAATGATTATACGCGAGAATAGCATAGGTCATTTTCATGGTGATCGGTGTTTTAAGAAATCCTCTCGTATTAAGTAAACGAACATGCTCTAGAATAGTTGAATGCAATCTTTCAATCATACCTTGGGATTGGGGATGGTTTGGAGAACAAAAATGAATTTTGATTTTGTGAAGACCTATAAGTTCTGAAATGACGGAATTTTTAAATTCGGTGCCGTTGTCGACAAGAATTTGTTGAGGTACGCCGTGGTGAGTGAAAAAGTTTATTAGGCTATTAACAATTTCGGTGCTAGATAGGGATGCCAAATGGTATGCTTGAGCATATTTTGAAAAGCTGTCGATGATTGTTAAGAATTTGTTTTGTTCCAAGGTAAATGTGTCTATATGAATAATTTCAAAGGGTCTAGTCGCTGTTGGTGTGATGTTCATTTTAATAGTTACAGGGTGTCTTTCATATTTACTCTGTTGGCATATTTCGCAATCATTTATGTAGGTTTGAATGGAATTTTTCATAAAAGGCCAGTAATATTTACCTTTGATGCGTTGATAGGTTTCGTCGATTCCTCTATGATTAGTTTTGCTTTCGTGATAATTTTGAATAATTTCTTTGAGATCGTCTTTGTTCGTAACGTCAATTAATTTAAAAGTACATCTTTTCAATTTTAGTGAGTGTTTAAAATTGTTTTGTAAGGTTACTAAGAAAGGTTCGTAAATTTCCGGGTCTTCGAAATACAGATGATAGTGGGTGTCTGGATTGATATAATTTTTAACGAAGTCAATAACGTCTTTTTCAAAATTATTCTGTGATAGTTGGAGACTAATACGTTTCTTTTTCTCGAAAAGAATTTTTATTTTCGGATTTGTAGGGGAATGTAACAGATTTAATTATTATTTGATTTTGTCCATAGTTAATTGCTGTCGATATTGTAGGGTTTTCGAAGGTAGGATTATTTCCGACATTTGAATGAATAGTCTCATTATTACTAGATGTTTCAGCGTCTATATTTGGTAGGTTAATATTACTTTTTGTTGGTGGTTGAGGTTCTGGTTCAACTTGGAACTCTGAGTTTGGATGTACTATTAATGAAATATTTTCGTCGTCGTCGTTTGGATTTAAAAGGCTATTTTCAGTACTAGATTCGGGGATATGAAAATTTTCAGTATATAAATCTATTAATGGGTTCTGAGGGGTAGGTTGTTTAGTAGGTCTATCGGTAAATAACTTGTGTTGTCTATTGGAATCGTCACTATCTTTTAGTATGTTATCTAATTGTTTCCAGAAATCGTCAGTCTCTTTCGTATGAATTTCTATTCGTGATAGTGCGTCTGCGTTTGAATTTAGAGACCCTCGTTTGTATATAATGTCGTAATTATACTCAGCTAATTTTAATTTCCAGCGAGTAAATTTACTATTCTCGTCTTTTAGGGAGAACAACCATCTTAAAGGTTTATGGTCCGTAACAATATTAAATTTTCGTCCAAAAAGGTACGGCCGAAAGTATTTGGTTGCCCAAACTATCGCTAGAAGTTCCTTTTCGATAACCGAATAATTTTGTTCGGAATCGTTTAGGGTGCGCGACGCGTATGCTATTGGCAAATCTTTGCCAATGGGACCTTGCGATAGTACTGCTCCGATAGCGACATTGCATCTGTCGTTAAGTTAAATATTTTGGAAAAATCCGGGTACTGTAAAATTGGCTGATTAATTAGTAAATTCTTGCAGGTCTCGAAGCATGATACGAACTCTTTATCGTGGATTATTTTGGCTCCTTTTTTCAGGCATTTAGTTAATGGCTTTGTGGTTCTTGCGGAGTCTTTTATGAACCTTCTATAATATCCCAATAATCCCAAAAACCCTTTAATTTGTTTAGTCGTATTAGGTATGGGATAGTTTTTTATTGCTTTGATTTTATCTTGGTTGGGTCTCACTCCTTCTGGAGTCACTACATGTCCTAAATACGCTACTTCCTTTTTTAAAAATTCCGACTTGTCAAGCTGGATTTTAAAATTAGACTCTCTGAGTCGTTGGAATACATTTTTAAGGCGTTCTACGTGCTCTTGTAAGGATGTAGAGAACACGATGATGTCGTCCAAGTAAACCAAACACTGTTCGTTTTGGATACCTCTAAGGATATTGTCCATTACTCTTTGGAAAGTGGCAGGAGCTCCTTTCAATCCGAACGGCATCCTTAAAAATTCCCAGTGGCCGTTCTCAGTTGTGAACGCTGTTTTTTCTACGTCCTGTTCGTCCATTTCAATTTGGTGGAATCCACTAGCCAAGTCGATGATTGAGAAGTATTGGCAACGTCCTAGTTTGTCCAACAGATCGGTAATGTTCGGCAGTGGGTATCGGTCGTCGATAGTTTTTAAGTTCAATGTCCTATAGTCAATAACGACACGCCATTTTTGTTGGCCTGAAGCATCCATCTTTTTTGGCAAAACCCAAATTGGTGAAGACCAGGGTGAACTACTGGGTCTAATAATTTTTGAGTCTAGCATTTTCTGAATCTGTTTCTGTACTTCTTCTTTATAGATAAACGGGTAGCGGTAAGGTCTTGTGTAAACTGGTGTTTCGTCAGAAGTTTTGATTTGGTGTTTTATCTTGTTGTTAAACGTTAGTGGTGTATTGTCTCTATAAAAAATGTCGGAATATTCTCGGCATAAACCGAGTATTGTTAATTTTTCCTCTTTGTTTAGGTGATCTGTTCGGATCTGATTTATGTCAAATGGTTGCCTTTCGTCAGTCTCAAAGTTATTTAAGTCAAAGTTTTGAATTTCTTGTCGATTAAATTTTTCGACGGTTAAGGGTTGTGAAAAATCTAGGGTGATAGGATTTGTTGTGCTGTTTAAGATAGTTGTTAGGGCTTCGCCATTATTGGCCACGCAAAGACTCTCGGGAATCTCGCAGTTATGGATTTTTTGGTGTGGCACAATAATTTCTCCGTTTTTGACAGATGTCCTTATTTTAATTACTTGTTGTGATCTTGGGCTTACTGTTATTAAATTAAGTTCTTTTGGGGTCTTATGATAGAGTAATTTAATTTTTGTGTTTGGGGTATTTAAAAATCCTTCTTTAAAGTCTAAATTGGCTTCCAGGAATTTAAGATTGTCTAGTCCTATAAGTCCGTTAAATGTATTATGGAACTTAAATAAATAGAATTTCATAGATTTATTTCGTGGTAATTTAAATAATTTGGGAACTGGGATTGACACACTGTGTTTATGGGCGGATTTTTGGAAGACAGTTGACACTACGAATGGTTCAAATTTTATTAAATTTGGAAAGAGTTTATATGCAATGTCCGGATCTATAAATGATTTTGTAGCTCCTGAATCGATTAGTATTTTTATATTATATTCTGGAAATATAAGGTAGGGCAGTTCACTTGAATTAGAGGTGTTAATTGATATAACTGGAGGGGTTAAGTGTCTGAGTTTTGATGAGGTGCTTCCTGAAAATTTTGGTTCGCATTTTGATTAATATTGTCATCTTCGTTTATTTGATTATTTTCGTAATCGTTGTTAAAATCAAGGTCAGTCTGACTTACATATTCGTAATTTTGGTCAGGAATTTGGTAGTCGTACTGAACATTTTGATAGTACGGGTTAAAATCTTGATCTTCATTAAATTCGGCATTAAATAATTCCTCAGAGACAAAATTTGGTTGGCGTGGGCCAATATTAGTGTTTCTGGTCGAAATGCTCATAGGTGTCGGTCGAAAATTTTGGTTTTGAAATGTATTTGGTTGGTTGGTACCGAACTTGGGAGTGTTTCGTATGGATACACTCATTGGGGTAGGTTTTGGAAATGTTTGGTTAGGATTTGGTTTAAAAACATTTCTATTTAGCGGTTGTCCAAAAACTTGTGCATTTGTGAAAAATTTCGGTTGGTGAAAATTTGGTCGTGGCCGTATATTTATTGGTTGCGATGGAAACGAGTTATGTCTAAAAGGGTTGGTCTGAGAGTTGTGAGGTAGAGGAGACATATGCCTATTTTGATATATTTGTGGATTTCTAAATTGATTAAATGAATTTTGGGGTTTATCAATTGGTGACGGGAATTTACTAACATTTTTATTGGGGAAATTTTGGAAATAATGGATATTATCTTCCCTAATGACACATTGTAACGCTTCGTTTAAGTCGGCTGGTTTCATACATCTTATGGTTGTACCTAACGGTTCTCTAAGACCTGATAAAAAAGTTTTAAGAGCTAGATTCTGATAAAGATTACGTTTTAAAGTTTTACCTTCTGGGGTATTTTCGTGTAAATCTACGTAATTGCATAAAAGATTAAGAATATTTAAACATCTATCGAAAAATTGTTGTGGTTTTTCATTCTGATTCTGTTTTAACAAAACCAAATCTCTATTAAGGCAAGCCTCGTCCCTTTGATCGGAAAAACTTCGCGTTAAAACTAATTTTAAATCTTGCCATGTCGAAATATTCTGAATATTGACAATTAATTTTGCATTTCCTTGCAATTTAGAAATTATCGAGTTAAGAATAAAAATGTTTTGAAAATTTTCGGGATTTCTTGTATCATAAAAATTTGAGATTAAAGATTCGCTCGTTGATAGATACCTATTTAATTCGGTAGGGTTCCCATCAAATTCGGGAATACACTTTAAATATTCGGGTTTGAATTGGCTCATGTTTACTGAAATTTCTTCTAAAGTATCAATTAATTCCGAAAAACTTTCCATAAATTGTACTTACATAAAAATGATAACGAACTTTAGCATCTCACTTAACTTCTATAGAATGACCGCTAGATCTGCAATTTCGTCGTCACTGGGTAGGCCCTCTCTGTGAATTGGGACGATGTTGTTCCGAATTCCGATGTATCCACTGTCTTGGAATTTGTCAGTTCAATGTTAGAGTCGATTTCCTGATTTTTAAGGAGTCACCGACAAACACTTTCGCACAATGATACACCCTGTATTTAAGTTCGAATTTTCAGTTAATCGTTGAAACGAACAATTCCCGTGCCGTACGCGAATTTATCAATATCCTACTGATTGCGCCACAAATATTTTTATATTGCCAAAGTTCGTTTTTAAAAAGATTTATTTTTCAATAATAAGAAATTAACTAAACACTACGATCTTAACATTACTAAGGTTGAGAATAATCTGAATATAAAAGTGCATTAAAACAAGTGTTCGGGCGTTTGAAATATTTGATAAAGCTGGTGTCAGCGTTATTCTTGGAAATCTCTAGTAAAGCGAGATAATTGATAAAGCCGGTGTCAGCGTTATTCTTGTAAATCTTCTATAGGTTGGCGAGATAATTCGCGTCTTCTAGCCACCAATTAAGGTGTATGCAACAATTTGAGTAGAAATCACTGTCTCAGTGGCGTGTCTAAAGAGGCTGTTAATTCTTGAAGCCGTAAATGTTTGGTTTCTTCTGGCAGTCAGGACTATAAAACGGTCTTGAGCATTAGTTCTGACTTCCTCATGTCCGTACGTTGGAGAGCCAGTAGCTACAAACCGATTTCATGCTTGACACAACATTTTGCGACACATTCAGACGCGTAGCGGCTTCTTTTTTAGCCTTCATTTATCCAAAGCACTATGTTCGAGTTGTACGGTTTGTAATCTTTGTAAAGGCATAATGTTAATGCAAATAAACAGCTTTGGTGTAAACAACAGCTGTAACAAAATCAGTTCGAGTACTTCAGAATGACTGAAGCATTTTCGTTTTGGACCTGCACTTTATCGTTAAAAAAATAAGAGCACAAAAAAAACAAAACAAAACGTACCTTCTAAATAATGTTTATTGTCAGTATACATTGCAACCCTATAAACATATTTTTAAATGCACATCTCAGAGAAATAATTATTATCCAGTTCAATTGTTGAGCATTAATATTTGCGTCGACCGTACCTCAAATAAACCTTAATGATTACAAAAATATGAACTACTACTTATACCTTCAATTTTTAATTTGTAATCATTATACTGACCTTTCTGTAAGTTGTCGATGTTTAACTTAAATTCGGAACTAAAAAAAAACGAATATATTTCATGAAACGAAATATGAATCGCGACAAGTGATTGTGTCATGTTGGCGGTGACTCACAAATTCTATTATGACGCTGTGGTGATGTTGGAATCGGAAACTAGGGAATTTTCAAAAGGGGCGCGTTATACATGGAACGATTACATAGTCTCGTTGCCAATTTTCCAATTATTATTGTGTATCGGGATACCAGTCGATTGCAACAGAAACGATTTTTACCGCCTGCTTAATACGCCACAGGATCATTATTAGTTGAAACTTTTTAAAATATTCGAAAATAAATAATAGGCTACCTGGGATATTATTTTTTTAGCAATTATCCAAAAAATTTAAAGTACAATTATCTGCCAAATATTCGAAATACATTAAAAATAGTTGCTTATTTAATAACGAAAATTTTACAACAAATCTCACTGTGGTGGTCTACCGTAGGGCAGTAGTAGTAGGTACTGCTATATACTTGACATACTAGTTACTGTAAATGGATCATTGGGAGCTACCAGAAATTATTTCAAAGCGACTGGATTTTTGGCGCACTTATTATACAGTTACCTAGAAATAATTTATGCTTGGCATCGTTGCTTTATTGTTCATTAGAAGTTTGTCATCATTTATTAATGTTCGTGTTTCTAATTTACTCAATTGAATGTGCGTTGCTTTCTATTTGTTGACACTGCACTAATTTTTCGTTTGTAATATCCAATTAAAGTGTAAGTTAAATTTTTTTATTTCCTATTGGCTCAATATCTAATCTGATTCGTTGTTCTGGCACAAGTCGTTGTATTTAAGTGATTTTTTTCTTATTCCAGTGTTATCTTTGGATTTTAAATTGATTAAAAATGTCTTTTTGTGGGACTTTTAAAAGTAATGAAAATTATGTAGTTCCAGAAAGTTTTTATTAAATTTATAATTTATATTGACTCATTTTTTTAATGAATGTGTGGATATAAACTTCTGTGCAGATTTCATCCAAATTAAAGTTTCTTCTAAAAGTGAAAAAAAATTGGAGGAGAAGGAGAATGTGCAACAAAAATGAGGTATTTTTGTGTGGGGGTCACTCTTTATTTAAACAATTATTAAAAATCTAATTAGAATGTAGTTAAAAAGATTAACGTTTTAACAAAAATTTCAATACTCTCCTTTAGAAAAGTAAAAACAAGTTGGTACCGGGTTTGCTATAAATATCCAATAATAGGTACTATTAGAAAAGTGTTCCATTCTTTGGGTTTGAGATATCGTACCTTAAATAGAAGACAGACTATTATGGAATTTCATAAAATAATAACTTTACGTAATGAATAACTCAGTAGAATAGATGAAGTTCATCGGCAAGGTAGATTCATAGTTTACGTTGATTAAACTTGGTACCTCACACATGATATTGAGAAAAAAGGTTGGAGTGATTAATCTGCTAAATGTTTCGTGAATGCTTTTCTAAATGAAGGAAACCGCGTATTACAATATTAAATGGCGGTAATGAAAACGGATTTGTGCCGAATTGTTTGCTATTATCGGTAAAGAATATTTTGAGTTGTTCGTTACACCCAATTAAAGTCCGGTCTTTGACCTGCCGCAGGCTAAATTATTTGAGGTGTCGAATTTGTGAAACAGGAAAAATTATTTCTGGCTGTCACTATATGTATATACAAAATTAACGATAAAGAAAATACATCATAATTTATTTAATTATTATTTCTGCAGGTGTTTAGGTGCTTATTAAATATTTGTATCTGGATGTTTTGACAACTGTGCATGTAATCGCGTTGCATTAGGGTTGTCCGGCGGCCGCTTACCTATTACCATTCCACCAGTTATTCGATATGAGAACGTGCAGTTCTCACCCTGAGGGGAGAAATCTGGAATGACGGCTGTCTACATGTTTGTTAGATTTTTGTTTATGGAAATTCATTCATATTTAGGGTGGTAATATTCTCACTGAATTACACTGAATTTCGCCTCGCTGTCATTGATATTAAAGACATACAACGAAATGTTTTCTTTTTTAAGTATGTGTTGGTACTTGAAGTTAAGTTACATTGTTAAACTGCTTTATTTCATGAGATTACTTTCAATCGGTTTAAATATGTTTAATACTGTTTTTTAAATACACAATATCTTAAATACAAAAATTTTTATATAGCTAAGAAATTTTAAGATTAAATTACAAAAATTACTTATTGCGATACTAGCTGATTACTCGTTCTCCCCTAGTCTAGTAACATATGTACAATTACTTAATAATCTTTAATATATAAAAGAAAAATGAAAAAAACTTCAAAACAACATATTCAAGGGTTTCCGTACCTGGTCAGGTACAGCTAGGGAGATTAACCTCAATAGATGAGAGGCTCAAATAAGCACTCATCATATGCTTAGTAAACTTTTACCGTTATATGTGCCTTCTTACTTACTTATCATTCTTCATCACGATAGAACACCAGATGAAACATATATTTAGCTTGCAGCTTAAATTTCACTGTATGTCGCATAATATGTGGTATAAGGGACATGTGAAAAGGGTACTCGGCTAAAGTTCTGTAAATGTTGTATAACTGTATAACTCAAACCGTTGCCAGGTATTTTAAATGTTTTGTACAACGTTTGTACGCACTTTAGCTGCATGCGAGATAGAGGTTAAAAAAGTACGACCTATTCGCTCCCAATGCACAATACGGTTAGGTATAATGACCAGTATGAAATTGGGTAAAGCTGCTAGGTACGACAGGATAACAGTTGAAATGCTGAAGGCTGGACAAAACGTGGTAGCTAGTCTACTGGACCGCCTTTTTAACCTTTGTTGGAGAAGTGGTAGTGTACCAGACGACTGGTGCAAGGCCGTTATCGTGCCGCTTTACAAGGGAAAAGGTCGCAGCAGGACTGTAAGAACTACCGAGGTATTAGTTTACTCAGCATAGTCAGCAAACTGTATGCAAAGATATTGATCAAAAGAGTAACGAATGAAACTGAGAAGATGATATGGGATGTGCAAACAGGATTTAGAAGAAGAAGGAGATGTATGGATCAGGTCTTTTCCTTACGAGGTATAGTCAAAAAAAATTTGGCTAGAAATCAGAAGGTCTATTACGCTTTTATAGACTTGGAAAAGGCCTATGACAGAGTGGTGAGGAGTGAATTGTGGTCTACATTGTCTATGTATGGGGTGAGTGGTAGTTTAATACGAGCACTGAAATCACTTTACGAGGATTCCACTGCTTGTGTCAGGATAAACGGAGCTTGCACGGACTGGTTTAACATCGAAAAAGGTGTGAGACATGGATGTGTGGCTTCGCCATACCTGTTTAACTTATACATAGACAATTGTTTAATAGATCTGAAAGAGAGTGCGTATGGATTAAAAATGAATGATTTGATCGTCAAATGCCTTCTTTACGCCGATGATCAAGTCATATTAGCGCTATCTGAAGAGGAGTTGCAGGCGATGGTTAATGTTATGCATGATTCCCTGAAAATCAAAGGGATGAAAATAAATGTGAGCAAAACGAAAGTAATGGTTTTTAAAAGAGAAGAAAGCATGACAAACTGTGGGGTTTCGATTGAGGGAGAAAGAGTGGAACAAGTTAATGAATTTGTGTACTTGGGTTCAAAATTTACTAGAGATGGAAAGTATGACAGTCACATTGAGCGAAGGGTGTTGGCAGGAAAACAAATGAATGGGGCACTGCATAGCTTTATGAATAGCCAGAAAGTGTCAAAAAAGGCACGTATGGCGGTGCATAGAGGTGTGTTGGTTCCTACACTTATGTATGGTAGTGAATGTTGGGTTTGGCAGAAGAAGCATGAAAATAGGATTAATGCTGCGGAGGTGAGTAGTCTGAGAAGTATAGCCGGAGTGACTCGGTTGAATAAAGTTAAGAATAGTGAGATAAGAAAACGCTGTGGTGTAAAAGAAGATGTGGTCACAAAGATAGATAAAGGAATGCTTAGATGGTTTGGACACGTAGAAAGGATGGATGAAGGAAGATTGACGAAACAAATTTATAAGGCGAGTGTAAATGGGCAAATCGGTAGAGGTCGACCTCGAAGAACATATCTCGATCAGATCAACATTGTTTTGAAGAAAGGCCAGGTCAAAAGTACCAAAAACCGAAGAGCATGTATGAGAGCACTGATGAAAGTAGAGGAAGCAAAAGATGTGTGTACGAACCATAGCAAGTGGAAGCAAGTGGTCTCTGCCTACCCCTATGGGAAAAAGGCGTGACTTTATGTATGTATGTATAATGACCACATCAACTTCAGTTTGTTTCCATCTACAAGCAATATAGGTTTTTAATTCTACTCATCAAAAGTAAGAAATAAACTACTATAAAATAAAACCAAGTATTGAAATATAACATTTTTGTAAAACTCATTTGAAATCTTTTTCAAGAGGGATACAACTTCCTGGACGACGCCACATTTAAAATGATAAGCAACCCAAAAATGTAGTGACACGAAATAACATGTGTTTAATATTAAGATACTCACAACCCTCGATTAACGTACAACACATTTGCGCTATTAAAAAGCAAGCTATCATTTCTAGAAAGAGAGCAGTTGTTAATAGTACTCTCTCGAAAGAAGTCGTTGATATTTCACTCTCGAAGGTGAACGTTGTTGTTTTGAAACTTAAGAAATAAAATTCTTTAGTCTCAATATAAAAAACAACATTGTGTAAAAATGAAGTATAGAGATCTCGTAATCTCGATCAGTTAATTTTCGTTAGTAATAATAAAAATATGTCACTCATACCAAAAAGTACTCTTTTTGGAATAATAATTGACTTGGACTTTTTCTGTTTTCGTTGTTACGTATTTGTTTTTGTTTCATTAAAAAAATATAAATATAAGTTGGTTTTTTGGAACTGTGATCCAACATATAAAATAAGAAAAGTTCAAAGACTCTACACAATGAACCAGTTAAACTTATGGAGATATGAAAACCCATATGGCTAGCAAAACCCCTCTCTCCAGTAAAATATCTATTTAAAACACTTTTACTCAAATTCGTTTTTTAATATATTTTACCTACAAATCTTCAAAATCACGACTAATAAAATATCTGTCAAGCCATTGATATGAAAGGCAAAGTCCTTAATAATTAGAAACATATAATCAAAAATCAGACCCCTTCAGATATTTATCAGTTAATGAATAAAACTTTCCTAAATTTAAAATCTTGTTAAACCTCGCCCACTTATATTATACAGAGAAACACCTTCCTGGGCCTTATCGTTCATGAGATACAGTGATCACTAGATTAGATTTTAATGGGGGGCTTTTTGCCTATTGTGCCATTTCTTTAGTTAGAGCTCCTCCTCCAGCCCCAGTTGTTTTACTTACTTCCAGAGGCTGTCAAAGGTCCTGAACCTGGATCTTGCCAGTCACTCGCAGTGACATAGAACGTGTTCCGGTATTTGCTGTTCTCAACCCCTCCTAACCTACAAAGGTGTTTGCGGAGTCGAAAATGTCCTGTCTGTTACTCTCAGTCTAGTACGGCTAAGCTTGAGCAGGTCTGCCATAGTCGCATGCGAGGGTTCTTGCATGAACTTTTTTGCGTGCCTCTGATCTGTGAATCAGCTAGAGCTTCTACCTGCATACACTTTTCTATGGTGCTCCTCCTGAGGCTTTTTGAAACCTCACAGTGGGGTTCAAGTCAAATGGGGACAGTATCTGAACCCGTTTTGGCCAGTGTATTTGCCTCCTCGTTTTGTTTTAACCCCGAATGACCTGGGATCCATATCGGTGTGACATTATTTGTGTCTGATATGTCCTTCAGGGTAGTGATCGGTGATCACTAAGTCAGTGAGTTTTTGGCAAATATATTATAGATAGCTAAATAAAATGATCAATCTACGAAAATGCTATTTTTGCGTTACCTTGTTATTTACGTCAAGAAAGATTTGGAAATGATTATAATGGTTAGCTTGTAGTGAACATTCGGTATAAGGAAAATTAAAATTGTCAATAATTAGCGCTTTCTGCTAGATGCCAATTCAACGACATGGAAAATAGCGACCTTTAAATGTCATGCTATGGACAGTGTGATATTTATCTACGTTGTTGTAGATATAACTTTGCTAGGTCCAAAATAATTAATTAAAAATTGTCAAGGCATCTTTATTGCTGCAATTAGTATTTCAAACTTCATCTGATCGATATTAGGAAATGCCCTTTGTAAAAAATAATCAATAGTTTTGTAGCCATTAAATACAAAGTGTCTTTGGAGAGATGTGACTAAGACATCGTAATTAGTTTTCCTAATAGACGATTTTCAATAATACCGTTATGGGGTTTGCTTGACGAGAAAAAACCTTTTATGTGGAATTCCTTAATGTGGATGTTTCCGTATCCTCTTGTTTGGTTAATTTAATTTTTCGATGTATTGAACTACTGAAAGATTTTTAAAATTCAGCAGTTGATAGTGCTAGTAACCTATCTTATTCAAGCCGTTGCCGGTTAAATGCTGGCCAGCGCCCGCACCGGAATAGCGACCGACCAAAAAAGGCCTTATTCGCAATAGTAGTGGCTGCTACTTCTACGTCTTCCAACAAATTTGCCATACCAGCATATCCCTATTTATTTTATATACATTTTTCTAATAAACAAATTCTATTCTAAAGGGTGTTCAGAAAGTAGAGACGAATTTGAAAATGAAAGGAAACTTATACATTTTATTAAAAAAAGGTATTTTTGTTTACAATCATGTCGGGAAACATCTCACATTCAAGCATAAAAAATTATGATAAAGTTCGCGATGACGCGCTCCCAAACCTCTGGTGTGATATGCGTTGATAACCCTTTCAATCTCGGCTATTAATTGCGGTTACCTTGGGACTTTTATTGTTTTTGTAATAATTTTTTTTTATTGCCATAATGCGTTGCTCAGTTATCAACTGCTCCATAACGGAAATAAACAACAATATTATTGATAAAAACGTTTTCACGCTAGTAATAGAAATGATGACTGATAACGAAATTGATAAAATCACGGCTAACAACTAGCATGAGAAAAAATGCCGCTCAATTCAAATTTGTACCTTCTTCCCGAACACCCTTTATATTATTTTTCGGTGCTTTCTTTGCTATAAAATAAGCACAGACAATAATTATAAATTAAGTTTAACAATAAGACTTAACACTTTAGTAATGTTTGTGTAAAATTCGATTTTAAGCTGCCAATTTTGAGCTTACAAATGCTAGTTTTAAAAATGCTTACACAAAATGTCAATTTAAAAACTTCTAACAATAACTCTTACATAAAAAAATTGTCAAAAATGTCCTACAGCACTATAAGTAATAGTTTTACAGGTTAGATTATAAATTACCAAACATTTATTTAAAAAAAAATTAATATTAATTGTGTTGAAACTACAAAATGTTATTAAATTAAGGAAATTTTTATTGTTCTGTACATAATAGAGGCTCTTTTTTCTTAAGAACGTTGAAAAATTAAATGCTCTTTGTTTTTTGAGGTTGTGGAGTAAGGGGTTAAAAGTTTTTTTTTTTTCAGAGGTAAAGAAAATCCTTTATGGAAAGGTTATGAGTCCGAAAGCTCGAGGTCTACTGTCAGACTCCACTGACTGTGTCAGGACTACGCACTAAAAACTTCACCCCTATTTAGGTCCGCCTGGCTATTGCCTCCGGTGACACTTAGGCCTATTGGCCCATTATATCTTGCCTATGTGTTTTTGTATCATTGTACAATGGAGACCCGACCAGCTGACCGCCCGGCAAGGACCCGAAAACAGCAAAACACACACTGCGCCGCCGCGAGGCACTGGTCCGAAAAAGACAGGCAATTTCCGGGACCTAAACCACGCTGCACCCAATCCAGTACCTTTGTACCTTGTACAAGTTCTGTAATGGGTGCGGACAATGTAGACACCCAAGAACCGCTCATTTCCCCCAGCACCCCGCAACAGCATAGCAAGTGCTCCACCGTTGCCGGATCCCCGCTACACAACTCGCAGGCCTCCATTATACAGTCTCAGCTGATTCCTGTTCATCGGTAACAGTTCTGCCGTCCTTTTATGACACGGTCCTTTGATGTATTATTTGACGTAATTACGGTCTACGAGCGTTATCAGTTCTTCTTTGCAGTCAACATATATGGGGGAAGTGGTGTTTCGGCCCTGAGGTGCCCCCTGCCCAGGACTAAGGCTGTCTACTACAGGATTTTGCTCGGTTTCCTGTAGGCTCCGTTAGCGACGGTGCTCCCCAACCGCCATGCATCCATTAGCACGGGTCACTTTGGATTGCGAGTCTTTTAGTCGCCTTTTACGACAGGCAGACCATACCTGGGATCTATTCTATTTTTCCCGTATCGCAAGGGAAACGGGCTTAATAGTGGTGTTCCTTATTGTTTTAGCTCTCCATTCTTTTTCTAAAACTTCTGATACTTTTTTTGCCACAGAAAATTTTAAATTGACACTTTTGTACTTGAAAAAAGGTAAAGGTAATATAAAAGAATTAAAAAATATTTTTTGATGCGTCTAACTTTGTAACTGTATATATAGTTAAATACAGTTTGTAGTGAAGAAACTTTTGACGGCCGATTTATCGATAACTTTTGTAAGGTTGAACAGCCACTACCAGACGGGAATATCATTGCTATTCAGTCCACGAGTACTGCCGAACCAGGCACCCTGTCATTCTTGTCTTTCTATATACACCCTTTTTTTGCCAGAAAAATAACAAAAAGTATAGCTTGCTCCGTGTTTTTTATTTTTTCTTTAACGTATTTTATATTACTTTATACACAGATTATCGAATTACGTTATTACACATTTTATGTAAATTTGCTTTTACAAAATGGTTTTTAGTTTCTTGGGTTGGAGTAGAAAAGCAATTTGTAATGGAGCAAAGTGTCCTTTGCCAGGTTAAAAGACTTCCCATGAATTCTGAGTGTAGTAGGTAGATAAAATACGGAACTTTTTATCTTTTAATAAAATAATAAAGTGTTTCTTATTTTTGCATATACCTAGCACATCATAAATGCCAAAAATTATAGGTACATCTATTTTTTTTACTACGTCAACAGTATTATTCGCGTTTGCGTGACTACTCGTATATGTATGTATGTACAAAGTATGAATCAACTTTTCACAACATTAAATCCTAGATTATCTTTGTATCCTTTCAATTATATGTATTTTAAAACTGTGGGATTCACCTACAGATTTATTTTCACAACCCGATAATTTCAACAATCCATTTTTTCTGTAAAATCTACAAGCACATTTTAATCACAAGTCTCAAAGAAAGTAACTTGTAGATAAAACTAAAACAGACTCTGCCTTTGACATTACTTACAGCCCTCCATATTTGTTTACGTCTCACAACGCCCTCAATGCGAATATTTGAAACATTCTTTTACTAGAGACATACAATAATGAAGTGTAATATACTTCATCATAAACCACAAATTTTAATTTTAAACAGAGGCGTGGTTTTCCAAACATTATAAATTTTTTGTCGCTTTACTTTTTTCAATTTTTTACATAAACTGAATTATCAGCGTAAGAAACTCGAATTGTTAGGGTCAACCCAAACTTTGGCTATCTTTTAAAAGATTTTATACCCATGTATTAAGTCTTACTGCCAGAACATGTTTCTTTTTAATCAAAAACTTTTTCTAACTTTTTAATCTTGGGTTAGGGTAATATTAAAATGCAGTATCTATCTGTAAAGATTACTTTGTTAAATGGCTATTGGAGTAGATACATAATTAATATGCTAAAGGAATTTTTTTATCAAGCTTGTACGTCGTCGGTTATGTATGATTAAATCAGTCGAAAAAGTAAATACAGTTGAAATGTAATAAACAAGATGAATGAAGTAAATTTTTAAATGATTTCGGTTTTTGTCAATTTTTTTATTTATTTTAATTGTGTAAATAATCTATTTTTGTTAAATATTTAAAAAAGTATTTTTAGCCTATTTTTTAAATTAACTTAACCCTTATATTCTTAACCTTCTAAATAGTGTATACGCTAGTAAAGTATCTTGGACGCGTAAGCTTAGCGCCATCTCGTGTTTTTTTTTAAATTCTGGTTTACTCCAAAAGTAAGTATCATAATAAGTAATAAATGAATTGTGATAAAGATTTGTTATTAAATAAAATAGAAAAAAGACGGAAGTGCTGTGTTGTAAATTGTGACAATTCACCAGGATACACCTGGATTTTCTTAAGAAATAGAGAGAAAAGAAAATGGATTGCGGTAGTACATCGCCAAGGGAAATTACATTTTTTTTTATTTTTTAAATCATTGCTAAATATATGAAAAATATTATATTTTCCGTTTTGTTACAAAAAGGTTAAAAAAACTTTAACTTAAAAAAAGTTAAACTCTAATTTTTTTTAGTCAAAATAAGTATAGAATCAGAATAAATAAATAATATTTTTTATTTTTAAAGAAATATTTTGTTCATAATTATTGTTATTCAATAATAAATGTTTATTTAAAGAAGCAATCGAAAATGTACGTAAATACAGACAGCAGCTGCATGACAACAAACTCCTTTGCCGTCTTTACAGCTCCATGTTATATTTTTGACCATTTTGATAAAGTTAAGTGAAAAATTGTATGTAAGAAATGAGAAAAACATTTTGGTAATAAATATACATTTAGCTAGTTTTGAATTTGATGCTTGTGTTGCAGTCATATCTGATCAACATTGGGTTATTTATAACTTGAGGTTTTAAACTTACTCAACATATCACTCAGTGGAATGCAAATACTGGCTGCAGAACATCAAGACAGCTGATGAAAAAACCTCTCCAGAAGAGGGCAGACGCACTCTGGACGATGAACCGGAGTAGGCTAAGCAGCACGCAACATAAAAACTTGAACATAATTTCGTACCTATTGAAATACTTTTCTGTCGAATATCCAACTGTACCCATCGAAAGCCGTTCATTAATTTTTTTGTTGACATGGCGAATAATTATTTAATTATAATTAAAAACAAATTAACTTTCACATAACTATTCCATATGTTGAGAAGTTTGGAGTGAACCAGAATTTAAAAAAAACACGACATTGTGAAAAGCTTATGCGCCAAAGTATCTTTACTAGCGTATGGTTTAGGCAGCGGTTTCATCTCAAATAAAATATTATTGTTATTGCATTGATTATTTTTATTTCTTTTTAAAAAAAGTGATATTAAACAATTTATGGTAATCCTCTAGACGCATTTTTTAGCACATTATGCATATAAATTACAAAACCATTTTTTCCTCCCATAAAACCAACAATTTTCTGGCCATAACGCAATTTTATGTCATTTTACGGAAACTCTCATAAAAATGCATTTTCCAGAGCAATAATCGCAAACTCTAGACTACACAAGATAAATAATATAGGTATGTAAAACACATGTGTCCAACGATTCTAGTACCTAGGTACCACAAGATAGTAAGACACTTTTATAACCATTTTCACAGTAGACTATTACATTTTCATCTTTAAAAATGAATACACTGTTATTTTTACAATTTTTCCACCCCATATATAAATACATCATAAGTAAGCTTTTTTTAAATTGATTCAGATAAAAACACCGGTACAGAGTTTTTACGTACATACATATAGTCCACTTGTTATTTGCTTTTGCTTCTTCTACTTTCATCACCGCTTTTATAGATGCTCGTCTGTTTCGTCAATCTTCTTTCATCAATTCTTAATGGCACATCATTAAAAATTTCTTAAAGCTTCCATAATACAATTACAAAGCATTAACTCGTTAACGTCTAAGTTATAATCCAGTCTAGAAAATATACCGAATGGAAAATGTCTTCAAGTTTAGTCAACAAAGTTGAGTTGAGTTTTACTCTTCTGGTCAGTCGGACTAATCGGAATCCGACAAAGCACAATTTGTAGATTTAATAGCGCAGTTTATAATCGGACATCAGCACGGTCGTAACTCTAGGGATTCGAAAAATTTATTGTTAAATACTTTTACATAGCTACATATCACCAACATTTTTAAAACTTATTCCTCAATTGGCCCTATCATTTTCACAAATACCTGGAAAATATTACGTGTTTAAATTAATCTGACATTTCATTTGAAACTGTGAATTCTTAAATGTGTGTCACATAAAAAATATACCAACAAAATAAATTATTTTTAAAATATTTTGTGTTTCATCGTCAAAAAATTAAAAATCAT
The DNA here is from genome assembly GCA_950111635.1 of Agelastica alni. Taxonomy (NCBI): domain Eukaryota; kingdom Metazoa; phylum Arthropoda; class Insecta; order Coleoptera; family Chrysomelidae; genus Agelastica; species Agelastica alni. The sequence continues at coordinate 60,052,697 of OX467708.1, forward strand.
TTACAGTTAAAATATTATCCAAATATTTATACAAAATAGATATTTATTAGGAAAATTGAAATAATAAATAAATGATAACTTATAAAAGATATTTAATGTGCCCGTTATATTGTTATTGCATAATTAATAACGTCTTCTAATTTTTATAATTGCACTGAAAATGTTTTCATTATTGACATTCAGATTGTTTAAGTCGATTCCTGTATTTAATAACTAGAATATTTTATTTATTTTAGTAGCTCTAGACTATTATATGAAATGTGAAAAACCGTTTAACCTTTTAATCGTAATTCCGATATTTGTGTTTTAGCTTAAAACTAATATTTTGTAAGTACCTTGTTTAATGGTAAATCTTATATATAAAATTCTCGTGTCACAATGTTAGTTACCATACTCCTCCGAAACGGCTTGACCGATTTTTATCAAATTTTATATGCATATTCAGTAGGTCTGAGAATCGGCTACTATCTATTTTTCATACCCCCAAGTGATAAGAGTTGTCCACCCCTAACATTTTATTTTTATTTTTTGGACGAAATTTTAAATTTTTATTTTTTTTATAATGTGCCATTAAAAAATACATACAACCCTAAATTTTAACCCCTCTATCTCCAACCCTTATTTTTTAAGTCATTTTAGTAATTTAATCATTATTCATCCCGCTCGATAACTGATCAATTATCACTTGGTAAGTTATCCCCACCAGTTGAGCCTAACATTTAATTGAAACTTATTACATGGTAACATTAGTATCAAGACAGTTTATTCCTGCTATAATTAGTGTTACCAGTGCTAGATTTTTTAAATTTTCCGCGCTTTTTCTGGATCAACACTCATTTGCCAGACTATACCGGTGTCACTTTCCAGTAAACAGCACGGAGTAGAGAAGAGACCGAAACCGGTCTCCTGTTTCTATAAGCCTTTTCTCACTCCCTCCAGAGTTTTCAGCCATTATTATTGTTCATGCATCAAGCGTAGTAGTAACGTTTACAATTATCATTTTACTATCTCAGTGTAACTCTCATATTAACTATATTCTCAATTAAATTTATTATTAATTTGCTGGACTATAATTATTTATTCCTATTTTATCAATAATTATTAATGTTGAGTGTAGTTCATACGTTTAGTCAATTAAGTGATTAACATAACCTAAAAAGTACTCAACACGTGTTACGAGCTCATGCCAACAACGGCTATTGTGTTGTAAGTATAAATTATTCTTATACATTTATTATAAAATCAATAATTTTTTTTTTATTTTTATTTATCCATATTTTTTTTTATTTAATTTATATCGAAAATGTTGTTGGAAATGGTTAAAACAAAATTCGGTGAAAGATTTTTATTACAATTGGGAAATTTTTTTTTTGTGTTCACTTATAAGAGCTCTAACTTCCACAGAATTTTTTTTTCACCATTTCTAACATTATATTTAATATAATTGACAAAAATAAAATTTTTCGCTTTCGTAAAACTGTCTAATATTTACATGTATATGTATATGTATGTGTGTACAATCAAAGATTAAATACATTATTACTATAATGTTTTTTATCATTAAGTAATTTAATTAATTATATTTATGTATGTTTTGTACAGTGAACAATGCCAACAAAACGCAAAGGGGCTAACTTGAGCCGTAATACAAGTAGATCTAGAAGCATGCGAAATAGAAGAGCCCAAAGATCCGAAGAACAAATCCAGCAACAAAATACTGATGCGCGTGTGAGCATGGCGCAATTGCGTCAAGAACAATCAGAAAATACACGAGCTGAACGCAATGAAGTAATAAGATTAGAACAACGACAATCACGCCGTTTCACAGTCAATAGACGCAGAATAAATGACCAACAACGCCAACAGGTACATCGAGCATTTACATCTGATTCATTCCTGCGTCGAGCATTCCAGTATGAGCCCGATATTGAATATTATGCTCATTCAAAAGTAGTAATTAGTGCTATGGACAAGGAATGCCCGCATTGTCATGCTCTCAAATTCAAAAATGAGCCAGCCAGGATGTGTTGTGCGTCAGGAAAGGTGCAATTACCTGAAATTGAAACACCACCTGAACCACTGAATGGTTTACTTATCGGCACGGATCCAGATTCGAATGTGTTCCTGAAGTCAATTCGAACATTCAATTCATGCTTTCAAATGACATCGTTCGGAGCAACAGAAATAGTTCCAAATACTAATGCAAATGGTCAACAATACAATTCTACATTCAAAATCAGAGGCCAAGTTTATCATAAAATGGGCTCATTGCTGCCCATGCCAAACGAACCACATAAATTTTTAGATGGGCTAACAAAAAATATTGTTCACGCTATAGCATTAAGAGATTGATAATGTTTGTTAGTGTTACTGTCGTAATTAATTATTAATGAATTATATATATATATATATATATATATATATATATATATATATCATTTTAAGGAATAAATCATAATAAATAGAATAAATGTTTGGTGTTTTGTGATTTTTAAATAAGCTCATTGCTCACAGCGCTCCATGCCTCTTTCACTCATATACCACATCCTTAGACACTTACAATAAGTTAGTTATTTTTTTTCTACACTAGAAATTCCCTAGAAATAATTCATATGGCAAAACAACGTTTGCCGGGTCAGCTAGTAATATATAATATTGTCAAGCGTACTTCTGTCGACTTTGACACATGGTTTCAGATTATTCCTCCGTTTCTCTCAGCAAGAAACTACAAACACAGACACTTTTCTTTCCATCAAATAATAAAAAGGTTAAATACATACATACATATAGTCACACCTTTTTCCCGTAGGGGTAGGCAGATACCACTTGCTTTCACTTGCTACGTTTCTTACACACATTTTTTGCTTCCTCTACTTATATAAGTGCTCTCATACATGCTCGTCGGTTGTTGGTACTTTTGAGCTGGCCTTTCTTCAAAACAATGTTGATCTGATCGAGATATTTTTGCCGAGGTCGACCTCTACCGACTTGTCCATTCACACTCGCCTTATAAATTTGTTTCGTCAATCTTCCTTCATCCATCCTTTCTACGTGTCTAAACTATCTAGGAATTCCTTTATCTATCTTTGTAACCACATCATCTTTTACACCACAGCGTTCTCTTATCTTACTATTCTTTACTTTATCCAACCGAGTCACTCCGGCTATATTTCTCAGACTACTCATCTCCGCAGCATTAATCCTATTTTCATGCTTCTTCTGCCAAACGCAACAATTACTACCATTCATAAGTATAGGATCAAACACTCCATTATGCACAGCCAGATGTGCCTTTTTTGACACTTTCTGGCCGTTCAGAAAGCTATGCAAAAGGTTTAAACGCTGTTAAAATAAGCAGCTCTGGCTCATCCTAGAGGCCGCAAACTCTGCAAGTTTAAATTTATTGCAGAGTAGTATACAAGACGTATCTCGGCTACCATGTTGGCCGATTCTGAACAGCTGATGAAAAAACCTCTCCGGAAGAGGGCTGACGCACTCTGGACGATGGACCGGAGTTGACTAAGCAGCACGCTTGGCCTGCTCACAGGACACATCGCGCTAAGGGCGCACCTCATCAAACTTAAGCTGGCGGCCGAGAAAAACTGTCGACTATGCGGAGAAGAGGAGGAGAGCAGTATACACATTCTGTGTCACTGCCCGAAGCTAGCGGTGTACATGTGTCAAACCTGGGGCCGTATGATAATGGATCCAAGCTATCTAAATGTGACAGGGCCAACAGAAATCCCAAGGTTCGTCAAAATCAGTGGACTCGAATTATGATGCCCTAAAGACACAGCGTTAGTCACAGAGGATCAAAAGATTTAGGTTATATAGGTGCCGATACCAAAGGTCCAACCGCAAGATTGTAATGTAATGTAGTTCTTTCTTTCAAGTTTAATAAAAAATTATTAGATAAATTATAATTTTTTGATATTTTTTGTTATCTGATATGAAGCTCGTTAAAAAAAATATTGTTCCCAACACGTGCGCAAAAACTTATCCGAACTCCGCTTAGCATCGTTAATCTAACTGTATTTGCGTGCGAAAAAGTGACACTTTGGGAAAATAACTATATTATTATTATTGACAGTGTTTTTAAGAAATACCCAAAAAAAATTCGTAGGTGTCATATGTAGACGTGTTAGGTAGCAATTCAATAGTTCCATTATTCTCTATCCACATTGGGAATAAATTATCCAAATGATCTCGGACGGAAAGGACACTATGAGGAGTTGCTCCATCATGCATTCAAACCATATCATTAAGTTCAGCTAGCAGAAAATTATGTATAAGAATATTTTTTGTTTATTTAAACCAATTTGACTATTTCAATAAAGAAATGTCACTTATGAAATGTTGGCATTTTCTTAAAAACCTAAAATAAGTAAGGGGTAAAATATGAAACATTTTTAAAATCAGGAAAAAGAATAATTTCAAAATTTTAAGAATTGGTATAGATAGAGTGTATCCCATTAAAAAAATATTATTTTTTTGTTTTCCTTAATACCTGCATTCTACTGTATGTACTATTGATCGCATTTTAATAGAAGTCATAACTTTTACATGAAACTTTTTTTCTATAATAACAATAATAACGATGATACGAGGTGGATAATTTATAGTGAATAACCCTATATTTACATCGATTTCAAGGAAAATGTGAAATAATACAATCGTTATTGATCAGATCTTTATCATTAAAATATTTAAGGTTATATGTTTGCAGCCATGTTTTTGCTTTTCTACACAAAGCAATACTTCATTTGATCATTTCCTCGGAAATGTATGACATCTATGAAAACCTTACGGTGCAAGCTTAAAATTCATAGAAACTTATTTAGCATGAACTACGGTAGGTATATATTTCTGGACCGTTGGATATTATATTACGATAAACGAGAATAAATCGGTAATAAGTTACCATTAGCAGTTGCCTGTCTCAATGACCTATTTCGGAAGAAATAAATACCTTTAACAGGAGTCTACGGACAAATAATCTAACATCAGTTATGCAGGGACTAGATCAAACTCATGAAAAATGACATCAGAAGAAAATAAAACAGGCAAATATCAACCTAGAAAATGCTAAAGCATGAGCACGTTTTAAATTCTGTAATAAAAAAAATGTGCAAAATATGTTCATTTAAAGTCTTTTTGTTCATTGGTACTGCATTATATTAATTGAAAAAATGGGAATTGCAAGAAAAGCGAACAGATTTGATTAATATTGTTAAGTTAAAAAATATCCTTTCACAGGTTGAGAAATAGTCTGGTGATTGTCGAGGTTATAATCTTAAATGGCTGCCATTAATACAATATGGGATATATTTTATATACGTTCCATTTTCCTTATAAGAAATAAAGTATAATCTAGTAAAATATTAAAATGTAATAATGTAAGGACAACAACCTTTTACTCCTAAATAGAAAAGTTCTAAAGAACTAGTTGGAATCACTGCACGCCACCACTTAATCAGTGAACTTCTTATAAGGATGGACAAGGTAGAAAATAATTCCTGCAGATTCCTGATAAAATGTGAAACACCATCACAAGAAGGGGTATGATCGCTCGGTAAGGCAATTCCTATCTACGAAGATCATAATTTTAATGCAAGATAACTGATTTCTTGCTGAAATGGACTCGAAATGGACCCAGAAATATCACAATAAATGACCTAAAGGATGACAGAAAAGATCGTAAGGTCAAGGTGTCCAAGATTTTTTGTCAGGCCCGACTCAATTGAAAGGTAAAGGGAAAAACAATTAATGTCACAAAAAATTTACAGAGAAAACTAAATCGTATGTTTTCATAAATAAATTTTTACATTCTCATTAAAAAAATAAAAGTCAATGTGACAAATAACATGTTAAAAACGAACGATGTCCAAATGCTAAATGACGTAGCGTCTAGAGCATTTCAGTTGTATAGCCAATTTGCGTAAAATTGATCAGCACTTGGATTACAACATCGTTTTAGTACTTGCAAATCATTATATTTAGCCTGAGAAATGGGCAAACACTCATGATATGAATGATCTGGAAGCTCAAACTCGCCTTCGTTTTTGTTTCGTACGGCAACGGTTTTTTTTCAATTTATTCGTAACTTATTTAATTATCCAACTACCGTTATACGTGGTACGGTAAAAAACAAGTCCACGTTTGTCGTTCACCACTCGAAGTTCTCTTACTTGCTGTAGAGCTATTAGACACTTACGTAAAAATATCATTGCAGAAAAGTAGTCAACTGTTTCGTCCACATCTATAACATTAAACGGTTCTGGTTTTTTTCGTGCGTTTTGTAATACTTCGAGCCAATCTTTGGGTACCTCCATTCTTGTCTTTAAATTGATTGGTCCCATATTTTTATCACATTCCAGGTGAGAATGTCCTCTGATGGGAAATGTGATTTGAATGGTATCTAGTCGCTTCGTATTATGGACAACATAGTAAAGAAACCGAACACCTGAAAAAATATTATTTTGACCACCGGCCGAGTCACAAAAAATGTGAAGACTACCACCGGTAGTTCATTGAAAATAAAGAGAAACGATGGCACTTCGCCGGCTCATTTTTTGACAAATATTCTGGATATGTAAATATGGTTGATTTTTCTGAAGAGAGTCTATAAACGTAAAATAAAAATACAGACAGTTGTCGTCTATAATATACGTCAATCGTTGTGATGTTGGGCAACGAAGTAATCTTTTGAAAATCCATGGCGATAGTTTCATATTTTGTAGTTTTCCCAGCACGCCTTCTATCATAGATAACTTGAGCACGAGTTTTGTGCAATTTATTTTCTGTAGATAGCGCTTTCATCTCAGCAGCATCATCAACAGTATGAAGGGTTTTAATTTTTGCAATGAACTCATCACACTTGCTACATGTATCTGTTCTCGGGTAGCCAAATTAAATAATGAAGTTTGTGTTAAAAATATTTTTGTAGCTGTCATACGATACAAATATAGCAAGATAATACTCTTTAAACATCTGAAACATTTTATTTTTATTAAGTTCTTCACTTAAATACGATCTCCTTAAATCGTGCAAGCAATAATGACTCAACCTGGCCCGGAATGAAGCGATATGTTTCTGAATTTGGCTAGTTACAACGGGGTTTAATTTACGATGTTTGAAAGCATGTTTTCCTCTTTTGTCGACAGGAGCAGCTTTTAGTGCGGTTTGAATATGAACCAGTTTGGCTCTAGTAATGCCATGAATTACAGTAAACGCACGAGAGCCAATTTCTACTTCTTCGGATGTGTTTCCCTTCTTCACCCGTACGTTGTAACTGTTTGTAACATTATGATGTTGTTCACCGATAGCGTCGGGTTGTCGTGATCTGCGTCTTAAAACGAGCAATACAGCGATCAAGCCAGCTAAATATAAGTGTTGAGCATCAACGGAAACTAGTTGATTAAATGCATGCCTTTCTTGCGAAGTAGTTTTATTGAAACATTTTAATCGTTTACACTTGCAATCACCACCTGGCTAGTGAGACTGCATCCTTAACTTCTTCATCACATCTAATGTTCTATCAACGTGCTTCCGTTTCACTACGTTTTTACACGAATATTTTTCACTACTTACACTCTTCGTAACGTACGCTTACAGTGCCAAAACATGACTGATTACCGCGCTTTATTGCTGTTGTGGTGCAATATTTTCCCAGTAGCGCGCGGACATCGTTCGTTTTAACTACTATGGGTATTTCTAAATCCATACACCGTTTGTTTTATAAGCATACAATTTAGTACGTATTAAGTACTTGTCAATACCAACATAATCCCATCGCTTTTATCATTTCCAACATTTGCTAATATCGGTTATTTTGTGCAATAGTTTCAAATTAAACAGAATCACAACAGAACCGTGGTAAAGGCCTACTGGGGAAACCACGTTAAAAAAACGCTACCTTATAGGTGGCTTGTAAACGTGTGCATATTATGACGATTACAACTTTTTTAATCGTTAAATCTCAGAAACGGTGGCTCTTAGGAAAAAAAGTATTAATACATATTTTATGATCTACAATTTTGTTTACGGTAATTTTATGATAAAACTTACTGTTTTGCTAAAAATCGCAAAAAACTTATTTTTTTGACCTTGAGTAAAATTTTTTCCATTCACGGGAATGATGGGGAATTTTAAAATTATATTTTTAATTATGTTTTGAACAATTTTACTAATTTTCAGTTTGTTGGGAATTTATGTGTCTTTAAATGTCTAGATTGACCGGACTATCAATATAGTTTTCATATTATCACAATGGTCCGTCTACCTTACGACACTCTCATATGGGCCAACTAGAAGGAGAATATCAAATGCGCTTAAAAGATTTAATAATAATTGCAGATTAAAAAGATTTGTCAACAGAAAGTAGTAAATATTATGACGTAATTTAATATTAGAAATTTCGCTTATTTACAAATATTGCTAGGGTAGGCAATGCCTTTTTGTCTACATTGTTTGCCACTGGTACACGCCAAACGATCGGAGTATAAATAATAGTAATAATTTTACTAAAACTTTTATTTATTTGTTAGAAACTAAATAATAAAATAACAATTTTGGGTAAAATCAAAAAACCTATTAATAATTGATAGTCCCAATATTACGCCTGACTAAACGATTTACCTGTGGAACAAATGACCCCACTTGTATTTGTGTGGATACCTCTGCAAAATTTTAACATTGTTCAGACGTCCGATAATTTTCGCCAAAAGTGAGAAAGCTTCATCATTTGTCTACTATATTACTTTTATGCTATTCATCACAAGGTGCTAAGGACGTTTATCGTTGTTTCTGTTTCATCTTATGTTCATTACGTCGGCTCGAGTATATTAAGTATCCCAGCAACCACATCGTTGCCGTGCCCTCAGCGGTCGGTTTCTGTCACTATTTTCTTCTGTTTCTCGCTCCATATCCTTTCGTCGGCGACACCTTCCATTCTCTACTCTCGACACGGATTACTGCAGCGGTTCTCAAACTTTTGTTACTCACGCCCCCCTGTTTTAATTTAAAAAATGTTGCGCCCCCCAATCCGTAGACCTAGGAATTTGGACTAAAATAGGCAACATTGTCTCGTCGAGAGCGCCAAAGATGCTGTCGGAAAGTTCGCGGCATTCGTGCCACGTATTCAAGCTTCCTGATCTTTCTCGAACTGTCTGAACGCGACTATAAATACAGAAGCGCACATACGGTATTCTCAGTCTCTCAGTGAAGGTGTTTTAACACTAAGCAAGCATTATTGTGAAGTGTGAATGTATAAGTAGATGTAGTATGGATAAATTTTTAAAACGAAAACTTGAGGATGACGGGGCTTGTACATCGACAGGTTCAGGTGGAAATCGTCCGAAATCTAAAACAAGAAAATATGACCCATCATACCTAAATTTGGGCTTTACTAGCCTTGAAGTAGGTGGCGAAGAAAAACCACAATGCGTTATCTGTTTAAAAGTATTGGCTGCAGATAGCATGAAACCAAATAAATTACAGAGGCATCTAGAAACGCTGCACAGAGAATATGTCAATAAACCGCGAGATTTTTTTGTGGAGAAACTCAGATTGTTTAAAAAACAAAAATCCAGCTTCCATAGAGTACTGGCAGTAAATTAGAAGGCTCTCTTGGCATCATATAAAGTGGCATACAAAGTAGCTAAATGCAAAAAACCGCACACTATTGCAGAGCAACTTATTTTACCCGCTTGCAAAGACATTGTAGAAATAATGTTTGGTGAACATTTTACTTCACAACTTAACAATATTCCTCTGTCAAATGATACAATCTGTCGACGAATTAACGATATATCAGTTGATATGCAGCAGCAGCTTGAATCTGAGCTTACTGGAAACTTGTTTGCTATACAACTTGACGAAGCAACTGACTCTAGTAATGATTCCCATTTGATTTGCTACATTAGATTTTGTCAATGTTCTAAAATATGTGAAGATTTATTGTTTTGTAAACAGATTGAAGGAAGAACTACAGCCACCGAGTTGTTCAAGATTACAAATGATTCTATTACTAAAATGAATTTGCAATGGAAAAATTGTGTTGCGATTTGCACCGATGGAGCTCAAGCCATGTCTGGTAAATACAACAGTTTACAAGCGCTAGTAAAAAAGGAATCCTCAGAAATTATCTGGACGCACTGCATGATACATCAAAATCTAAGCTAAGCCCTGGACTAAACATGATTTTGACAGTAGTTATTGAAGTTGTTAACTTTATAAAAACCAGACCACTAAAAACAAGGATGTTCTCTGTTCTGTGTGAAGATATGGGAGCTGAGCATCAATCTTTGTTGTTTTATTCCTCATCCAGATGGTTGTCACGCGGTAAGACGGTTAAGCGTGTTTTTGAATTAAGAAGGGAAATAGCGATATTTTTAAGCGAGGAAGGTCACAAGCATTCAACAGATTTTTTCGACAAATTATTTTTACTGAAGCTTTCTTATTTAGTAGATATTTTTGAAAAACTTAATATACTTAATCTTCAGCTGCAAGAAAAAGACGTAAATATATTTGATTTAAGTCAAAAGATTGATGCTTTTTGTAAGAAATTGCAGTTATGGCATAACAAATTAAAAGAAAACAGTTTGGAAATGTTTCCCACATTTTGCGATTTTGTGCAAGATTCCCCATTGGAAGATATTCATTAAGCTGTGATGCTAAAAACCATAGGAAGCCATTTAGAAAACTTAACTGAGAATTTCAAGCGATACTTCTTTGCAGAGAAAGATATCAAGTTGTCAGACTGGAGCTGGGTTTTAAATCCATTCAAAAATAGACCTGTCGGACTATCACTGCAAGAAGAAGAACAACTGATAGATATTTCAACAAATCCCTTACAAAAATCAAACTTTGTTAACAAATCTTTAACAAACTTCTGGACTGAACTTCCGAACGACTACTCCGTTATAAAAGCCAAAGCGCTTAGAATTCTGTTGCCTTTTCCAACGTCCTACCTTTGTGAAACTGGATTTTCTGCACTTGCTGTCGTGAAATCTAAATACAGAAATAAACTTCAAGTAGAAAATGAACTCAGAGTGGCCATCTCTAACAGAGAACCAAATTTAGAGAAGTTGTGCGCCTTAAAACAAGGTCATGTTAGCCATTAGTCCTTAGAATGTTTCTTTGTCATCATTAAGTAAGTAAAATTTCAATAAAGATTTTTTAAAAATCTATCTGTAGCATTTTATCATTACCATTTTATTTTTAATCTGTACTGCGCCCCCCCAATCATGTAAACGCGCCCCCCTTAGGGGGCGCGCCCCACAGTTTGAGAAACGCTGGATTACTGTATGGTTTAATACAATCATAATACCTAACAATACCGAAAATAAAAATCACTTAATTGGATAATCTTATTTGAGACAATAAACTACTGGCTCTTACTGTTAAAAAATATCCTTCCTGTGCTACACTCCATTATTCTTTCGAATCCTATTAAAAGGATTAATGAATGTGTCCGAAATTAAAGACTACCTACTTCTGTGACGTTGTTTGCCTCGTCGTAATGGGTTAAGATAAACTTCTTTACAATCAAAAACATAAAGTTGAAATGGTTTGGCAGTATATTGTTACAAACCGGCTCTGTGTCGGTCGGCGTCAGCGAGTTGATAACAATTAAGGGACCGCTTCATGATGCCGACCGCCGCGATCCGACCGACAAATTCTCGAATACTGCGTTTAGCGGGTTCGATATGGAAAAAGGATTGGTCGAGCACTTCTTAGAAAAAGGTCGAATAGTTTTGGATGATGCCGATTATTCTGGGATTGTGATTTGGAAATATAAAAAAGACAGCGGTCGCGAAGAAGTCAGTTTTTATGAGTTTTAATTAGTTTAATTAGCTTGAATATCTAAGTATTGTGTAAAAGTAAAATTTATTGTGAAGAAATACTAGAATAAAAGTTGGTATTTATTGTACTGAGAGTTTTGAATTACCAATAAAGTAAATATCTTAACAATATGTATGTCGAAAAATTAAGTCCACCTGGGTATTTTGCCTATATTTTTTTTTCTTAAGTTTTTGGCACTGGCAGAGCCAACAGGCCAGTTATATTTTGGGTTGTTTTGTCAATTTTACAGATAAAATTTTGTGTTAGATAGATATCATTTTGCCTATATGAACCGCGAGAATACCACCTAGAATATTTAAGTTGTAATACTTTACAGTATTTCGCTGAAATAGTTTATTACTAAATTTATTTATCAAAAGGGCGACACACGCCAGCGTCTTAGTGTTAGTGATGGGAATAAAGGTTGTAACTAGATAACGTTCTAGACTGGAACGTTTCAAAAAAATAACATGTGTTGAGCATGTACCTAATACAAAAGAATAAAAAATGTGAAAACTAGACCATTATATTGACCTTACTGTAGAACATTTAGTCATATATATATGAAACACGAGCAAAGATTGACAGATTACATCTATTGCATACTGCATACATCTACTTATACACAAAAACGCATTTCGTATACTTTTTTACTTTTATGTGACAGCGCGACGACCACAATTAGGGGACTGTTTGATTGTGCCGCCGGCGATTGGAACAAAAAAAAAGACCGGCAAATTCTAGAATACTGCGTCTAATAATTTCGAAATTATTCTCGGAAAAAGGTCCAGTAATTTCGAGTAGGGTCGATTTTTTTAGAACATTGATTTGGAGGTACTTAAACGAAATCATAGATCGAAGTTTTAGTTTAAGTTGAAGTTAATTAAAGTCAAGTATTTTGAAGTAATTATAAAGTGAATTTCTAAGTGATTTGTAAATTTATTGTGTAGAAATATTAGAATAAAAATTGTTTAGTTATTGTACTAAGTTTAGAATTACCGAACCCAAGAAGGAGAAAATATCGTAACAGTAACCTGCAAGCAAATCGCCAATCAATAACTGTTAAACCGCAAAAACTCTACTAAGAAAAAGAAAAGAAAAATACACAGGTATCTAGATTAACTTCATGAATGAACCAATTACTGTATCGGAACTGGATATAATGATCAAGACCATGAAAATCAATAAAGCAGCTGGAGTAGACGATTTACGTATAGAATAGATAAAACATTTTGGTCCAGTAACACTAAAATACATTCTAAACCTCATAAACAACTGTGTACAGACAATGAAAATTCCAAAACAATGGCGTGAATCTCATGTCGTCGCATTTTTAAAACCTGGAAAAAGCCCTGACGAAGTAAAATATTTTAGACCGATCTCCCTCTTATGTTATCTCAGACCTAATCGACAATATCTTAACTACCGATCAAGCTGGCTTTTGTCCTGGTAAATTCTGTGGCAGCCAAATACCTAACCTAGCGCAATACATCGAAGAAGCATCTGAGGAAAATTTATAGACCTGAGTGCAGCATACGACACAACCCATCATAATCGCCTTCTCTCTAAGATCTATGAGCAGACCAAAGATTTCCAACCCAACAAAGTAATGGAATGCATCCTAAAAAATCAGCTCTCATTTCAAAATAAAAACAGCAAATGAAAAACACAGAAATTGACCTGGCTCAAGGAAGTGTGCTGGCTCCTATACTATATAACATCTATACCAATGATCATCCCTCCATTCCACCTACAGGATAGTTTCGATAAGCTGATAATACCGCTATAGCAGCTCAAGCTGATGTTTTGATAAAGTCGAAGAATTACTGAGTACGTCTTTAGAAACCCAAACATCATACTTCAAAGAAAACTACCTCCGACCAAATTCTTAAAAGATGCAGGTATCAGATTTACAACTAAAAAATGAAAATGCAAACAGAACATTAGTGATCAGCTGGCAAGACCAACCACTAGAACATCGTTTCAAACCAAAATACCTTGGCGTCGAAATAGACCATACCTTATTGAATAAGAAATACTGCAAGGATACAAAAGAAAAGGTAATAGCAAAAAACAATATAAAGAAACTTACTGGTGCCATTTTAAATGTGCTCGAAACCTCAGCACTTGCTCTTTGTTTTTCCGCAGCTCCAGCATTAAAGAGTTCGTTACATTTCATACAAGTTGACATTGCCCTAAATGAAGGTGTAAGAATTGTCACTGGCACACTGAAACCCACCACAATACATAAGATCTATAATATAGCCAAAATATCCCCACTTGAAGTGAGCAGACAAGTAGCCGCTGAAAAAGAAAGAGACAAACAAATTAATGACAAGATACATCCTTTGCACCTATAAAAGCCACAACACAGAAGACTAAAGTCCAGGAGGAGTTTCATGGCAACAACTCAGCCCATACAATTAACACCTGAATTACGAATAATTGAGCTATGGAAACAGCTTGTACCTACTCCACAACTCGAGATCTACAAGGGTGACAATCTACTATTTCTTACTTGGAAAACCTTAAACTGAGGCTCAGGACAGGCGTAGGAAGATGTAAGACTAATATGGTCAAATGGGGTCTATCCGATGAGGACAAATGTGAATGCGGCGCCATACAGAACATGTCACATTTACTTGTTTGTCAAAGTCTAACATTGCTATGATCTAAGCAAAATCTACATAACGCAAACAATTTGGTGATAGGAGTCGCCCAACACTGAGAACGTACAATCAAGCACAAAGGCGATGATCCGAACACTGAAAGTAAATTAAGTAATTAGGGAATATTGTAAATAAATACATTTACAGAAGTAAAACATTTATATTTAAATTAACCCCTAATATTTAGTAGTAAAAGAGAGAGAGAGAGAAAGAGAGAGTGTGTGTGTGCACACAATTCTTCCAAATGTTGCGGATAAAATAACTTAATAGAATTAAATATCAATTTAATATCAGTTTCCTTTTTGATGCCGTTATTTGGTGTGTGTTCATTATTCACGTTGAACGTGTATATAACTCAAGTATATTTTAGTAAAGTTTCCTAAAATATTTTTTAGAAAGATTTCAATAAATGTTGGGTCATATAAGCATAATAAAAATTCATAATTCTAATCTCTATTTTAACATTTTTGATTCATGTAAAGATTTAAATCCAATTAAATAATTTGTGTAATTAATTTTACCAAATAAGATATAGAGTGAGTACAAAACAAAATTTAATGGAACTACTTTTAATTATGTGTATTATATTAATAAAAACTTTTCTTTTCAAAACAAAAGTAGGTTCATATTTGAAATAACAAGTGAAAATATACCTTTAAATTTTTTACAATTTCTAAAAACTAAAAAAAATAAAACAATTTTTTAACGCTGTCCCATACCTTGAAGGTACCTTGCTTCAAGATATGGGAAAGTACCTTCCAGTTTTTAAAGTTTCTGCCCTTAAAGGCTATATTTCATCGGGAGACACTATAGTGGCGCAACCAGTGGCCTATACTTTAAATGTATACACCTTTATAGAGAGTATCTCACCTGGTGTCCAGTTGGTTGGGCAACCAATTTATTGGAGCAACCAGTACAGACGCATGCACAAAATATTAATGGTGATGCAACCACGCTGGCCGCGACACCATTGATTAGTATAGCATTGTATGGCATCGTACTCACTCTACCACCAGTCGAGTATACATTAAAGGTTACAGTCATGCCGACCAATTCAGTGCGGAACAATCTGCGCATGCTCCTGTTTTCTTTAACATTTTCGTGGTGTATATTTGTAATGTGTTGATTTTAGTCGATACGCTGTTAAATTCTTTTTCGCTAGCATGACAAACCAATTTATGTGTCTTGTCTAATACGTCCCCACATTTAAAAAGTAATTGACATCAACAGCTTGACAATCATTGGACTTAAAATGCGGAAAATAGGAGCCAAACCAAACATGGAGCATGCGCAGATTATTCCGCACAGGATTGGTCGGCATGACTGTAACCTTTAGGGCCGATCCTCACTATAATGCTGTTCATAGTTCGTTCTTGATCCGATTTCGGTCTGGTCAAATCGTATCATGTTCACATTATTCTATCTGACTCAGTTCACGATTCGGTCTTGAATCGTCAATAATCAAAGTCGGATGTATTTGGCTCGTAAATAATTAATATAAATTCAATCTCGCTCAAACAAAATATTCTTCGAGATTGGAATGGGATTCAAGCGAAACTTGACTATTACGGATAGTATGAATGCTCTCATATATTTTTTTCTTGATAATATTTTATTAAACCGAGATTGAACCGAGAACAAACTGTGAACGGCATTATAGTGAGTATCGGGCCTTAATGTATGCTATCAGTGACGTCCTCTCCGCAGTGCAGGATTGCCAGGTCAGCTGACCAAAAATTTCCCAATTGACATGAAAAACCCCCAAATTCATAATTTTCCAACAAAAATCGCCAAATTTGGTAATTCTGGGGCCTATATAGTGTCTCGGTACAAAAACACAACGGTCGAGTAATTGGTTGCTCCATCATGGTGTCTTGGTGAAATATAGCCCTAATTGTCAAAGATGAGGGTTGACTGGAACTCTTGGCATTTTAAAGTGAATACTTGCGAATTTGTTATTAATTAAACAGGTGGTCAGAATAACGTGCTTATACCAAATCAAAACGAGTGATTCGTTTGCAAATAAAATATAATGGGTCACAATTAAATTGTTTAAAATATAAGCTAAAAGCTAAACAAATTTTGTACATTCAAACCTTTTTGCAATTTTGACTACTTTAATTAAAGTTTATTTTTATGTAATAAATTTAATATAGAATTTATGTCACCCTTATATAGTGACTTTTTTAAATCATCGGAAAATTTCAAGTGAACCGACATAAAAGATGCAACGTAATTTACCTCATGGAAGTTATATAGTTTTATTTGTTAAAGTTTTCAAATGACTTTTTAAACGTATTTTATTTTTAATTTAAACAACATTTTAATTTGAAAAGAGTGCATTTTTGTATTTATTTTATATAACTAGGAATTAATACGAATTAGGAATTTTTTTGGAAGTATTTTCAATCCTCTACCTGTAAACATTTTTTTCTATATTGTTATCATTTTTTATTAGAGTCTAGTTTAGAAAGTTCATTGGTCAACTGTTTTTAGGTGTTCGGATTTTTTAAAAAATTAGGTTTATGTTTTATCGGTATAAATGATTTTTCTTTCTTTCTCACGATACGCTTAAATCTTACATCATAACTTTTCCATAACACATCTGTATAAACTGGTGTTTTTTTGTCACTGAAAACCTATTTCTAAAAGTTGACTGCCCACCCTTAAAACTTGCAGACCTCCAGTAAAATTACCTTGTTTTTCGTTAACGATTTTTTTAATTCTTTGTCCCTGTCCTTCTGAAATGAAACGTCTAGAACAGGGGGGTCACTGGTTATCAATTTTATTTAATGCTTGCTTTCATTTTGAATTTTCATGTCATGTTTCACCTGGTTTTGCATAAATTTTATTAAATTTGCAATCACCTATTTCGTTTCCACAAAGTAGTTCTTCTTACTGTCCAGTCTGGTTAAATTTTTATTTTGTGTGAAATAATAAACGAGCAGCAAAAAAACCCACATTTAATTTTAAACTCTACATTGTGACACCTACCCGCTAAAGTTTAGGCGCGCACTTCTTTGTAACCGTCAAGCAAGGTTTCTTCGGTAATCGGTGCGTTGTGTGTACGTTCTAGTCACGTGGGGTGCCTTTCAATAGTAATTCTTTTACACAAGTTTTAAAATTCAGTCCATCTGGTCAACAGTATGTTAAGGAATGCAACAAACATTCGTAATTCTACCTTTTTTGATAGATCAGTTCATCTTGCTCGACACTGCTTGCATAAATTTTAAATAAATTCATACAGTGCTTTCATTTTAAAACCAGCCAGTCCAATTAACTTTTTATTTTGCGTAAATGTAAGAAAAACAAATAACACCTTAAATTTTAAATCAAAAATGAGGTTTAAAAATGTTATTTTGCTGTTTACAGTTGGCACCCCTTTAACATCCTCCACCCCTTTTTTAAAATGTCAAATAGCAACCACTACCTTGTGATACATCAAATGAAAACCCAAGAAAAATGCAAATCAGTCATAAAAACAACAATTTATTCTAACGATTTATTTTGATAATAACAACAAATTTTGTGAAATAACATAAGACCGTAACAAAAATGACCAACACACCTTCACTGTTGGATAGGTAGATGTCTAATTAGGGATCAATTAACTTACTTCTGAATACATGTCACCTTTTTTGACATTTTTTGTCATTTTGTTTCTTTGTTTCAAAAATATTACTAGTATATTTGGTATATTAGTAGTATATTATTCGTGAGATAGAAAGTATGACAGTGACATTGAGCGAAGGGTGTTGGCAGGAAAACAAATGAATGGGGCACTGTATAGCTTTATAAATAGCCAGAAGTATCAAAAAAGGCACGTTGGCGGTGCATAGAGGTGAGTTGGTTCCTACACTTATGTATGGTAGTGAATGTTGGGTTTGGCAATAGAAGCATGAAATTAGGATTAATGCTGCGGAGATGAGTAGTCTGAGAAGTATAGCCGGAGTGACTCGGTGGGATAAAGTAAAGAATAGTGAGATAAGAGAACGCTGTGGTATAAAAGAAGATGTGGTTACAAAGATAGATAAAGGAATTCCTAGATAGTTTAGACACGTAGAAAGGATGGATGAAGGAAGATTGACGAAACAAATTTATAAGGCGAGTGTGAATGGACAAGTCGGTAGAGGTCGACCTCGGCAAAAATATCTCGATCAGATCAACATTGTTTTGAAGAAAGGCCAGGTCAAAAGTACCAACAACCGACGAGCATGTATGAGAGCACTAATAAAAGTAGAGGAAGCAAAAGATGTGTGTAAGAAACGTAGCAAGTGGAAGCAAGTGGTATCTGCCTACCCCTACGGGAAAAAGGTGTGACTTTATGTATGTATTATTCGTGACGTTAAATTAGCCATAATTTGTTGCTGCAGCATCTTGAGTTATTTTAAAATGGTGTTTTCTCTGCAAAAACGAATAAAAATAATATTTATTTACGGTTATCAAAACAAGGGCGCTCAAAGAACAGCTCGAATTTTTAATGAAAGGTATCCAAATACAGGCCATTAGACCTTAATACACTCTAAACTAGCAAGACTTAAATTTTAGATATAATTAAATACTCGGCAAAATGATTTCAGCGTCCTTCGTGTATTCAATAATTTGAAGTGTGGTACTATTAAATAAAATTAGTCGAATAATTTGTGGCAACTGACAATGCTTGATACTCGTAGATTGTTGGGCAACGCAAGAGAATATTATTAAAATAGATTCAGTAAATTAAAGGGAAAATTGCTGGGATGGCTTGCCGCAGTTCAAATTTCCGAAGATTATTATTTGTAGGTTTATTTTAAAACATTAGACTGAAGATTCCAACTTGGGGTTGCTAAGAAACAAATTTTTAATTGGTATTGATATTGAAATTATAGTGTTACCATTCATTCCGTACATTAATGGAAATTGTTCTCAGACAGAGTTATTAAATTTTCTCCCTACTTTATCTCGTTAACTCTTCTTTTTACAATATTCGCGTTTCGTGCTGGGTGCATTTTATGCATTCAAATTCTTAAGTAGTTTGGACGTTGTTTTTTACAATTATCGTAAAGAATCCGAAATATTTTACTAGAGTTGAGCCAAAATGACGTTTACATTTTTGTGACCTTTATATACACTGTTATAAAACCAACAGAAGTGTGTTTGTACATCAAAAATATTTACAAAAAAAAAGGTTTATGATATGGCATTTCTGTCTGTGTAGCAGTGGTTTTCATAACAATGCCGATAGGTGGCGTTGCATGTAGTTTAAAACTCTATAATTTGGTTTTTTGAGAGGTTATAATAGCAGCAGATGTTTTTACGGCACATATCACCTTCTAGAACTAAAAAACAGTGTACATTAAGTACAAAAAAAGGTTGCGTTTTAGTGTTTATGTGTCCCTGACTCCAAATAATCAATATAAGTACACTGTTTAGATGTTTTTTTTGAAATCCTACATAATTCATCATCTAACCTAATTGAGAAACTGTATAAAAAGAAGGTACTTACAGCTAACGAGGATGAAAGTTGTATATAGAAAAGCCTTAGTTAATAAATAATCAACTTACTCCACAGCATTATTTTTCATTTTATTTTTTCCTATATCGTCTCAATGCGATGATCTGTAAAGCTTTCTTTTTTACAATCAAAGACAGTCCATGGGGACGAAGTCACGAGTAAAAGCTAGTAATAATTAAAATTCGTAATTAACTCCTGGACAAAATTAACGCTATAACAAATTAAATCATACTCATTGCTATAATGAATTATTTTAATATATTTTTATGAACCTTGGTTAAATTTAAAGTTACGAAAAACGTATTAGAATACTTTAAAAGTAAATTAGCGTCAATATTTCTCTATAAAGTTGAAATTAAGATTATTTTAAGACTTATAATAACAAAACTATGTTGAAATTATGTTAAAAATTATGTTGAAAAAATTAAATTTTTTATCTTTTATGAGCTGGTTTATGCGTATTAATTAATGTATATAATACAGCTTTTGAAGCATTGGCTTCATATAAAATCGCTCGTTCTATTATTCATTGCTGCATCGCTGCTTTTTTCCATGAAAAATGTGGAAAAGGATCATCCTGTAGGTACATTGTGGTAGGAGGCATTACCTATCACTAAAACGCATTTTTTGGAGCATTAGGGATAAATTTGTCTTTTAACCATTGCGTAACATTTTTGAAGTTTATTTTGTCGTGGTAGTTGCCTATTTTACTTCCCAACTCCACAAGTTTTAGCTACTGACCTAGTTTCAACACATATCGTGTTCTCGCGAATCTACATTTTGTTTAAACGGGCACGTAAACCCACACAATCATCATCATCATCCAGCCCTTTTCAGGTCCACTGTTGGACATAGGCCTCCCCTAGTTCTCTTCATTCGTCTCTGATCCTGGCTGATTGTAACCAGTTTGTGACAACTCTCTTTATATCGTCCGTCCAGCGCGTTGGTGGTCTGCCTCTGCTGCGCTTGTCTAGTCTGGGTCTCCATTCTAGGAGTTTGCGAGTCCACCTAGAATCGCGTAGTCGAGCGGTATGACCCTAACAACTGTAGACCAAAATCCACATTGGGTGGAGGAAGTTCACACTCAACGACCACAAAAAGTTAAATGTTTTGGTCTGGCGTTATTGGTGAACACGTCAAAGGACCCTATTTTATAAACGGAAATTTGACCTCTAAACGATATTTATTACTTTGGCAAGAGCATATTATTCCAGAGCTTGGACAATTATTCTCGAACAATAACAATTTCAATTTGCTGACAGAACATTATGGTATCAACAAGATGGGGCTTCACATTTTGGACGTGAGGTACAGGCATATCTAGAAAAAAATGTTCCTAAAAAATGGATTGGACACAGGGGGGAAATTGAGTGGCCAGCTAGGTCTCCCGATATGACCCACCTTGACTTTTTTTGTGGGGTCACATAAGAAATGTAGTCTACAAAAAAAGGCCGCAAAATATCGAAGAGTTACAAGAGAGGATAAAGCATAAAATTTCCATCATTCCTCCCAACATGAATTTAGATTTACTACAAAAATTTTTTCAGCGAATTTATTACTGTCAGGAAATAAATGGTGAACACTTTGATCACCTTATTAAATAGAATTCCAAAGAAAATATTTGTTGTTTATTAAAATTTGTTCTCTCTTTTTTCTGACATAACTACTCGTATTGTTTTCATAAAATTTAAAATATCCAGGAAATTCGTTAAAACAAACATTTTTTCGTTTCATACATTTTATCAACCCTGAACAATTATGCTTTTTTATTTTCTCTAAAAAAATAATTAAAATTTTATCATATCCATATACATACCAAATTCAGACTTTCTTTTTAAAATACTGCTTAAAAGACTAAAATCAATAATAGCAAATAGAAATATAATCCCGGAACACCAGTTTAATTTTAGAGAGAGTCATTCAACTAAAGACCAAGTCCATAGAATCACTAATGTAATTGAAAAATCACTGGAAGAAAGAAAAGTATATTCTACCGTTTTCCTCTTGCAGCACAGGCCTTTGATAAGGTGTGGCATGAGGGCCTTATTTATAAATTAAGTAATTCCCAGACAGTTTTCGAAATTATTGAAGTCTTATATTTCGGTTAGGGCTTTTAAAATAAAACAAAAAGGTGCCTACTCTGACATAAAACAAATAATAATACGATAGCCACTTTTGCCGACGACACAGCTGTAATGGCTGTAGGCAAAAACCACGAAGAAGCGGCAATGAAACTTCAAACATCGGTTAACAAAATTACCAGTTGGACCAAGAAATGGAGAATGACATTAAATGAAAAATACAGAAAAATACTTGGTATTAGATGCTAAGGTACGCTGGAAAGCTCACATCAAAAAGAAAAAACAAACATTAAATTTAGAAAAATGTATTGGCTACTTGGACGAAATTCCACCCTGTCAATATATAATAAGGTACTTCTGAACAAACAAATACTCAAGTCCGTATGGACATATATCATACAGCTATGGGGCTGTGCAAAAAAAAATAACATAGAAATTATTCAACGTTTCCAAAGCAAGGTATTAAGGAACATTGTTCATGCTCCTTGGTATTTTAGAAACAGTGACCTCCATAAGGACTTGGAAGTGGACACCATTAACCAGACCAATAGCATATTCTCCAAGAGTCACGAAGAGCGACTCCTTCACCACGTTAACATCGAGGCCATCCAGCTCCTCGATGACACGAATCGAATAGAAGACTCAAGAGGACTTAACCTTTTGAGTCGGTTTAAGTTTGTGTTTGTGCAAAAGCAGAGTATAGTGCTTGTGTACACAATAATATTAGTGTATTTTGTTGTTCGAATATAAGGGATACTAGTAAGTAATTTCTTAAATGTTAATTTTATTGTAAAAATATAGGTATGGGGGTTTATGAGGAGATGAAGCGTCTCCAATAGCCTCTTTCATATAAGTGTCAACCTCACCTTCACGCGGTGAACCCTGTTTCCACAAACGAGGCTCTGACGACCGAGTCTAGGCGGTATAACCTTGACACCAGCACGGAGCAAATGCCGATGCTACATGCAGAAGGAAATGGGACCCCACTGCATCACGACATATAAATATCCAAATCACAGGAATCATCATAAACTGATGAAAGAAAACACGAAACAATCATGAACAGAGACAACTAGCAATTGGCGCTGTATAGGGTCCAGGCCTGACAGTGTGAAATGGGCTACCGGCAATGCGGATGTAGGAAACTAGGCATCCCGTGGAAAGTGGGCTACTGAAATGAAATTATGGAAGACAACAAAGGTGGCCACCTGGAATGTAAGAGGTCTACTACAAGCAGGAAAGTTGGATATAATTGAGAAGGAAATCCATTTATACTTCATAGTCGGCATAGCAGAAACGCATTGGAGAGGCAAGAGTTACTTTACTACCAACAACGGCAACACAGTGTATTGCTCGCGTCAGGAATCTGCCTCAAGAAATGGAGTTGCAGTGATAATAGATAAACGCCACAGCAGAGCTGTTAAAGAATACATAGCAGTGAGTGATCGAATCATAATGGTAAAAATTGAATCAAGACCCATGGACCTCAACATTATACAAGTCTATGCACCGACAAGCGACGCAACATCAGAGGACGTGGACACATTCTACGCAGATCTGAAGAATGCGCTCGAGAAACTACCAGCAAGGCATTTGACTCTGATCATCGGGGATTTCAATGCCAAGGTTGGGTCCACTGCAGAAGACAACGACATAAGATATTCTGTTGGGAAATACGGGCTAGGCGAGAGAAACCAAAGAAGACAACGGTTGATAGATTTTTGTGCCGAGAACAATTTATTTATCGCAAACACAGGTTTCCAACATCATCCCAGGCATTTATATACATGGAGATCACCAGGAGAAATCTATCGAAACCAAATTGATTTCATAATTATTAAAAACCGCTTCAGATCATCGATAAAGGACGAAAGAACATTTCCAGGAAAAGACTGCGGCAGCGATCATCAGTTCCTAGCAGCCGAGGTCCGCTTGAAACTAAAATTTAAAGCGAACAAGAAAATCAAACCGCCAAATTGGTCACTGAAAGATAACAGTGTATTCAAAGACCTAGCCGAAAACAACCTACGCGAAATCGCCACCAACACCGATGAAACCCCAAACTCTAAATGGGAAAGGATAAAACACGCAATAACCGATGCAAGTCAGAACGTAACACCCGTACAAAGCGGCAACAAGAAAGTGTGGATCTCGGATGAGAGTTGGCGAGAGTACGGCAAGCTTCATAAAAAGGTCAAGCAGATGTGCAGGGACGATAAAAATAAACATTTAAACAACATATGCCAAAAAATCGAAGCACATCAGAACAAAAACGAGACCAGAGATCTATTTATGAAGATGAAACAAATAACGCGGAAATTCACCCCAAACCACAATAGCATAAGAGCGGAAGATGGAACTATCCTAACGGACACAAACCAAATATAAGAAAGATGGAAATCATACTGTCAGCAACTTATGGCACACCCGGAAGCAACAAAAAACGCAACATTGAAGACAGCAAATGTGTATGAGCCTGAACATTACATCTTAAAAGCCGAAATCGACGTAGCCCTCAACAAACTAAAAACACATAAATCCCCAGGGGTTGACAACATTCCACTTGAAATTATTATCGCTACGGAAAAGACAGGCATAACATTACTCCATAAACTGTGTCAAAGCATCTGGGACACATGCACATGGCCAGACGACTGGACAACTTCCGTGTATATACCACTTCACACGAAAGGGTCCAGAGAAATTTGCGACAACTACCGCACAATCGCCCTAATACCGCATGCGAGTAAGGTTATGCTGCAAGTGATTTTGGAAAGACTTAAGACACGCCTGCTGCCCGAGATATCTGAAGAACAGGCTGGATTTGTTCCTGGTCGTGGCACCAGAGAGCAAATCCTCAACATCAGAACAACACGGCGAAAGTAAAAGTAAATGGGGAACTGACCGAATCATTCCGCGTCGGCAAGGGCGTAATACAGGGATGTGTTGTAAGTCCACTTCTGCTCAACATTTATGGCGAGTGTAATATCTGTAAAGCTACAGAAGGCTGAAAGGAAGGTATTTCTGTGGGCGGAAGAACAATCAATAACCTTAGGTATGCTGACGATACTACTTTATTTGCCAGCAGCGAGCAAGAGCTAACAGACCTGTTACAGCGGGTCGAGATGGCTGGTCAGGAGGCAGGGTTAACTATTAACAGATCAAAGACAAAAATAATTATTATCGACCGGTTAAGAAACAAGTCAGTAGAGGTCGACCTCAGCGAACATATCTCGATCGGATCAACATTGTTTTGAAGAAAGGCCAGTTCAAGAGTACCCAAAACCGACCAGCATGTATGAGAGCACTGATGAAAGTAAAGGAAGCAAGAAGAAGAAAGTGGTCTCTGCCTACCCCTACGGGAAAAATCCGTGACTATATGTATGTATGCATGATGCGTCGTTTCCTCTTTTATCCACTCTTCTTTAATTTTCGGACCTGGAGTCACCGCGTTTGTATCCGTATCAGCAGTTGGTACTTACGCTATTTGGACACTCTTAGTTATCAAATTTTCCAGTTGCTTAATTTTCTTCGCTAGCCCCCCTAACAGGGATTACGTCTCCAGCTCTAACAAGAACTTTTGCAGTTAGGAAATTTTGATTGTTCACATCTTCGACCATCCTTAGACTTTCCTCACTACAGTATCCCACTTTTGATACCAAGGTAACGTTTTATTTAAAAACACACTCATGGTTAAAATTTATATGCGACACATTTATTTCTGACTTTACTGTAACTAGTGAACATAATCATTAAATTTCAGATACAGACTGACTCCTTCGATCGGCGGTCGAATATTTATATAACGACGCTACTGTCTGGAGAATTCGATTGGATATTTCAGAACAATCATGATTTGACGTGACGCGCCTAGAATTTTCTTGATTGGCTGTGACATAACCGTAGCATATTCCAGTAACGTATCGCAAAATCATTACACAAAGTTATGTGGTAAAAATGGTAACAGCTGCTTTGAATAGTTTTATATGAAACATATATTATTAAATTTTGCAATGCTAAGGAGCCGATCTGATTGTAAAATGAATTGTGTAGATAGTATATCTTATGTAATTGTTGATGAAATAATAGGGTGTATTGGTGGCATTATCCAGAGTTTATTCATGAGTAGAAGTGTTTGCAACATTATTCTCGCAATTGTTGACTTGATGTATTAGACGCATATCGATGGGGCGGATCGTGTTAAATGTCGGATTATGGTGCTAAGCGTTTGTAAATTCAACCTGATGGGATAGATGGATTTATATCGTAATGTGTTATACTGCAACGTGTGCTCTGTATAAAAATTGATTTCATGACATATAATTGGCACCAATGAATTTTATCAATAAAAAAACATGTTGGACATCCTTTTTATATTTTACCAGTAAAGTTACCCAAAAAATTACTCAAAGTACGCTGTTTGGTTTAGATACAATAAATAATGGAAAATATTGACTATTTATTGGGAAATTTCACAAAATTAGGAAAATCTTATCATAATTTTTTAAATAATATTTAAAGGTGCTGCTTGATTTAAATTTTTTTCATTTATATTAGTTAGGTGAAAATAAAATGTAAGATATAATGCACACCCTGTGCAGCCTCTTGGAACAAAAATTAACGTGTCAAATAATTCAAAACTATAAAACAAATTGTAGCATTCGGGATTATTTAAATTGAAAGTTTAAACTTTCCCAAAGCGTCAGAAATCATAATATTGTATTATCATCTCTCCACTTCTTGATTGTTTATAAAATAATTATTTATTTATCCCATCCTTTTATATTATTGTTAAGTTTAAAACAATTACCTTTAGTTCTGTTGAAAATGAAAACATATGAGTTTGTTGATAAATATTAGTGAGGATCCTTTGCAGAACAGTGCTGGAATAATATACTATACACATATCGCCAAAATTGTTGAACCCGTTATAAATGTTGAAATGATAAATTGATATCTATGTATAATTATTATAATAAAATCAATCAAAATTAAACTATCGGTAACAAAAACTTGGAGTTTAGCCACAACGGTGGCATAGCTTGAAGGCATAGTTTTTGATTCAAGACAGTCTTTTTTTTTCAAAGTTGATTTCTTTTGCCTTTTCTTCGGTAGGTGTCTTCATAAAAATACTATTTAGCTGGCCTTTCTTCAAAACTATTTCTCTGGTTTAAAGCCAGTTTACTTTATTGCAAAATATGTACCATTTCTGATTACTATAGCTTTTTCAAGATCAATTGTTCATACAAATTAATCAGGCAGTTTTTTATTATATAATGATATATTCTGGCGTATACATCCTCTGAGGTTGTTTACGAGCGGTCTCGATGCGCTCAAAATCTGTGTCTTCAGAAAGAAAACTGTGATCTAACCCTACAAGTACGTGAACGGTGGTTTGCAGTACAGGATGTTCTCTGCTAATACTTTAAGGTATAAACACCAACTCGATGTTACGGTTCCGGTCGGTACAGTGTCACTCACTCTTCAGGAGCTTACGTGCATTCTAAAATTATTAAAAATATGTCACTTGTAGTACACTATATTTGTAGGAATACGAAATAGCAGTTAGTCTTTTGCAAATCAAACGTCAGCTTCTTTAATTCCAGATCATTTTTGGCATTTGATAAATCAGAGCCAAATATATTCAATGTTTTTAAATTAAATATCTTTACAGGATGTTCAGCATACATAAGTTGCAAAAAAGATCCAAGCAACATGGTTTCTTTTTAAATTGCTGCTTAAATTTCTTGTATAATTTATAAAATTTATTAAAAACTAACCAATTCCATAAAAGACAAAAAAAAAATAGTGGACTGGATCTTTTTTAAATAACTATGGTCAAATAATATATAATTGTCCGTCCTTTCCCTATTTATAAAGTTTTTGAAAGATATTGGAATTTTAAAAAAACCGTTTCGACTTTATTATTAAATTCTAATTGAATGAGTTATATCGGAGGTTTATAGTAGTTTTTATTATGAATGATGGGGTGGTGGTACGCGTGCCATCAGTTTGTACTGAGTGTGTAGTGTAATGAAACTGTAACCGAAACTTATAACTTTGTTTTCCGTGTGGCCGATCCTTGTGATCTGGACTGAGAATAGAACACACAGCGTTGTGTGCTTTGATGAAATTGCATTCCTGTGCAGATTTCCGTGAGGGAGCATCCCTCAGGCTCTAGGGTAGCTCTGCAAGAGCAACAGTTACTTCGCTCCTCGTCGCATTTGTTTCAGTGTTTGGGGGCGTGGTGGAACGCCGCTCCCACAGGCTCGTTGCCGGATTCGGCGGCGGTCGAGGCTCTTCGAAAGCCGGCGGCACGCGGCACGAGGACGAGGACTCCGTGGCCGTGGTCGGTCTTCCACTTTCAGTCTATGACCAGTTTCTTTCTCGTGGTAATCGTAGCGAGACACAATATCAGCCGTTACCGTCAACGCGATCGTCCGATATTCTTTTTCTGTTTTTCGCACCACGTTTAAATCCAGTATTTAACTACTATCTAACGCGTAGCGTTATCCGTGGCTACGCTTCCCTTCTCGAGAGGATCTCAACAAAAAACAAATCCATAGGTAGGAATTACATTCTAACAACTTCTAAAAACTTTTCGAAACTTTTCCAAGTTTTTCAACTACCGAAAACAATATTATTATGGTTGCCGGAAAAGCGAAAGATGTAAATATATTCCATTACGATTCAATTTAAACTTGATGATACTTAAAAAGTTTTGCTTGTTTTTCGCGCGTGTTCTATTAATACCTGAAACATTTTGATAACTTTTCAAATATTGTTCCGATAATGAAAGTGTTTCTACGATCAAGTGCTACACACAGTTTTATTGTAATATTTATTTGACTGCTTACATACTTTAGATATCACGCGAATTTTCTTAACTTTACAACTTTTTGACAGTTTTTACTGTTCATAACTTGATGGTACGCTTTATGTGAGAAATATTTTCATAGTCCACTTTCAGTGTACAATTTCGTTCTATGTATTTGAAATACATTCTGATGTTCTATTTCAGAAAAAAAATAGTTCCGTAAATTTTTTTATTAATTTCAAGTACAGAACTTTTACAAAGTATAAATCAAGGATAAATTGTTATTTCATACGACTTTGTTTTTACACTTTTAATATATTTATTTATGGTGGTATCATTAAAAATTTAATGGGCAATATGTGTTTAAAAGAACGTATTGAAAACTTATTTAGCAATTTATTAAGAAATCTTATATTAATTCAGACAGAGAGCATATAGTCCATTCAGTAGCAGTAAAAATGGGGTATTACCTTTCAAACAGCACCAATTTTAATAAAAATTTGTAAACAAGCTTATTTTTCCCTCCTAATTAAAAGTTATACTGTGCTGAGGTGTTTTTTTGTTTTTTAAAGGTGAAAACTATCCCTTGTGTTAAAAATGAAAAAGTCTTTGATTTAAGTATTATATTGATCAAAATCATGTTCAAATATGTAGAATAAACATTCTTTCATGTTTTAGAGTATAATTTATAATCTTTTACAATGATTCAACCCTCCAAAACCACCCCCTTATGGAGTAATTTAAGTAAAAATCTGTTTTCAACGGTTTTAAATGTTGCAATGATAAATTTATAATGAATTAAAATCCTGCTATCCTCTCTAATATAATTTATGTATTATTTGAATGTTTTAACCCTTAAAAACCACCCCTTACGACATAATTAAAGAAAATATTTGTTTTCAACAGCTTTAAATGTTGCAATGATAAATTTATAATGAATTAAATTTCTGCTATTCCTTGTAATATAATTTATGAATTATTAAAAACATCCCTCTTAAGACATAATTTAAGAATATTCTTACCACAGGCATTGTATATGTTTTATAAGTGCTCCAAAATTGTCTAGATTATACCATTTCGGAGTATTTTTGCGCTCCGAAAATTTCACAGGAAAAAACTCGTTTGGTTTTTTAACGATAACTTTCTTATTTTTGAAGATATTGGGACGAGCAAAAAAAGAGATTTAGGTAATTTCAATGATAGAAGCTCCGGTATAAAAACTCTTTTGAACTGTTTGTTTTGGACATTTTTTAGTTTAAAAGGTGAGTGGTCTTCGCACTGAAATGCAAACTTAAAACAGTCATATCTCAGTTAATTTCTGGAACAGAAAACAAAAATAAGCAAAATATTTAGTAAAAAAAGTTTTTGTAGTCTAGCATTTTTTACGTATATATTTTAGTTTTTAAATTATTGTAAAAAAATTATCCATTTTTAAAAAAAAATTAAAATAATTTCCCATGTAAATCGATTTTTTTTAGAAATATATACATCTCAGATTGCTCAAATTTCTTGAACATATTGTTAGTACCTAAATAAAGTAAACTGCACATGGATATGGTTTAATTTTGATTCTGATGGCAAAGCCTTTGGTTTTGTTGTCGATTCTTTTGTCTGAAAACCGATGTTTCCAGTTTAATTTTATCATAACTCCGTTAGTTTCTATTATTAACGTGAACAAAAATTCATTTTAAAGCTCTTTTCAAGTACTTTTAAAATTATTTTTTAAGTTTTCCTCGGAAAATCGTCTGTTTTCCTGTCATTCAACGTTAAAATGTTGAAACGTAGTCATCTTTAACGAGTCATAACTCGGTTCGTATTACAGCTACAGAAAATTTTAAAATACCGATTTTGGTAATTTATAACCTTTATTTTTTTATAATACGCAAGGTTTTCGAGTTATTTGTGAAAAATAGTTTAAAAATATGCATTTTTTAGGTCGAAAAACAACATCTTCTTAAATCATGAATAACTCAAAAACTATTACCTCACCAAAAACACGTCATATAACATTTTATGCTTAGAATTGATCCCTGAATCGAACCAATAGGTTACTTTTAATCTTAAAATTTCCTTCCATGAGAAGGAGTGGCATTCACCCCTAAGGAAAAATGTCACCTCGGCACAATATAACGTTTGATAAGGAGGGTAAAATGAGCTTGTTTACAAATTTTCATTAAAATCGGTGATGTTTAAAAGAATTCGGACCTAAATACGGCTACTGACTGGACCAATATTTTAGAATAATCTTAATACTTAACGGTAATTTGATCTTTAATTATTCAGCAATATTTAAAAAATGACATAAATTTTCGACATACAACTATACCCCTATAAAAAAATTATAAAAATATCGTTACGCATAATAAACATTAATATTATAAATATTAACAATATAACAAAGCTTATAAATTTCTTATTAAAACTATTTACATGGTTCAACGTTTAATTACAATTTTAACCAATAACTTCCAGCATATTTCCAAATTACACCCTTTTTTTGGTGTCTCTTTTAGTTTTTCTGATCTACGGATTTGAAGAAACTTTTTACGAAACTCCGAAAAAAGTGAATATAAATGAACCGCAAAGCTATTATATTAAATAAGGTTAAGTAAAAATTAGAGTTTTATGCAAATAATTACGATTACTTGCTTATATTTGGTACTGCTTCTCGAGTTTACTCACTGGATAAGAAACATACTTCTAGAAAGTTTTTAGCATGCTAATTTATTTGAAGTAGACCTTAATAATATTTCACTTACATTTTAAATTGGGATTAATATATTTACCTTTTGTAATATTGGTAAATACAATTTATTGTGTATTTTGTTAATGCCATTTTGGGCCTTCTGATTTTTCACATAAACCGTTTCTTATTAGACTAACTTTATTCCTTCAAATTATAGAATGTGGAGGGGATAAATGTTCAACTTCTTTGACCTTATCAAGGCGTTACCTTAAGTCAAAGACCCTTTTGCTTAATGAGCACTTTACCATATAGAACAGTCATACTCAATCATTTTTTCCTTGGGCCACTTACACATTCATAACGGGCCGCAACATAAATCACAGCATCTGTTAACGTAAACATTGGTGTTAACGAAAAAACTATAAAAGGTTATTTGTTTATTTAAAAACGACAAATTGTGAACATTTTTTAACAATTTCATCCGGCTCTGGCTTATAATGGTGGCCACTCTTAATACGTCATCCAGATAAGACTCTGTAAAACGGTTTCTGTAAACGTTCTCTGTATATTTTATTTTGGAATAAAATGATTCACAAACATATGTCGATGCAAACAATGTATGCAGAATTTGGTTTATTTTCAAACAGTTTTAATATTGTTCAAAGCGTATTACAGCGTAGTTACAGTCAGAAACTGGGGCCAATTGTGAATTAATTATTTTGTTGTAAAAACAGTATTATTTCTTGACGTAAAGAAATAAACCGATCGACAAATTTTTCCTACAAAGACAACGCAATGCAAAATGACGTCGTTTTTTTTTAAATATTTTTAAATCTTCTGTTATTCAATTCTCTTGCTCGGATATAATTTACAATATCGTTTTAGTTTTCATCACAGCTTCTATTTCTGGATTAACATTGGGTGTCGCCAGGTTTTCTTGGTGAATAATGCAGTGAAACGTTAAAAATGGTGATATTTTAAAATGTTAAAAATGGTGATATTTTAAAATGTTAAATTATTTTGTTTTCTGAATGGCTAGATAAAGCCATTTCAGGATCCAGTCATTAAAGGACATCCATCCGTATAAACACAAACAAACTTGTTTATTTTTATTGCAATCTATGCCTCTGGTTTGAAAATTCAAAAAAACTTCGAAGATTAAATTCTGTTCAATGCTGGTGCTGAAATATCGATGATGCTAAAATCAAAAGACAAGCTAAAAAATTTGCACTTCTTCAAGTGGTCATTGACGTTATCATAAATATTTTGTAGATTGTAGGGTGGGTCGTGTAGGCCATGCTGCCTCTCAAGCACTTCGACCTATCACATCTTTTGTGCATAACCCTTAATCTATTCGAGGCCCGGTATTCCGAGATTTCGAGTAAAGTTTATCAGTTTCCTGGGGGCTGAGTTTCTAATATCGAAGGGCTTTAGGAAGGCCCCTTCCAGAAACCTGAGCCTCTTGCAAAAAAGCGCTGGGCATTCGCAAAGCAAATGTTCTGCAGTTTCAGCGAAGTTCTCGCAGTAGCGGCAACTATCACTCTCTGTTTCGCCCATCTTTTTCAGGTGGTACCTTAGAGGGCAGTGTCCAGTGAGGAGTCCCGTCACCAGTTTTAAGTCTTTCTTGTCCAACTCGAGAAGCTGTTTAGCTTTCCTTGGCGAAAGACTTACTAGCCTTTTCGCTTGCCTTTGTCCTGGCACTTTATGCCAGTGAGATTACATTTCATCTGTTTATCATAAATATACTTGGCGATATCTTCAATACGTCTTACATGGTGCAACTCACGCAGTGGCAGCTTATGCCTATTATCACCACAAAATTTGACTAAGTTTCATATAATTAGTGTGTATACTTTCCAAAAAACAACTTTATAGATTTGCAATTTGAATTAACATAATACCTTTTTATACTCGTTCGCGTTTTCATGATTTACAATATTTGATACTTATTTGTTAACATTTTGTTTTTCGTTTAAAGCCAATATATCATTTTCAATTGTGTTTTATACTTGAAAACCTTGACAGCCCCAAAACAAACAGAGTTTATTTATTTCATAATGTAGTTTCACAAATTACGCGTACATATTTACTTGTTCTCCAATAATTCTATGTTGTATGTTTATATTTATTAATCCCATTTTGTTGTTAAATTATTTTGTATTAAATAGATTGTTATTGCCAAAAAAATACCTCATTAGATTTTTTAAAACTAAAACTACTCTTATTAAGAGTTTTTTTAGTTTGATTATTTTCTGTGCGTTTGTAATTTGACCATGACCATGTGGATATTAAAGAAAATTTATATGTAGGATTTCGATTTGTTTAAAAAAATGAGGAGTCTCAAAAGAAAAAAGTCATAAAATTTTCAATTTACATTTTCTACCAGAAAATTGATTCAATTGTGGTAGCTGCCAAGAACAGAGGAGACTATGTTTTCCGACTAAATTTAAAAATAATTTTATTATGTCTATATATATTTGGATCAATATTTATTCTTGATACGGAAATACTATTACCCACTTTTATTTGATTAATCGTATTATATTAATATCTTTTTTAATTTTAAAACTGTAACTAGTCCTATTATTGAAAGTACACATTTTATTTTAAACTAATAAATCCACTTTCAAGCATTTTATTTCAGTGCAGATTTATTGCTATTTAAAGCTATAATAAATTTTCATTGCTCGAGAAGAGGAATTTAGGGGTTAGTTTAGTTCTGCCAATACAATTTTATAAATAAATTTTTTGCATCTATTAGGTTTACAAAGATGTTCTCCAAAAAATTTCTGCAGTCTATTAAAAGTATGCATGTTCGAGTATATTGCCTATGTACTAATAAATGTTAATATTTTAACTTATCACAACTTTGAGCAGCACAAAAACTAAAACATATTCTAACTTAGATTGAAAAATTGGAACCTTCTATATAAAACTGTGATGTCGTGTGTATAAACGTCTTGTATATTAAGTTAAAGTTAATGCATTTTTGAAACACTCAAAGTAATATTTTATACGTGTTTTAAAGCTTCTATTTCGAAGTAAAGAGAAACATTTTCCAACATGTGCTCCATATATTTTTATTTAAAAAACGTATTATCCAAAAACATGATATTGGTATATAATCATTTTTCCATTGAATTTAACATACGAGTATTTCAAAATGAATTGGAAATTTTGTACAGTATTTATAATAATTATATTAATGGTTTTTTTTAATTTATCAAAAAATTCAATGGGTAAATTATACAATTATATTTAGCACAGTAGCATTTGATGGCTTGTGTATAGTAAAAAAACTTAAAATTATAATTTTTTAGTCGATAATTATTTAGGATAGATAAAATAGCTTTTATTTTTTTCGCCAGTGATGAAAATTTTATTCGAATGCTGTGGATTGTTTGTTTATTTTATTGGCATTATTGTCTTGATTAATTTTGAAAATTTTACGGTCTTCTGACGTTTGGAAAACTGTGAAAATAAAGGACTAATTATTTATAAAAATATTTCTTTAACAGTATGAACCGCACACAATTTAAGATAAATAAATAAATGTTAATGTATCAATTTTAAAACATATAAATTTATACAAATTGATTTAAAATAAAAATTTCAAACGGATTTGGTCCACCAGTAGTTAATTTTAAATTTGGGTGAATGCTCAAAGTCAAATCCGCCAAAATTAGATATTTTATTCAGTATCTGCAGTAATAAAAAGAACTTTTTAGGAGTACTTAACAAGTAATAAACAACTTCTTACTTCTTCTTTAAAAATTTTAAGTTGGGAAATTGGTGCCCTATTGATTCCTAGCTAGTTCCTGACATCAGACGGTTTTAAGAAGGCCCCTTTCAGGAACTTGCCTCTTGCAGAAAAGCGCTGGGCATTCGCAAAGTCTTTCCTGTCCAACTCGAGAAGCTGTTTAGCTTTCCTTGGCGAAAGGCTTAATAGCCTTTTCGCTTGTCTTTGTCCTGGTACTTTAGGCCTGAGATTTTATTCCATCTGTTTCCCAGCGTCGAACCGCTATTTTTAAGTGGGACTTGAAGAGTCCACAGAAGGGTTCTGGGCCGGAAAATTAAGTATTTGTCCCTTCCTTGGTAAGACAGTCTGCTTCCTTGTTGCCTCTAACTTTTTTGTTACCTGGAACCCACATCAGAGTGACCTGGTTGTTTGCTGCCAGTTGTCTCAGGGATTGTTGACAGTCCCAAGTCAGCTTAGATTCACAAGTGTATGACTTCACAACTTTTAGTGCTGCTTGACTATCTGATAAAATATAGATTTCTGCCATTCGGGTGTCTCTTTCGATGCATTCCTGGGCATATATCTCTATGGAATGTAGTTCTGCTTAAAAGATGGTTAGGGTGTTACCAAGCGATTTGAGAGCCTAAAATTCGGCCCCGTAACGCCCACTTCAATTTTTTTATCGATCTTGGATGACCATACTAATGCATCCCTTCCTAGTTGAGGACCGTTCTCTGTGCAAAATTGGTGGTTGTTTATGACCACTTTAAACTGCATTTTGTATCCAATTGGCATAATATCCGAGGGTTTGACATGGATTCTAGGAAAATATTTTCCAAAATCTTCAAATGTCCAATCCGATTTCTTGCTTTATGATTTATTGTCTGGCTCAGTCTGAAGGCACTGATTGCTGCTTCTTTCATTACACATAAGTGCAATGGGGAAAGGTTTAGCATTACCTTTATGGCTGCAGTAGGGCAAGTGAATATTTCCCCTGTCCCAGACAAGCTAGCCGCTGAACTTTCTGAAGCTTGACATATGCCGAAATTTGTTGCATTTTTGGCCACCATTTTTGGTTTCAGACCCCATGTTTTGCCAAAGATTCTGCGGCATGTCCAGCTCGTCACTATAGCTCTGGAAATAATGTGGTTAAGTTGGCTTTTCCTTGTTAGTTTTTGGTCAATTGTTACGCCCAAATATTTAACTTCCTTGAAAAATGTAAGCTGGATTCCATTCAGAGTTGGGGCTTTAAATTCGTACTTTCGCTTTCTGGTAAATGGAACCAGCACTGTTTTGCTAGGATTGATATTGAGTCCTTCCTTTGCGCACCAGCTTCTGATTGTTTGTTTTGCATGCGATTGGAGATTACTTTGTCATGACTGCTCCTAATGGTGACGACCAGGTCATTAGTGTAACCTTGAGTCGTGAAACCGGAATCGTGTGGCTTAACTATCAGGTTGTCGACAACCAGTGACCACAGCAAAGGTGAGAGAACTCCCCCTTGGGGGCAACCTTTTTCTACTGTCATCCTGACAGTCTCTTCCCTAAGAGTCGCCACAATAATTTTACTTTTCAGCATTGATTGTATCCATCTAATCAGTGAGGCGTTTATATTTCTTTCCTCGATTAATCTAGTTATGGAGCCATGCGAGGTGTTATCAAAAGCACCCTCTTTGTCGATGAGGGCATATGAAGCCATTTCTTTTTTTGCGTATGTTTTTTCAATGCTTTTAACTAGACACTGTAAAACATTTATTGTGGATGACTTTTAGGAGGTTTTTGATAAGAATACATATTAAAAATTTGGAGTTAGTAATTAGATGATATCTCGTTGATTAATTATCGATAACATTTTACAGCTAACATCAAGGTCTAATCACTATTTAAGAATCTTTGGAACAGCTATTAATTATGCTGGTTTTTGTTTTACTCTTTTGCTTACCAATTTTGTTTCTTAGTAAATACAGAGGTTTTAATTACAATAGGAAAAAATTTGGTCGTAACTCTGAATCGGAAACGAAGAATTATTTCTATGTATAATTAATTATTCTACATTTATTTAAAAAAAGGCATACGTTAATTTTTTTATGACAAATGAATTTGATGTTAAATATAAAAGTTTGTGTAATTGATATTTCAAAAGATATCTTTTTATTACTGTGTAGTTTTATGAGCTGCTTTTCACTAGGTATGCACTAGATAAACTACAGTTGAACTTTAAACTCAAGAAAGTCCATCAATCTTTCAGTTTTATTGCGACAAGACGAATAAAACTAAAAAATAATAAAAATTTCAGATAATTGAAATTATAACGCTTTATTTAATTCTGTGAAGCATAACATAATGTGTATTTAGTATGACTTTTGTATGTTTTTTCTTATATTATCTGGGTGATTATATATTATTTGTTTGTAAAATATGCTTTAAATTCTAAAGGAAGTTAACCTAACCTAACCTATGGCCTACGAGGGCAAAAGTTGTGTTTATAGCAGCCTTAATAAATAAATAATTAGTTATTCTGTGTAGTAATATTTTAACAGCAGTATTTTTTATTTTATTAAAGTAAAAACTTTTTTGGGCGCGTTTAGCAATTTTTCTTCTTCTTCTTCTTCTTCTTCCTTTTTTAATCTAGGTAGATCGCCTATTTCTTTTCATCGTCCCTTTGCCTATTGCAGTGCTAAGTTGTCGTTCCATCTTTTTCGGTGGCGTCCTAAACTCCTGCGACCCATTGGTGATTTGTCGCGTGCTGTTCTGACTATTCTTTCATTGTCCATTCTACTGATGTGATCATTCCACTTCCTCTTTCTGCCGAGAACCCACTCATTGATGTTTTTTACATTACATGTCCTTCTTATATTCTCGCTTCTTTCTCTGTCCAAGATCGTCTTTCCAGTTATTCTACGAAGTATTCTCATTTCAGTTGTCTCTAGAAGTTGTTTAGCTCTCGCTGTGTCCGGTCGAGTTTCTGCCGTGTATGTCATATAGTATATAGTATAGTATGCCAGATACTTATATTTCATTTCCTGTTGGATAACTTTGCCTTCAACTTCCAGTTTGCACCTTAATGGCGTTTTTGATGTCGTCATGCATTTAGTTTTTTGGGCCGATATTACCATATTAAGTGATTTGGCAGAGTAGTTAAATCGATGTAATAGTCGCAGCAGATCGTCTTCATTTTCAGCAACTAGTACTGCGTCATCGGCATAGCATATAACAGTAATTTTACGGTCATCCATTCTATATCCTTTCAGTAAACGTATTTTGCTTATTACTTCGTTCATAATGATGTTGAAGAGCGGAGGGCTCAAGGAATCCCCTTGTCGAATACCTTGGCCCACAGCTATTGGTTCGGTCGCGGTCCCATTCCTATTTTTGCTTAATTCTGATTTGCTTTGTATATATTTTCTATGGTTTTGATGAGATTTTTTGGGATTTTCCTGTTTTAAAGGAGGTGTATAACGTCTCTTAACCGCACACGATCGAACGCTTTTTCCAAATCAATAAAGCACATGTATGCTGGTCTGTTGTATTCAATTGACTTTTCCGTTATCTGTCTTATGACAAAAACCGCATCTGTGCATGATCTGTTCGATCTGAATCCTTGCTGTTCATCTGCTAAGGAAAATTTATAGTTTCAACTTGGTGACGTCAACAACACCAATAGATGGGTGTTTATGAAGTAAAAGGTCACAGCGACTGTCAAAATAATATTAATATTTAGTTCTCACTGTTGTACTGCACCGTGTAATTAAAATAAAAATTAAACTAAAACACAATTTAAACAATCCACAGTATACACGTATTAATCTACGTAATCAAAGGGTTCAGAAGCAACGGTGACGTCAAAGCTTCCTCTTCTATCTGTCTGATAAAAAGTGGTCTCGAGCTGACAACCTACTATTATTATTATAATTATACTATTTATTATTTGAAAAGTAAAAAGCCCATTTCCCACACATGATGGCATATTTTGAATTAGCCAATCTATTCCACTTTAGCTTTAGTAGGGTCACTTTTAAGTATTGAAATTTCTAAAAATTTGTAAGTATTTATGTGTTAGTTGTTTTTAAATTTTCAGTAAAAAGTCTAAAAAGATTAGTGCTTCGTGCTTTTAGATTACCAACAGCTTACTGATGCTGCACAAAGTTACATAATCTAATTGCGTATGTAATCAATGCATTTGACAGTGACTCATATGCTATCTAGTACTTTGTTTACATCTATAAAGTGGTTAGGTCGCACGTTTCCAATTCGATACGCCTCTGATCTCAATGCTCTGAATTCCTATTTCATTTATCGCTGTTCAACCAAGAAATCGGACAGGGAATGAAAATGAAATTAAATTCCTGGAAACTGAAACACAATACGCTCATTTAAGAAAACTATTGCACAATTCAAAGTAACGAGTGTCATTTGGACTTTAGTTTGTTAAATGAAATTAAATGATAGTAATTTTGTAGTATGACTAGCTACGAAGTGAGAATATTATATCGAAATTGTTCCTAATGAAGGTATTATATATTGCAAGGAATATCTGTAATTCGATGTTTTCCTCATTTTAACACTTACTTAATTCCCCGGCAATCTTGCGATGACGTTAATTTTCCATTTCCCGTGGGATTTTGGAAGATTTTACCAATTAATATTTTAAAGGAATATAAACCGACGGTTTCGTTTTAGCAATTCAAAAAAACCTCATTACAAAGAAAATCATAACAAAATAATCCTTTACAACGATGAATACTTAATTATTCCACTTTTTAAATGTACCTTTAGTTATTAGCATTCTCTTTCTTTCGAAATAAAATTATTTCGGATAAAAAAATCACTTTTCATTAAAATTGTCGATGCTGGATGCGATTGTAAAACAAATACCATGCAGGATTTGTATTTTGTTTGTTTACTTTTTGAACAGTACGACTTTTAAATTATTTAATAAAACATTTTTAACCAGATTCAATTAACTTTTTCTTAAAGTAAATTTTGCTGAATAAATTGAAATACAAAAACCAAAATAATCTCTAAAATAAATTGGAAATTCTCCTCTAGTAAATGAATGTCAAGAAATATGTTAATAATAATTTTTTTACAATTTAAAATTAAGTATTTTATCTATAATAAAAAACCGAGTTCCGCTACTGCTGATACCAGGAACAGTTTATAAGGATGTTATTTTTTAGCGATGTCTCTGCTCCACGACTAGTGATGTTCTTTGTAAAAGTTTAAAATCGTTTTCTTTCTCGAAGTGTTCCTGGGATGGAAGTTTAACATGTTAAGTAACTCGAGAAATTGTGATCTAATGTTGATGTTAATAGACTGTGAAATAATTGAGCAGCTATCATGAAGCAATAGTCTTCGTACCGTCTATTTCTAAGTCAGAACTAGAAACAGATCCGAGTCTTCCAATAACGTCATTAATTGCAAACTTAACTGGATCGTTAGGTAATCTCCTGATATATTTTAAAATTAAAAATAATGTAGGCTTGGTTTGGAAAGTGCTAAAAAATTACAATTCAGTATCATTATTTTATTATTAAAAATATCTTTTATTGGTAAATTAAAAAGATAATTAATATATATATATATATATATATATATATATATGTATATATATATATATATATATATATATAACGAAAATATAATATTTTCATTTTTAAATATAAAAGAAAATAAATCAAAATATTTAGTAAACTAGTAAATGGTAGAATATTTAAATGGTCAAAATCAATTGCAGTGGTCTGACTTTCAGGTCACAATTGCTAAAAAAACCCCCAACACAGGGTACAGATGGTGCGAAAAACTGAAATTATTCCTTTTAAAAATAGGAAAAACCTAGATAAGTTTGGCAGCCTTATCCTATACGGAGAGAGCATTCCATTTGCGGTGGAAATGAAATACCCGGGTGTAGTTCTGGATAAAAGACTCACCTGGAACTCCCACCTGGAAAAAACAATAAACAAAGTTTTCTCTCTGGAATCTTAAAAGAGTATGCGGCAAATCTTGGGGAATGAACCCCAAACAGATTTACTGGATTTATCAAACAATGATAATATCCATGGTCTCGTAAGGTTCAGAAGTCTGGTGGACTAAAGGGTTACAATAAACAGCTAAAGCAAATCTTGCTGGCCTTTAGCGGCTGGCATGCCTGGCCATAACTGGAGATATGTTCAGCACACCAACGGCAGCAATGGAACACTTCATAAATCTCCCTCCCCTATATATTCTCTTAGAGAGGGAGGCCAGGATAGTCTACTACAGATTCCTGTCTTTGGAAAGGCAAATTAATGTAGAGCAACTCGGGGACCATTTCGGTATACTGAGAAAAACAAAAAACCACCAAATTCTTGGAATGGCTTCTGACATGCTAGCCACAAAAATACACGAAAAAAAGTCGTTTAAAGACCTTTTTCCGAAGAGAGATGAATGGATGAGGGGAGAAATCCTCTTCCCAGAGACTGAATACGTAATGTACACAGAAAGCTGAAAAACCCTAGACGGAGGTGGGGCCGGTGTTTTTAGCAGGAAACCAAAGATTGAAATATCCACCAGTCTTGGCAGGTATGCTACTATTTCAGGCTGAAGTCTTCGCTATCGAATTGTGTGCAAGAGATCTGACTAACAGACCTCTCTAAGTTCTGCGTTCACTAGACCAGATCCGGTCTTTGGAGTCACAACAAGTGCCACCAAAACAATTATTTCGGACTGGGCGGAAAAAAAGACTCATGCACTGGTCCGATATACAAACAAACAAACAAATACAAACATACCGATGCAATATTTATTAATTATACTATGACAACAACAAAATGATAAAACTTTTGTTATTAAGAGAATCAAAAAATGAGAATTCATAAAAAAATGTGAATGACTTTGTATGTGTAGTCTACCACAGAAGTTTTTTCTCAATCTGATCAAACACGTTCGCCTAGGTCGACCCCTACCGACTTGCCCATTTACACTTGCCCTATAAATCTGGTTTGTCAATCTTTTTTCATCCATTCTCTTTACGTGTCCGAACCATCTAAGCATTCCTTCTTCTATCTTTGTTACTACATCTTCGTTTACACCACAGTGTTCCCTTATCACACTATTCCTGATTTAATCTATCAGAGTCACTTCGGCTATACTTCTTAGACTCCGCAGTATTGATCTTACTTTTATGCTTGTTTTTGCAAACCCAATATTCACTACCATACAAGTGTAGAGACTACTTCTCTATGTACAGCCAGTCGTGCCTTTTTTAACACGTTCTGGCTGCTCATAAAGTTATGCAGCGCCCCATTTATTTGTTTCCCTGCCAAGAACCTTCGCTCAATATCACAATCATACTTTTTGTCTCACCTAAACCGTGAACCCAAATATACAAACTCTTTTACTTTTTTAACTCTTTCTCCTTCGATCAGCACATCGCAGTGTGCTTATAAAAAGCATTACTTTCGTCTTGATTACATTCAATTTTATCCCTCTGATTTTAAGGGTATTATGCATATTATTAACCATCGCCTGCAATTACTCCTCAGATAATGTTAATATTACCTGATCATCGGCGTAAAGGAGGCATTTGACGATCAAATAATTCATTCTTAATCCATATGCACTCTTTTTCAAATCTTGTATTTTTATATATTCTAATTGTTTAATACCATAATATCATATTTATGTAAATATAAATTAAAACTTATTTTGGTTTGAAGTTGTCCATTTTAAAAATTAAAATACCGATACTGTGACAATTGTTTCGAATACATAGTACCTTCTGCAGGCGGATTGATTCAGCTAATGGTTACAATAGTGATAGATACTATTTCAACATTCATAGACTTATACCTACTTTGGGTATTTCTATCATTAACAAAGAGCGAAAATTACTGTCTTTTCTAACATTCAAGATAAATTTAAAATAACATGTAGGA
This sequence comes from Agelastica alni, assembly GCA_950111635.1. Lineage (NCBI taxonomy): Eukaryota > Metazoa > Arthropoda > Insecta > Coleoptera > Chrysomelidae > Agelastica > Agelastica alni. The sequence goes on from OX467708.1 coordinate 60,095,943, forward strand.
TGTGATGAATAGGCTTATTAAAGATTTAATATGAAAACATTTAAGTCCATTTGTTCATTTATCAAAATAATTTTTTTTGATTTATTGATTTTTCATTGCTTCTAAAAATGATAATTTTAACCATTTGTTAGCAGAATGCAATATTTTAAAATAATTATTATAATTATGGTTCTCTAAATTTAGGTGAACTGCGTAATTAGATCTGTTGTACGAGTATTTTTTAACAGATAAATGATGTTTTGTGTTTTTTTATTCTTGTTAGAAAAGATCTACCTGTTTGACCTATGTATATTTTTGGACATGAACTATATTTTAATTTTTAAACTTCTTATTTATTATTTTTTTACTGTTGATTTTATAACTTTTTATAAATTTTGATGATATTATTGGTTTAAAAGCTATATTTGTCATTTGGTTGGTCAGTTTTTCATTGAACGTTAGTGTGTTGATGAATTATGGATAGTCGGAATTAAGGATAGTGGTGCCAGTGTGCTGGTTTATAGCGCAAATTTCATATTTCTCAACCATTATTTTTAAATCTAAAAAATGTATGTTAATTTTTTGAGCTTTTTCTATAGTGAAAATTATGTTGGGGGAAAAATTGTTTATGGAATGTAAAAATTGATTAAATTGTCTCCCAGTTCCCAAAAAGCACGCTTGGGTATCATCTTCATACCTGTACCAATATAAAAAAAATGGTTGTTTTTTATATTTTTTTGTATTGTTATCCATAAAAATCTCCACTACTAAGGATTTCCCATGCTTCTTTAAAAAAAACTGTAATTTTCGCTCTTTGTTAGTACTAGAAATACCAAAGTAGGTATAAGTTTGACTGTTTAGAAAAGCATTACTTAGAGAATGCGTATGGATTAAAAATGAATGATTTGATCGTTAACTGCCTTCTTTACGCCAATGATCAAGTCATATAAGCGTCATATAAAGAGGAGTTGCAAGCAATGGTAAATGTTATGCATGATGCCCTGAAAATCAAAGCGATGAAAATAAGTGTAAGCAAAACGAAAGTAATGGTTTTTAAAAGGGAAAAAAGCATGACAAACTGTAAAATTTAGATTGAGAGAGAAAGAGTGGAGCAAGTAAATGAATTTGTGTACTTGGGTTCAAAGTTTGATGGAAAGTATGACAGTGACATTAAGCGAAGGGTATTGGCAGAAAAACAAATGAATGGGGGCATGAATGTAACTTTATGAGCAGCCAAAAAGTGTTAAAAAAGGCACGTCTGGCTGTGCATAGAGGTGTATGGTAGTGAATGTTGGGTTTGACAAAAGAAGCATAAAAATAGGATTAATGCTGCGGAGATGAGTAGTTTGAGAGGTATAGCCGGAATGAATCAGTTCGATAAATTAAAAAAAAAGTGAGATAAGAGAACGCTGTAGTGTAAAGAAGATGGGGTTACAAAAATAGATAAAGGAATGCTTAGATGGTTTGGACACGTAGAAAGAATGGATGAAGGAAGAATGACGAAATACATTTATAAGGCGAGTGTGAATGGACAAGTCGGTAAAGGTCGACCTCGGCGGACATATCTCGATCAGATCAACATTGTTTTGAAGAAAGGCCAGGTCAAGAGTACCAACAACCGACGAGCATGCATGAGAGCCCTAATGAAAGTAGAGGAAGCAAAAGATGTGTGTAAAAACCGTAGCAAGTAAAAGGAAGTGGTCTCTGTCTACCCCTTCGGAAAAAAGGCGTGACTATATGTATGTATGTTAAACAAGAATTCACGATTGTAACAATAAATTTTATCAATTCGTCAGATCTGTGTCGCTAAAAAAATTTTTAATTATTAAATTTTTAAAAACAAATTTGTTTTATTTTATAATTCACATAAATATGAATTTTCATCGAAAATGACTAAAACTTTTTACAACATAATATTCTTTGTTATTTACACTTTTTTTTATCAAGCTCGTATTTTAATGCACTACATTTTTCTTCCCGTGAATCACTATCACTATACATTATTATTTCATTTCGTTTTTGTGCTTTTCTTACACTATTAAGATATAAACATCTGTGTCTGTAACTGTTAAATTATTGCAATGAGTACCTAACCATTGCTGGCGACGAAGTCGTCAAGTTTTTATTTCTTTGTGATTTGTGTCATGTGAAGTGAAAACATTCATAGTACAGGGTGGATAATTTTATGAAGAAAAACTGTAAAAAATATTTTATGCCATCGTGTTTATTGCTGTGTATACATGAAATGAAAATGTTATGCGCTTACGATCTGTTTAATTCCGTAAAATCGCGGCGTTTTGTGAAATACGCCAATTTACAGAGTAAACTGACGCCGTTTTCGTTGAAAAATTCTTTGATCTTTTCATAAAAAGGGGAGCAAATTAAATACAGTACATACTAGGAATACCATTAGTGTTAAAGTAGTCGTTAAATTCGATTTTGTGCATAATTTTAGAAATATTTAAACTGACTTGAAATTAAAAAAAATATCCAATTTATTATGATCGGTGAGAAGCGAAAAAAATTTCTCCTCAAATTCTTTTCAAACCTTTTATTGATCTGTAATTTAATTAAATTTCGTTTAATTATGAAAACACCAAAAACATTGCGACATTAAATAAATCCTGTAAACTTTATTTTTAAGTCGATTAAAAATCTGCAAGTATTTTTTCAATTTTAATTAAGAATCTGGAATCATTATGGACTTGTTTATACATGTTATTGTTTAGTATAAACATTTAAAATTTAAAAATAAAAAGCAAGATATTCTATAGTTTGCGGTTGATACTGTAGTCATAGCTACTGGACAAACTTGGTCTGAAGTTCAATTGAATATAAATAACTATTTAAATAAATTGTCGCTTAATGCATCAAAAACAGTCGTAATGACTTTTGAAAACTACTGCATAAGTGAACCTCAAAAATTTAGTATAAAAATAAAGTGTGAATGGACGGAAGTCGGTAGAGGCCGACCTCGGCGAACATATCTCGATCAGATTAACATTGTTTCGAAGAAAGGCCAGGTCAAGAGTACCAACAACCGACAAGCATGTATGAGAGCACTGGTGAAAGTAGAGGAAGCAAAAGATGTGTGTAAGAACCGTAGAAAGTGGAAGGATGTGGTCTCTGCCTACCCCTACGGGAAAAAGGCGTGACTATATGTATGTATATAAAAATAAATACAAAAAGCAGTAAGAGAATTAAAACCACTAATTATCTAGATATTATACTTGATATTAAACTTAGATGGGCTAGGTTTTTTCCAATCATCCACAGACCAATTTTAATGATTTCGAGTAAAATGTTACCTGGCAATTCTGTCCTCTCTAGTAAGCAAAGGTGCAGTTGCTGGTCTCCTACTGTTTAATCTAATTAGAAGAAATTGTGACATTGCGGACAGCTTCGAGTTCGTTTTTGATCACAGATCTAGTGACAGTCATGATTATTAAAGCATATTGTCTAATAAAACGTTCATCTCGTTGTCGTTAGTGCATCCTTTTCGCCCTTGCCCTGGTCTTATAGAACAATTTTCTACCTAATTTATCCGTATTATCATACCACTTATTGTGAAATTATTTTTAGCTAACAAATTGGCAACATAACTTTGACAATATTCCTCATCTAATAAAATTGGGGCCCGCACTACCTACTGTTTAGTTAAATTCCTTGCTCGATTCCTTTTTCCTGCACTCTGGTAACCTATTAGATTGTAGATTGTAGTGGGGGTCGTGAAGGCTATGCTGCCTCTGAAGCATTTCGACCTATCAGATCTTTTTTGCATAACCCTTAATCTATTCGAGGCCCGGGATTCCGAGACTTCGCACAAAGTTTATTAGTTTACTGGAAGCTAAGTTCCTGACATCGGAGGGTATTAAGAAGACCGCTTATAGAAATTTGAGCCTCTTGCAGAAAAGCACTGGGCATTCGCAAAGTAAATGTTCTGCAGTTTCAGCGAAGTTCTCGCAGTAGCGGCAACTATCACTCTCTATTTTGCCCATCTTTTTCAGGTGATACCTCAGAGAGCAGTGTCTAGTGAGGAGTCCCGCCACCAGTTTTAAGTCTTTCTTGTCCAACTCGAGAAGCTGTTTAGCTTTCCTTGGCGAAAGACTTACTAGCCTTTTCGCTTTGTCCTGGCACTTTATGCCGGTGAGATTCTAGTAACCTGTTAACTCATGTATGGATTGGTACAATATAAAATAATTTGTTTTTTTGTGTATAGTAGGCCTTAAAGGACAGAATGACTTTTCATTGATGTATCCTTAGTAAGCAGTTTGTACTATTTTTATTAGATGATGGTTGATAGGGTCTGATAAAATTTAAGCTTTCACTTTTTATCTTAAAAACGATTTAAAGCAATGTATCTTGTTTGGGAATGTTATTTGAAATGAATGTTTGTCTAAGGTTTAACATTAACAATTTTTAAAAAATTTAGCCTTATTAATACAAAGTGTGCCTATGTGGTGTAGTTCTTAAAGCGTTGCAAGGTTCCAATATTAATTAAGAACAAATATCCACGTCCGCATTCTGTATCACCCTATTCCGCAAACGTTACGCGAAATGCTTCAGGAAATTTAACAACACTGAAATAATATTGATACGAACAGAACAGAGTTGTTTCAGTTAAATTAAGATATTAAGTTTGTCTATTGCTATGAGCTTGGAACTTTTGATTTTTGTCTTAAAACGACCAGCTCACATACACTTTGAATCATTGGAAACTTGAACAGAAAAGATACAGTCACAATTGGGGCATTAAGTTAATATCGAAATGTTGTTTTTTGACCTATTATCTTTTAAGAAATTTTTTCAGTAGTTTATTTTATGATTTTTGTACTTTAAAACAAAAAATATTCGTGGAATTTTACAAAACAATAGTTTCAGAAAGACCATTAAAAATTCTTCAGTAATACTTTGAAATCAAACCCACCGTTAATCTAATGTTTAAAATATGTGATCTTCTTTCAACCAGTTTAGCTAATGATTTGTCAAGAGATTTTATTTTATTTGTTTTGTTTCTCTAGAAAGACTTGAATAGTTTTTTGTAGAGATGTTACTTCGTTTTGAATAAAACACAGGGGTAGTTTTTACTCTTTTATTATGAAACTGCATATCTTTTAGATGATGTTGCTTAGAATTATTATTAACTTGTTTACATTTACTTCTATGTGTTTGATCATAACTGATCGATATATGATCCACAACTGATCATAACTATATACAGTATATTTATGTTTCAATTACAATTGATTAACAAAGTATATCAGAAATATAGTTTTTGATACTAAACTACGACAAAATTTTAATTAATTAATAATTTTTTATAGCTTTTTTTTTGTCTTTAATATTTCTCTGTAAGATTGGAGCAGTCAAGCTTTCAAAAATGTTTATTTTCTTCTCTATAATATTTTTAATTAATATAAGAAAAATTACATTACAAAATATATACTTACCAACATGAAATTATTAAAAAATTATCGCAAAGAGGAACATAAGATGTTTTTTTTAAAAGAAATTTGATATAATAAGACAGTGTCAATTGATCTCTTACTGGAATGTCAAAAATATGTATACAGATGAAAAATGTAATTATGTAAGTATTATGGTTTTCTAAAATTTAATTGTATTTTTTAATAAGAATATTTAAATAAATAGCACTCAGATCATCAATATCTGTTCTTTTATTAATGGTGTTACACTTATTTTTATTGATATGTACCATTTCTAAGAAAAGTCTTTTTGTTAAAATACTTTCCATATCTAAAATAACTTTTATAACCTTTAATTCCATCTTTCAAGTTGTTTTGTTTGACCAATGTAAAATTTGTCACAATCCATGCACGGAATTTCATAAACAATATTTAATTTGAATTCCTTTGGAATCGGTGTTTTTAATTTAGTATGGAGATTAGAAATCGTATCTTTGCCATTTTTATATTTTCATTTTTGAGAACTTTAACCAATTTTAGAGTCAGTTGTTAAATATGAGGTAAACTTTTATAGGTTATTTTATTTATAATATTACTTTCTGGTGAATTTAGAATTGGAGGTATGTCACGTGATGGGGTATATATATATATATATATATATATATATATATATATATATATATATATATATATATATATATATATATACCCCATCACGTGACATACCTCCAATTCTAAATTCATTATATATATATATATATATATATAAATATCTGCAAAATTTATGGTAAACTATAAACATTTTTCGACAGCGTGAATGGATGTGAAAAATGTTTAACTGATGTTTTTAAAAAACCAGCTAATTTCACTGTCTGTGAAAAACAACTACTCCTCTGGCCATATGCCGCGACAGGTATTGAATTGCATTTGATACATAATCTTGTATAATACCCCATTTCGGGTAACAATATGCAGATACTTGTTAAGTAAGAGAAGAAACTATTAGATTTATCCATCCGAAGTAACCACCTATGGACCGGTTTCGGGGTGTGTTGCCCCTCATCAGCATAGGGCAGGTCTACCTCGACTGGACACAGCTTCGACTCCTACCAAGTATACATGAAGTGCGAAAAGCGCCAGTCACGACATCTATACTTTTTAACAAGCACCATCCGGTGAATAGCTTCTGCGAAGAAGTATTGTTATCTGCAAAATGTATAGAAAACTATAATATTATTAAAGTGAACTATAAATTATTTTGGGGTCAAATAAAACAACGGATGAGACAAAAAAATATGTTTCCAAAATTTCACCAGAAAGGAATTGAGTTAACTAGGAATTAATTTGAATCTGTTGGGCCAAAGAAATAACAAAATTTCATTAAAAAAGTAAAAGAACTGGCGAATGATTTTTTAAAAAATATGCAACCCAGTATTGAAAGTAATTTTATTATTAATGTTGGATTTAATAGTGAAGAAAGTGAGGATGCAGAAATGGACTGAGTTTTTCTAATTTAACAGATTGGACTTATTTAATGCTTGGATATTATATTTACCTTATATCGATGGCGAGTAACAAATTTATAGGTTATTTTACAAATATTGTATATTGTAATAATTCTTATTTACCGTATGTCCTAGAATCTCTAAAAATTTAAAGTTTAAAAAAATTTCAGTTATACAAAGAAGTATAACTATTAGTTTGCTGAGAAAAACAAATCTGGCAAATTTAATATTTATTTTATTAAATATATTTATAAAGAAATAATATTCAAATTTCGTTACTGTTAGTTAAACAATTCAATATACATTTTTTTTTTATTTTACTGAACAAAAAAATTATTATATCTATAAATTTTATTAAATTTAAATTATTAAATAAAAGGTAATAGTGAAAAAATATGCGGGCGCCCCTGTTTCTTAACATCAATTCATAACATTTTTGTGATACCAGCAATCCTTATCTTTTTCTTTGGTGATAGATTGATGAACTGGACTGGACTGGACACCTATTACTGGATGACGATAACTTTTAATTGGAATATGTAAGCCATGTTTCGCCTTGTTTTTTACAAATTTAATTGAGGAGTGGAATTTCAAAACGTCTCTTGTCCATTTTTTTAATTTAGATTTTTTCTTTATTTTACATCTGTGAGGCTACCTGCAACTAAAATTGGAGATTTTTTCTTTCAAAACGTCCTAAAACCCGTTGAAAATTAAGTTTAAAAATTCAATGAAGTTTCAAAACGTCCCTTGTCCACCTCACTGTAAAGCAAGATGGCGGACGTCCTTTTGAATAATCAAAATGACTCTTGTCCCTGCTCCATGAGCACAGCTGCTCAGTTTCTGATTTTTAAAACGTCTTAAATCCAAATGTAATTTTCCAAACCCAATTTTAGATAAAAAGAATAATTTGGCATCTTTATAAGCATTACCTTAAAGTAGAATATACAATGTTGAATTGTTGGCAATCTTGAGTAATTTAAGCGTCAGGTTATATTTTTACAAAGATTTTTGTAACCAGCAAACCTGTTGATTGCTTTATGATTGCTAAACGATTTTAGTGTTTATTTTCTCGTTTTCTTAGAAGGTTTTTGTTCACAAATAAGATCAATTTTCAGTTTGTGTTGTGTAGTGTCGAAGATGGACAAGAAAACAGACAATATTGTTCATCCAAGTTTGCCCGGTAAGGGCAGGAAGAAATGAGCTAACGTTTCTTAGTGGAAAAGAACCTTGGAAAAAAAGCAACGTTATTCTTTCAAAGTTCTCCCCAAGCTATAAACAATGTTAAACTATCGAACTTTACTTTCAAAACGTCTCTTGTCCAGCTTTGAGTTTCAAAACGTCTCTTGTCCAAATTGAAATACTTGCTAAAGATTAAAAATTATAAGTATCTTCCTAATTTTTGTTTGAATAACAATCTAGAGTCCAAATATAATTATGTTAAAGCAAAAATGAAAAGATTGGTAGATTTTTTAGAGTACAACAACATTTTTGAGATTTTCTCCAAACTGGACAAGAGACGTTTTGAAATTCCACTCCTCAATTACTTTAACAATTATTTCTTTCTTTTCCGCACAGCAGTTCTTCTTATTCTTCGGTCCACCCATTTTAAATAAAAAAATACCAATAGCAACAAAAAATACCCTAACCTAACCACTAAACTAAACTAAACTATTATAACCTAGATATTATTATTACCCGCCATAAATATCGCGCGTACTCCATTGTAATAATTGGCAATTGTTTTGGGTTGTTTTAGTTCCTATCCTACTCGGAACTTTTTTGCCTCCCAATGTGCCCTTCAATAGTAAATCTTTTCTAGTTGTATAAGCATGATGCGGTTCAATTGCGTCCTTTCTTTCTTGATTCTCATCCCGCAAGAAACAATTGTCTAAGCTGCAGCTATAGTTTAACTTGCGTAAGTAGAAAACTTGTTCAGTAGATGTTTGTGACGTGTTTATGCCAGCCTTGAGGACGAAATTAATTACAAGAACAGATTCGTCCTTCTTGACATTGTAAAATTTAAAAAGAAATCACACCTTGTGGTCTTTTAGTTATTTAAATGACCTAGAAAGGTTTATTTTTCGGATTGGTGGTTTTGTTGCAGAAAACTTATCACAAAACTAATTTTTTTCTACAACCTTTTACAAAAAGACGTCATTTTGTAATAGAAAACCTTCAGCGAAAAAGTGATTTCGCAAGTGAGAGAAATTTCCATAACGTTAACTTTCGTCTCTAGTGAAGAAAGTTAAATTTTTAATCGTTTCTCGCCCTCGTATATAATGTTTTAACGACATTTTTTTACTTTTGTTTGATTAAGAAGCAAAATAGCAGTTTATACCTAGTTGTGTAGTTTTATTAGTTTGATGTTCCTCGTTAATTGTATAGACTTGTCAGTTTGTACTGAAAGCATTGTTAGTTTTTAAGTTTTCATGATTTCTGATTCGGAAAGTGATTAAGATTTTCCAAATACACCACAAGGAATGGCAAATCAAGCTGAGAAAACTTCTTTGGATTTATTACCAGTAAAATCTAAAAAGAGATATGAATTTTGCATATTTAAATTTGTTTATTGTTCTTTTTTAGTATATTATGATATAAACAGGGTTGTAGAAAAAGTGTAGTGTTTCACTCCTCGAAAATTTTTTTTAAAGCTCGTGAACTTTACCAGCCGAGGTTGGTAAATTGTTCTCTAGCTTCAAAAAATGTTACTTTCGTCACTCGTAAAACTAAATATTATGTTTTGACATAATTTTTTCTTAAAATTTTTTTAATATCCCTTAAATTGGCAATGCTGCAATCTTTTATCTTATGACTTTTTTTCACCTTAAAATAAATATTCCATATCACTTTTCAAAGCTGTTAGGGTTTGTAATTTTATGTTACTTTATTACCATGTTGGTGTGGATATTTTTGCGATCTTATTATCCTTATATCAATGTACAAGTAAAAGTAAATGGACTTCGAATTTCCAAGCAAACACTGATTGTTTCGCCGTAATTCTGTAGGGCTTTTTGAGAAGACCCTTTTAAGCTCATTATCTCAAGGATGCCATGGACGAAAATAATTTTTTGAGGTTTTTTATTTATCTCGAAATGACGCAGTCAAACTCTTAAAATTTGATTTTCTCCCCATTGACTTTAAGCTTCATTCTTATTGTAAAGATAGTACTTGTTTGGGATATATTTTAATAATTACGTGCAATTTTTATTTAAATATTATTCGTATCATATAAATGTAGTTAAACAAAATAAAAGCTTTTGTATTACCTAATCATCTGTCATATCTCATTCACTCATTTATCGTAAAATCATTATTATTCCTTGAGAATGCTGTAAATTGCGTAGTCGCTTTAGTCCCCTTTTTGAAAGAGTTTGTTCCTCTTTAATTGTGATTGCTCTGTGTACTAATGAATTGATTACAGACCGTTTCTAAGCGTATGGTAGCATAGCATGGCGGTGAAAATTACCATTAGAATAAAGATTACTGTACGTGCATTCTACGTTCTCTATAACAATATCCTGGAGAATCCGGGAATCTGCATACTAGGTATTTCATTTTATATGTCGCTTTCGGCAGACATGTCAAGTAGTATTTAACAAAAACGTTAAAATATAAACTTCTTTTTCATATTCTTATAAACTACTGGACAAAATTACAGCAACAATATGAAATTATCCAAAAAATTAATTTATCTTTATCTTATGTCCGTTTTTGAAGTACATGGATTGTTTTAATGGTAGGCTATGCATATTTTGTCTCGTTGTTAAAGGCAGCTATCAAAACAATTCGTTTGGATTCACACTTTTAAAGAATTTGTTAGAAAATAAACAATTTTGTGCAGCACTTGCGAAAAATTTTCGTTAAAAGTAAGCTTATAAATTGTGCCTTTCTTGAAAGTAATACGTTTTTTGTGGTAGACTGTTTAATTTTTAATCCCGAAAAATTATAAAAACGAACACGGTATTTAACTGAACAAATGCTAGTGCGGGACTCAAATTTATTGGATGAGGGATATTGTCAAAGTTATGTTGCCAATTTGTTAGGCAAACATCGTTCCACAATAGTGTATGGTAACACGCTTGAATGAAGTAGCATTGTTTTTGTTCCTATACAATGGAAGTAGGAAATTATTCTAGAAAGCCGGGGCAAGTGTGAAAACGATGCACTAACGATCGAGATAAACGTTTTAATAGACAATACGCTTTAAGAAACAGGACTGTCAGTAATTCTGTGATCAGAAACGAACTCGAAGCAATATTAAAATTTCTTCTAAAACATTAAGAAGACGGTTAAGTGAAGCTGTATTAAACAGTAGGAAACCAGCCACTGCACCCTTGCCTACTGGAGAGAGGTTTGCTCCTTGCAATATCTCTGCAAGGATTCCATTTGACGGTGGCTCATATTTAGTTACTGTCCGTACGAGATCCATGAATGCTAATTACTACCTTGAGAATATTGTAATATAGAACATGTCATGTCATTCGGCCATTTTTTGGACCCCAATTTCCTGTTAACGCTTGATTATCTTAATCAAGCTGGTATACCAGTTATGCAGTCGTTACCAAAATGCCCGGATCTGAATCCTATCAAGCATTTATGGGATCACCTAAAGAAAAATGTTAAACGTCAAATACCTGCATCTGTAGACCTGAGAGAACTACTTGAAAATGCAGTTATCACAATATGGGAACAAATTCCTCAAGATTTTATCCAAAATTTAATTGGAAGCATGCATTGACGCATAAATTCTGTGGTCCGAAGTAGAGCAGGCAACACATGCTACTAGTGTCGCATTTACATCAATAATTTCGCTACTATTGTCCTATTTACTTTATAATTTATTTTTTTTAACATAAAATTTTTGTTATTAAGTCTTAAAAATAATTTTAATTTTATTCTTATAGAGAAATATTAAAGCTAATTCATTTTTAAAGTATCCGAATACTAACCAATGTCCATAAAAAATTATTAAAATTAATTCATAGCAATTTGTATGATTTAATATTATGTTGTTGCGTTAATTTTTTCCGAAAGTTTATTTCGGAAAAAAAATGCCAAGGTATGATAATTGTGTGTAGGTACCAACTAACGAATGGTGTAGTTTCGTTCTCTATGTTTTATTACAATTGTTTACACAGCTTAACTAATTCAAAACGTAGGTGGTCTACTCGTTTTCGGGACTTATCTTGAATTATTAGTGGACATGTGTGTTACCGTTGTATTAATCAGCGAGGTTAAATCATTGAAAGAGAAACCGTGCAAATAGGGATTTACCTCATTAATTTCAAGAATTTCATCACATTTAGCATTGTTAGAAAGTAATAAGGTCGACGTTGGGGAAAATTATTTAAAAGGATTCTATTTCGATGAAAGTGTTTGCCTAAATGTTTGATCGCCGAATCCTTCGAAATAATTTTGGTGGTAATCAAAATACAAAATTATATATTTAATATTTTTTATGGATGTGTAGTGCCGTTAGCACACTTACCTTCGACTCGATGTTATGTTATACCGGGTGTTCCATTGGGAAAAGGAAAAACGTCACCTGTGAAAAGAGGGCACCAAGGTGGTTTTGAATATACCATTTTTGTTCGATCTTACACGTTTATAATTGAGATATAGGGTCTCTTATCAATTTTGCTCATTCCTTTGTGTGGTCATAACTTACGAACTACACATTATATTTTTTTGAAATTTGGTACACACGTTCTCCTACTTCTATACAATTGACTTGCCTATCACTCAGTTGGAAAATCCAGGTCTAGGTTAACAAAAATTAAACATACTTTTGAGTCCTCAAAAAAACACCCTGTATTTTCGAATTTTCAAAATCTGCTTAAATATTTAAAAAATATTCCGGTTCGATTTGCTTAAACGCAACTTGTTTTCCAAACCCGTATCAGCTATTGAAGTTCTGTACTTTACTATTTTAGATACTTCATTTTGTAGAAGAGCTGTTTATAACGATATGTTTAGTCAAATAAAGAGCAAATGTCGAGGGGTAAGTACATGGGGTAATTTGGTGGGTATTGTGGGCCAATGCGAGGCATTGTCGGGCATTGCGGGGTACTAAAATGTAACTTTAGGGTCATTGCAAGGCATTGTTGGGCAATGCGAGGCATTGAAAGAGAACTGAAAGGCCAATGTTTGAGTTAAATTTGTTGCGCGCGCAAGGAGGGATATAAACATAGACAGACCAGCTGATATGAAAATTGTACAGGATCTAAAGCATGTGCCAGTTGAATCTGCAGAAAATGACATGCTCGAAAACTTTATTGACAATGATAAGGATTTGAACATATAAGAAACGTTTTTAGAATTGAATTTATCCGACTATTCATGTTAAAATTTGAATCTAGACGAGAAAAGTCCATATTTTTTATTTTTTTATTATTATATGGCCGAGGGATGACGCAATGTCCGTTTAGCCAGTAACTACGGTACTAATATTATTTAACTTGGATGGCGTCCATATGGAGTCCATATGTAAAAGTATCTTTGAAAAATTATAAAAAAATCATTATAGTGCTGACTTCTAAATGAGGGAAAAGGACGAATCACTAACGATCGCTTACAGCGTTTCAATTCTAGATATGTTCAAAAATTAAAGTTAAAAATACCTGCTGACAATTCGAAAATTAAAAAAAAGAAACAAATTGAATATGTCGAAGATACAGTTTAGTTTCAGACGATTCCACAGATGTGGAGTCATTCTCCTCTTTGGAAGAAATTCCAGAAGAACATAGGATAACAAAAAAAGTCAACGTTTTCGATCCTGAAATAGATAAAGTCTATGCTGTGGCATTTGAAAACCATTGGCATCTGGGTCAAGTATTAAAAAAAAACCAAGACAGATTTAGAATTAAGTTCTTAGGGAAACGTTTCAAAAAGCGATAATTATATCTGGCCACAAAAACCAGAAATTGAACATTTTATACCTTAAGAATTTTTTTTTCTACGGGCCATTTGTACTTGGCAAAAATTCTCCGTTTCTATTAAAAAAAGCAGTTAAAGTAAAAATCACAAAGCTTTATTCGGAATCTAAAAAAAAATTAAATTTTAAAACATATTTAATTCGACAAGCTTAAATAGTTTAAAGCTGTTTTTGTTTTAGTTTAAAAAAACTTTACTGTTTTAGTTTTAGGAAAAAAATTTTGTTTGCGTTTTTTTATAACTACAGAAGTCCGATAATCCGGCACGTTCGGGACCGTCTCGGTGCCTGACTACCAAAAATTCCGGTCTATCGGGAGGTGCCCCTTTCTTTTTAATGTAGGCTTTGCCATAAAAAAATGTACTTTGTTTTTCTTAACTACATACATACATAAATCGTAATTATAAGAAAAATAAGGCTAATAATTAAACTACAAATACAATATGCAAATACAACAAAGTTTATTTTATATAATGTATGTACACGTACTGTAAAACATATTTCACATAGATTTAAAAAAGTCACAAATGTCTTTTTGTTGTCTTGACTTTTGGCGTTTAGTATAAAATTTATTTCTAATGATATGGAAATCAATAATTTCTGATGCACTGTAGCTAGTACTAGCCTCAGCAAAAGAGATAAACCTATTTATTGATTCTGCATCTTCTGCCCAGCTAATTTTTTTCTTTTCTTCCGTTTCGGCATCTGAGTCACTTTCTTCAAGATTTCGAGTAGGCTGAGGGTTTACTACACTGTTGATAATGTCCTCATCGGTTAGTTTTTGTTCAACAGGCTCATTCTCGTCGATTAGAAGCCACTTCTCTACCTCATCTTTAGGCAGGTTTTTCAAGAGATTGTCAGCACTTCTAACGACATCCAAAACTTTGGTCAGAGCGTCTTGATGGTTTTCTTCCTCATCAGTCTGTAGAGTTAGGTCAGATGCAGGGTTTGCAGCTGGCCAAAGTTTTCTTCAGCATTTTTGGAGTGTTGTATTTTTTACCTGTTTCCAAGACAGTGCAATAGCATAGACGGCATCTTTTACTGTAAACTGTTTTTGAAAATCAGTCACAAACTACCCCGAAAACTTCCGAATAGCTCTCGAGCGTTTTTATTTGCTTTAAAGACACACTTTTGGAGAAAACCAAAAATTTTAAAATTTTCCGGAGCGATGCCGGACTATCGGGCATTCTGGTCTGTTGGTTGCCGGACTAATGGACTTCTACTGTAAGTACAAACTCAAAAAAGGACATGTTTAATTTTAGTCAAAATTTTAGTACTATCACTTATATCTGGACTTGTTACTTGACTTGATCTCTGAATTGTGATACGACCTACGCAAATATCTCAAGGAATAATTAGTTATTAAGGTACGCGTTTATTTTTTGTTATTTTATGTGTCTGTTTGTTTTATGTTCAAAAAATTTGACTGCTTGCTATGTGTGATTTTTAAATAAATTAAACAATAATTATTGGTTTTTGTGCCTTTAGATAATTTATTAGTATAATAAAATGAATGCGAACTATTTAGGAGACCTAAGAATGTGTTATTTTTTTTTTAAATATTATTTATCTCCTTTTAACACATACAATAAAAAGAGATAGGTATATAAGGCATTGCGGGGCATTGTTGGGTAATGTTGGGTAAAAAAGAGGCATTGCAGGGCAATTTCGGTAAATAGAGGCATTCATTGACCTTTGGTGTACAGAAAATGGCTATGTACTTACTCCTCGGTAAATGTACTTGGCATTATCAACTAAATTTGAAAATTCTTAAGCCCGCAGATTTTTATAAAATCTTGCAAAGGTGCGAAATCTCTTTGAGATCTAATAGTTCCATTTGAAACTTTTCTGGAACATTTTCGATTTCAGTGAAGGAACAGGCCAAATTAGATAAATGACAATAAATACTTTTCTTGTCGAAATCTTGTAAATCGTTCTCCAATTTATGAATAAAGATCTTTGATTTTTAAAAAAAATTTGGGGAGTATATTTGTTACGATAAAATTAGATAATATTAAAAAATGAAATAGATTATTTTTTCTATATGGAATTGTTACAGAAGCAGTTTACCTTTAAAAACTGTAAAATATCCATATAACTGCCACTTTTTAATTTTGCTTTTGTAAGACTTCATTTAAAACATTCAGGTGTCTTGTAAGAACAACATAAAACGCAAGGTCTGACAACCATCCTTCATCATTAAATTGTTGAATTGGAATTTCTTTCATATTTATGAATAGTATTATTTCATTTTTAAAATGATAATTTTTTTTTAAAACGGATGCTCTTGAAAGCCATCAAAGTTGGATAATTATAGCAATTTTCTAAATTCTCGATGACTTAATGCTAATTTTTTTATCGTGTTTAGTTGTGTTTAGATATGACAGATATTATGTTTTCTAATTTCATAGATTTTGGACATAGATTTTCTTGATGAATGATGCAATGACAAATAAATAAATTAAAAAATTTCTCGTCTCCCATTTTTTGTTGAAATAAGTCACTACATGACTACATGAGGAATTCTCCGAAAGAAGAAATGAATTGCAATACTGCTTTGTTTTAATGTTTGTTTGCTGTTTAAAATTTTGGAGAACATATCATCAATAAAATAAATAATACTTTGTTTAATAAGAGGATTTTTGATTGTTGATGACTTTAATATGAATCTTCAGTCGCTAAAAGCCGTATAGTTATCGCTAATCTTGTGCTAACAGGTATCGCTTTTTTCCTGTTTCATTTCTTTTTATTTTGTAGACCAATTGTTTTTTAAAAAAATTCAAAGTCACTTTTTGACAGCAAATTTTTTTAAATAATTTATTATCAAGACTTACTTCCAGAATTACGTTATCTAACGTTTCACGCCTATTGAAGTAAGGTCAAATCCACAATCTCCTCATTTTTTGTTCTATTTAAACAATAATATACCTATAAATTGTTGTCCAATTGTTAGCCGCTCTACGAAACAAATTTATGGTTGCATACAATATTATCTGCGTTAGTTGGCTACATATAGAAAACTTTTATATTATTAGTTGTATCAAAAAAATGTATTCTTTATAAAAAGTTCTGCTTGTTCTAAAACCCAAAATTTTACTATCAGATTTTAAATAGCACAGTCGTATACGAGGTTTGTCAATAAAACGATTTTTTATTAAAAGTAGAGCATCTCCTTTTTTGACAATTTTGAAAATTTTTATTATGAAAAGATGTTAAGGATTAAAAATAATTTTTTAAATATTTAATTTTTTTTAACATTTTCAATGTTTTAAAAAAAACAGCGGCAAAACTTCTAAAACAGAAAAAATTTTACCCATACAAACCGCAATTTATTCAGACCAGGAGATGATGAATGAATGCTGTTGTGACATTCAGGAATACTTAGAAGATAACCGATTTATATTAAGACATATTATTTTAAGCGAACATTCGCATCAAATAGGACAGTTTGTCAGCACTTCTAACGACATCCAAAACTTTGGTCAGAGCGTCTTGATGGTTTTCTTCCTCATCAGTCTGTAGAGTTAGGTCAGATGCAGGGTTTGCAGCTGGCCAAAGTTTTCTTCAGCATTTTTGGAGTGTTGTATTTTTTACCTGTTTCCAAGACAGTGCAATAGCATAGACGGCATCTTTTACTGTAAACTGTTTTTGAAAATCAGTCACAAACTACCCCGAAAACTTCCGAATAGCTCTCGAGCGTTTTTATTTGCTTTAAAGACACACTTTTGGAGAAAACCAAAAATTTTAAAATTTTCCGGAGCGATGCCGGACTATCGGGCATTCTGGTCTGTTGGTTGCCGGACTAATGGACTTCTACTGTAAGTACAAACTCAAAAAAGGACATGTTTAATTTTAGTCAAAATTTTAGTACTATCACTTATATCTGGACTTGTTACTTGACTTGATCTCTGAATTGTGATACGACCTACGCAAATATCTCAAGGAATAATTAGTTATTAAGGTACGCGTTTATTTTTTGTTATTTTATGTGTCTGTTTGTTTTATGTTCAAAAAATTTGACTGCTTGCTATGTGTGATTTTTAAATAAATTAAACAATAATTATTGGTTTTTGTGCCTTTAGATAATTTATTAGTATAATAAAATGAATGCGAACTATTTAGGAGACCTAAGAATGTGTTATTTTTTTTTTAAATATTATTTATCTCCTTTTAACACATACAATAAAAAGAGATAGGTATATAAGGCATTGCGGGGCATTGTTGGGTAATGTTGGGTAAAAAAGAGGCATTGCAGGGCAATTTCGGTAAATAGAGGCATTCATTGACCTTTGGTGTACAGAAAATGGCTATGTACTTACTCCTCGGTAAATGTACTTGGCATTATCAACTAAATTTGAAAATTCTTAAGCCCGCAGATTTTTATAAAATCTTGCAAAGGTGCGAAATCTCTTTGAGATCTAATAGTTCCATTTGAAACTTTTCTGGAACATTTTCGATTTCAGTGAAGGAACAGGCCAAATTAGATAAATGACAATAAATACTTTTCTTGTCGAAATCTTGTAAATCGTTCTCCAATTTATGAATAAAGATCTTTGATTTTTAAAAAAAATTTGGGGAGTATATTTGTTACGATAAAATTAGATAATATTAAAAAATGAAATAGATTATTTTTTCTATATGGAATTGTTACAGAAGCAGTTTACCTTTAAAAACTGTAAAATATCCATATAACTGCCACTTTTTAATTTTGCTTTTGTAAGACTTCATTTAAAACATTCAGGTGTCTTGTAAGAACAACATAAAACGCAAGGTCTGACAACCATCCTTCATCATTAAATTGTTGAATTGGAATTTCTTTCATATTTATGAATAGTATTATTTCATTTTTAAAATGATAATTTTTTTTTAAAACGGATGCTCTTGAAAGCCATCAAAGTTGGATAATTATAGCAATTTTCTAAATTCTCGATGACTTAATGCTAATTTTTTTATCGTGTTTAGTTGTGTTTAGATATGACAGATATTATGTTTTCTAATTTCATAGATTTTGGACATAGATTTTCTTGATGAATGATGCAATGACAAATAAATAAATTAAAAAATTTCTCGTCTCCCATTTTTTGTTGAAATAAGTCACTACATGACTACATGAGGAATTCTCCGAAAGAAGAAATGAATTGCAATACTGCTTTGTTTTAATGTTTGTTTGCTGTTTAAAATTTTGGAGAACATATCATCAATAAAATAAATAATACTTTGTTTAATAAGAGGATTTTTGATTGTTAATGACTTTAATATGAATCTTCAGTCGCTAAAAGCCGTATAGTTATCGCTAATCTTGTGCTAACAGGTATCGCTTTTTTCCTGTTTCATTTCTTTTTATTTTGTAGACCAATTGTTTTTTAAAAAAATTCAAAGTCACTTTTTGACAGCAAATTTTTTTAAATAATTTATTATCAAGACTTACTTCCAGAATTACGTTATCTAACGTTTCACGCCTATTGAAGTAAGGTCAAATCCACAATCTCCTCATTTTTTGTTCTATTTAAACAATAATATACCTATAAATTGTTGTCCAATTGTTAGCCGCTCTACGAAACAAATTTATGGTTGCATACAATATTATCTGCGTTAGTTGGCTACATATAGAAAACTTTTATATTATTAGTTGTATCAAAAAAATGTATTCTTTATAAAAAGTTCTGCTTGTTCTAAAACCCAAAATTTTACCATCAGATTTTAAATAGCACAGTCGTATACGAGGTTTGTCAATAAAACGATTTTTTATTAAAAGTAGAGCATCTCCTTTTTTGACAATTTTGAAAATTTTTATTATGAAAAGATGTTAAGGATTAAAAATAATTTTTTAAATATTTAATTTTTTTTAACATTTTCAATGTTTTAAAAAAAACAGCGGCAAAACTTCTAAAACAGAAAAAATTTTACCCATACAAACCGCAATTTATTCAGACCAGGAGATGATGAATGAATGCTGTTGTGACATTCAGGAATACTTAGAAGATAACCGATTTATATTAAGACATATTATTTTAAGCGAACATTCGCATCAAATAGGACAGTTTCTAGTTTAAACTGCCGTTACATTAAAATATCGGAACCAGTATTTATTTAAAACAATCGTTTGGTGCGGAATTTATAAAATCAAATAAATGGACCTATTTTTTTCCGAAAAACCTTGAATGCGGAACGTTATTTGTTCTTTTTAAACGATAAAATAGGTAATTTTTTTATTTTAAATGTTCAAAAGAGCCACATTATTATTGGCATAACTACCTTTTATAGATCATGAATATACAATATTTTAGTGGAAAATTAGAGAAAACATGAAAGCCATACTTAACAATAATTCATTTTTGCGAAAGACGGCAACACCAACACATCGGCTAATTGAATATTTAATCTAACCAAACGTTCTTCTTTTAATAACAACATTCTTAATTACTGCAGTATATTCTATATTTCGCATGCACCAATCGATAAAATACAAAAGGAGTGCACAATTTGAATCTGAAATAATACAAACAGTGGTAGCGTATGCAATCGGCAAAAAAGTATTAAAAAATTATAGACATTAAAATTATGCAAGATGACCTAAAAACCAAAGGTGTACACGTGAATTCAAGCAAGACAAAAGTAATGATTATTGAAATTAAAGAAAGCATGACACACTGCGAGGTGCTAATTAAAGAAGAAAGAGTAGAACAAGTCAATGAGTTTGTATACTTGAGCTTAAAGTTTACGAGAGATGGAAAGTATGACTGTGACATTAAACGATGGGTGTTGGCAGGAAAGCAAATGAATGGGGCCCTGCATTACTTTATGAGTAGCCAGAACGTGCCAAAAAGGCACAACTTTATGTGCATAAAAAAGTGCACTTATGTATGATAGTGAATGTTGGGTTTGGCAGAAGAAGCATAAAAGTAAGATCAATGCTGCGGAGATGAGTAGTTTGAGACGGAGTGACTCTGATAAATAAAGTAAGTAACACTGTGGTGTGAAAGAAGATGTAGTAACAAATATAGATAAAGGAATGCTCAGATGGTTTGGGCTTGTAGAGAGGATAAATGAAAGAAGATTGACGAAACAGATATTTAAGGCGAGTGTAAATGGGCCAGGTCAAGAGTACCAGCAACCGACACGTGTACCTATGAAAGCGCTACGGAAAGTAGAAGAAGCGAAAGACGTGTGTAAAAACTGTTGCATGTGGAAAGAAGTAGTCTCTGTCTACTCCTACGAATAAAGGCATTACTATAAGTAAGTGGCTAATGTAATTATTGAACAAAGTAGTTCACTTGTACCATACTTTAAAACGCACTCAACTTTTGCAAGCTTAAAAGGTCCTACATACGTCCTGACACGACCACCCAACCGTCGGGTCCGATAGCAGTTGCCTCGTGTGTAGGCTTGTCGGATCGTTAAAAAACTGTCAGGCCCGACCGTCGGGTGCTCGTGTTGGAAGAACCATTCAACCGCCCTAACCCCCACCACTCTCACTGTCGGGTCGAAACGTGTATGGCGCTGTAGTCCTGACTTCACTACCCAACCCACCTTCCATTCTCAATTTTAACACCTATTCTTTGATTATTTGATTCAGAGCAAATTTAATGCAAATTTACGCCACAAGCACTTGTTCTGTACTGGTCTGGTGGTTGCTTCTCATTGTTTGGTCGGGTAGGGCAGTCGTGTGTAGGGCTCAAAAGTCTTAATTATTTACAACCTAACAGCTTTGTCTTAATACTATACCTAAATTAAAAGCAAAATCTCTCTTTAGGCTCTGCCTCAACTAGCGATTTTTAGCCGAGAGATATTTCATAAACTTGTGGCTAAACAATTGCACCGCTCATTGGTGATTATAAAGTTGCTATTTAAACTTTCAGTTGTCATTTAGTCGTGCCCGTACCAACATATCGTTAGATATTGAAGCATTTAAGTTACTCGCCGCGTTATATGACACGAGAATTAAAGACTACGCAGATAAAAATCGTAAAAAAAATGATGTGGTCCGCAATGTGTTGGGGGTTTGTTGGAAAATAGGTTAAACTTGAAGATAATAAAACAGCAGAAAAAGGTTAGAATTGTTTTATTTATATTTTATATTATATTTAAGATCTACAGGATGTTTCAAAAAATGGTGACCCCGTCTCTAGGATAGGTAGAAAACTGAAAAATAATTGGGGTTTGCTTAGTAAAAATTTTTCGTAACGCCATCCGTATTCAATATAAAAGGCGTTAAAGAAAAAAATGTATACACATTTATTACGATTTTGCCAAAACTACTGGAAACATTGTAATGAAATGTTATACGAATATGTTTTAGAAGCTGATACATCTCATGAATTTGTTTTTATATCTGACTCTCAAAGAGGGCACTAGGGCAAAATCGTAATAAATGTGTATACATTTTTTTTTTCAAAGCCGTTTATCTTGAATACGGATGGCGTTACGAAAATTTTTTTCTAAGCAAACTCCAATTATTTTTCAGTTTTCTACCTATCCTAGAAATAGGGTCACCTTTTTTGAAGCATCATTACTTCATACTAGCATCGGTTATTACTTTATAATTTTCAAATCAAAATATTCCGAAAACGGTACACAGTATCGAGTTTTACCAAGAGTACCTTTTTGGTGTAAAATTCATGAGATGTATCTGCTTCTAAAACAAATTCGCATAAAATTTCATTACAATGTTTTCGGTAGTTTCGGAAAAATCGTAATAAATGTGTATACATTTTTTTTCTTCAACGCCCTTTATCTTGAATACGGATGGCGTTTCGAAATTTTTTTACAGAGCAAACCCCAATTATTTTTCAGTTTTCTACCTAACCTAGAGATGGGTCACTTTTTTTTGAAACACCCTGTATAAGTCTTGTAGATGGACCTAAAAATTGCCTTTTTTTTCTGCTTCAAAACAATTCATTTTAAAACTAATGACAAGCAACTATTCAGTTGTTAGTTTACTCAATAAACCTTTATAAACACCTTCTTGTGACTATCTAGTGATTCACACAACTTATTAGCTTGTTAATTGGCGTTAAAAAAAAATCTCCATAAAGCCAAATACATAATTATCGTCAATAAACTTTTTAAAATATTGTCTGCAAGGTGGCTTTTTTAAATTATATTATTGAAATACAGTTAATATCAAAATTGTAGTTGATTATTTTTTTATACATTAAGTGGTAACTTTTAACGTTCACTTAAAGATAAAAATGTTTCTTGCTAGTGGCGACGATAGCACTGACTGTATAACCTATATATTAAAACATAATCTTAGTGCCTGAATTCGTGTCGAGATATCAAAAAGTACTAAGTACCGAGAGCAATATTCTAAAAGCCTTGCCTTATTGGTCGTGCAATTTGCATAAGAGAGACACATTTTAATACTGTGCACATTTCTATTTTCATTTATTAGCCAAGGAAAATTATTCAAACGTTAATATACAAGGTACTTTTTGCAATGTTATTAAAACAAGGATGATTTAATTATTCTTTTGAAAAATCAAAAATCAACTTTTTATTTACAAACAAAAATTCTGCTGGCTGCACAATATTCAATTTACCCACTCGATATGCAATTTTTTACAATGAAAATAAAAACAATTTGAAACGAATCCTATTAATTGGTTAAATAAATACGAACACAAAAATTTTATATACTGTTCGGGTGATATGAATAATTGTTATAATTTACACTGAGTACATGTAGTCAATATTTTACACGGAGGTCAGTTTCTTATGCTCTGTTGATTTGTCACTTAGGTAATACTTTTTATACTCGTACCACTAAGACCCTAGGTTGGATTAGGTTAAAACGGCAGTTCGGAGGAAACCCAATCAGGCCTTTTGGCCTGTTGTGATACCGTGATGGACGGCGGTGCCCTCTCCCTCTACCGTGAGAACCAGTTGAAACTTTTAATGAACAGTGTGAGGTCTTTAATGCTAACTGAGCTGAGATCATGTAAGTCATCAACCTACCCCCATGTACACGTGACGTTTTAGCTCGAACACGGATGAAATAGTGACGTGCATGTGATTTCATAGTTTGAGATTTTTTTTTTAAAGTGGTCTTGCCTATAGGTCCCTACTTTTAAAAACTTGAAAACTAACGTTGAATATTTAGGAATCACCAAAAACACCACAATATTGTTTCTTAAATCTAAATAATTGTCAAATAACTCACTCTTAACTAAAAAAAAACAAAAAATTCTCAGAAAACCAAAATCGTTAACCAAACACGCATAACCTTATAAAAGATATGTCATTTGTTGTACAACGTGCAAGTTACCAATCTCAAGAAGTAAAGTTACATATACGTCACTCCTTTATCCTATATCAAGATAATACCACACGGTGCACGTCACCCACATTCATCCATGGAAAGATTACTTTAACCGCCAGATAGCACCATTTGTATCTTGTAGATGTACTCATGGATACTATTCCAGTTTACCATGATTACCAATTAAAATTAAATCAAAAAGACACTGAGATAAAATTGTCCTGTGCTGGTAGGAAAATTAAAATCCTGTATCTCTGGTAGTTGGCGTTGTGTAAATTGAATTATTTTAATTAAAAAGAAGGTAAAATATATTACTTATTATTAAAAAAACATTAAACTGCAGTTATTTAATCATAATCATTTAGCTAAGTAAAAATAGGTGGATCGTCCATTTACTTTCAGTTATACGATTTACATCGAATTTAATATTAATGATGTATATTTACTTAACTAGGATATAATAACGTATTCAACAAGGTTTTATATAACATAAAATTTCAGATTTTTTTCATTTGTTTCAAAAAATTATACTGATTTTTAAAAAATTTCACCCAGTATGAGTTGATTAATTTTAGTAAAATGTATATAGAATGTTTATTTATTCAAACTTAAAAAATGTTTACCATTTTCAAACTAAAATATTAAAAAATAACAATAATGATAATGATTTGGTATTAACTCCGTCCTAATCTACCAGTGTATAATTATAGATACTATAATTTGCTTTAAAATAAAAATCAAACATTATTATTAGTCAACAACGTACTATTTCAACAACAGAACTTTATAAAAGAAATACAATTGTTATGAATTAAAAAATAGTATTAAAAAGCTTTAAATAAGTCTATATTTAAAATTAATTATTTTAAAATCAGGAAGTGCAAATATATTTATCAATAGCTAACTCTTTGTTTAAGATTAATCGCCGTTTATGCGTACTACACTGCTCAACAATTGATGGGGGTCGCTTACATATTTTTATTTATTTCGGCGATGATTACATTAATTTTTATTATTTTGTGTCTTTCTTGTACGTACTAATGCGTCATCTGCATAAAGTTAAAATGTTGGAGGTGTTTTTATTATCGAGCTATCAAAAATAAAAAGTACAAAGAATGAAACACATGGTAAACGCATTGCCAGCTTCGCATTCGTTGGGATAAAGCTGTTCTTGAAACAAGGTCAGCGATATTTTTGGATATTAAATATGCTTCGCAGACATTTAAATTCTGTACAATAAGAACAAATAGAGTGGTGGCTACTTAAAGTGGTTGAACGTTTAAATATATCGCAAAGTGCAGTAATTCGTGCTTATAATCGTTATCTGGTCAACAACACAGCGGTGTATGGAAATGGTGAAGGTAAAGGAAGATAAATTTATTTAGCTAATGGTTAGACGAAATCCAAGTAATGGATCATTGCGAAACGTTTCTGGTACCATTATTTCAAATTAAATCATGAGAACAATTTGAGTCCAAATTTCGTTTATTTAATTTAGACGGCAGAGTTTTAGTAGTGCAAGAAAGGGACGGCGGTATAACGAGCAGTATATGGCACCAACACGCTTTTTGGACAAGGTTCTATTTGGGTTTGGGGTGACATTTGTTTCAACGAATATCAAAATTGGACATTTGTTATATGGATTACCTACTTGTCTGCTTTCGGATAAGTCCAAATTTCGTTCCTTTAATTTATACGGCCAGTTTTAGTATGGCAACTGACATGAACTGCATTGAGCATGTTTGGGTAGCTATGTATAGATAACGGAATTGCTTAGAAAACACCATTAAGTCTTTACAGAAATTCACCAATGGTTTTCATTAGAAATATGTCTAATAGAGTCCGTAAGTTTAAGTCTTTATTGATATGCACTCTGGCGAATTCCAATCTCATGCGTCTATTTCTTTGGCTAATGAAAGAGTTATTTCTAGCAGTTCTACCATGTAATATATTTTTTGCAAGATCCGTCGAATTGTTTCGGGGTTACATCTTTTTCCAAACTGTTTTTCCACCTCAACACACAACTTTGGGTCACTTTTTTTTGGATTAATTGATATCTCTCTTACAATCCATCTTTTCTCACGTTCATTAAAGATCTTATTTGAACCCAACCTCGACTTATTCTTGACTGTATTTTCATTCCGGTAACGTTTAATGATATGCTGAACAGACATTTAGTTATCCTTTTGACTATATCTCTTTGGCTGTATGCATTTCTGTAATGATCAATAATTAAATTTCTTTTAGATATGTAGTTCGACGGCCCATTCTTAAAGAATTTTGGGTAATTATTCAGTTGAGCTTACACCTCTCCGATTTTCTTGAAAATTTAGTATGTTGCCAAATTTGTCATTCTAAACAAGAATATATATATATATATATATATATATATATATATATATATATATATATATATATCAAATAATTGTAATAATTTTTCAGTGATTGTAATATTTAAATTAGTCGTTAAAAGAGAGAAAAGAGGGACAGGATGGGACAATGCAAAGAGTTAGTCTAAAATTTTAAGAATATCTCCCCCGACCCCTTTTAACCCTCTCAACTATCAATTTTTATATAATCATTTAATCAAATTTAACTAATGTTGTCTATGATTACCTAAAAATTGATAGGTAAGAGGAGTAAAGGGGTCGGGGGGAGGGTGCTAAAACTTTATACCAACTTCTTACATATAATAATAATAAAATACATATACAATTTAATAATATGTGAAAACTTTGATATTGATTTATAATTTTAAATTTATTATTAGCCTTACCTAACCTAACGTCCTAACCTAACACCAAAAGTACCTGGTGAAGAACTTTAAAAATGCGGGGACTTATTTTTAGCCAATCTTTGGATTAGTCTGGCGGGTGATCGTGTGAAATTTGGTAGAAACCCTCAAATTTTACCAGGTACTGTTGGTATTAGGTTAGGACGTTAGGTTAGGTTAGGATCATTTTATTACTTCTACTTACTCAATTAATACCAATTAATATTAGCCTAACCTAACATAACACCAACAGTACTGAAAAATCATTACAATTATTTGATTCTTCAAACGCAAATCGGAGATGTGTAAGATCAACTGTATAATTACAGAATTTTAAACATCAAACAAAATAAAAAATGGCGACAAAAAATCAAAGCAACGCCGCTTTCGTAAATTTCAAACTGATAAGTTTTGACCCCTGTTGTTATTTTTGCGTCATTTAAGCTGTGACGTTAAAATTGCAGATGATTTAATAAATTATAAATTGTTATTTAAAAAAGGCATATTTGGGATAAAAAATAATTATTCGTTTTTAAAAGACTCGTATTAATTTAATTTCAGTGAGTTTTTTTTTCAAATAAATAAAACGGCACTAAGACCAGTTGGTTTTTTTTTATAGCGATGGCATCATTTAGGCTGTGAGTCACTGAATATTATTAACACAATTTAATTATCCACATAAATAAAAATTGATTGTTATGTCGCATGTATGAAAAATTGAAGACGGCTCGACTGATTTGGCTGATTTTTTGTTGTGTTCGTGATTGTCAGGACAAGGTTTGTATAAGAGAAATTTTTTTAAAAATCAACCGGAAACGTCAAAATTGTGTATGGTATATTTGTATAAAAATCTCAATAAAAAAATGTGACATTTAGTTTAACAGTTCTACCGTTACATAAATTCATGAAAACAAATTCCGCATTAAATATTAATATTTTGCGAAAAAAAATTAAATTTAAAGCGATAGTTCAGTTTATTGAAACTTTTTTTGGTTCGAAAGATGCTAAAAGAAACAGCAATTGACTTCTGAAGAGGTCCAGCCGAATGGGTAGAGAATAAAGAATATAACAAGTAGAATAAAAACATACAATAATAAATGATATAAAAGACAAATGAATATGGTTCCAGACGAGAATAACAAATCAACTTAAAGCGACAGCTTTGTCGGTACTTTTAATTTTTATGGGGTCGATTTTCAATAATTTTTGTGCTCCTTAAATACAAAAAAAATATAAGCGTCATAAACTGATCGTTATGTAACGTACTAATTAATATGCAACTGAACTATCAATACATTAACATTACGAGGTCAAATTTGTAATTAGATATTATTATATTAAAGAGGAAGATAAAAACAGCAGATACTATTGTCAAAAGGCAGATTTTCTTTGTAAACCATATTTTTTCAATGCGCCTTCAGAAAACGTTCGCTAAAAACATGCTTTTATCACTTTTCGTTGATTTTTTATACTCTGGTTCGAGTATTTATAAAAATACCCGCTCTAGCAATATCAAAATAGTTAAAAAAATAGGAGACAAAGGATTTGTGGAGTATGTTTAGGAGATAGAGATAAGTTGAGAGATGGAATCAAAAAACGTTTTAAACTGATATGTACTAAAGAAAACTAAAAAGGAGCTAGAAAGGAGAAAAAAAAATAGGAGACAAAGGATTTGTGAAGGATGGCTAGGATGACGGAGATGAGTTGACAGCTGGAATCGGAAAAACGTTTTAAACCGATATATACTGAAGAAGACTAAAAAGGAGCTAGAACGGAGAAAAAAAATAGAAGACAAAGAATTGGGGAAGGATGGCTAGAATGATATATGCCGGTTTCTGCAAGTAGATTATAAAAATGTCATTTTGTATGCAATATGTTTGGGTATCTGTTATGACGAATAATAAATATACTGTTAAAATATTAAAAATTTTCAAAAAGTATTCCACCTCAGCCTACTTTCTTAAATTATTCTTTTTATATGGAAAAAAAAGTTGTTTAAAAAGAAAACAGAAACAGCGGAAAAGAAAAAACGTACAATCAATGATTCGTACTCTCGGCAGCAATTTTGAAATGAGAGTGAGTATATGTCTAACATTGCATTCAATTGGTTCGATTCGAATCGGGTGATTATCTGCGATCGTGTAGCGAAATCCGCAAGAACAATTGCGCGTTTTTTAAACGATTAGGGAACGTAAAGAATCTTTTTCTACAGGATATCGGTAAGAGAGGGTAGGTACACCGAGTCGGTTTCGTGGTTCCCGTTCTCTTCCTCCAGAAACAACAGATCGGGAAGTGACTACGCCTCCTCGATTTCATTAACTGTACCTTTAACGGGCGAATTAAAAATCTGCCGGTCTGTATCGATTTATTTTAATTCAAAATTTAATTAAGATTGTTTTTAAAAATGTATCTTGATTTACGATTTCTAAAAATTATAATTCTTTTCCACTGAGTTTTACATCCCCCATTAAATTGTATTATTTGGAATAATCTTTATCCAAAGTTTGGGTGTAACACTACATCCCGTGTGGTTTAAGCAAGAAAACCATTGTGACGAATCAAATTTAAAATTAAAATAAGTTTTGAGTTTGGAAATTTTTTAAAATAGGGTAACATGGTTAACAGTGGATCAGTATTTTTTTACGAGCCCTTACTTTCCACATTTACAGCCAGAATTGCTGTTAATTCTAGCAGAGGTCGACTAATGTATCTAGTTCCCAAATTATAATGATTCCAACATCGTAAAAGGTTTTAAAAAAAAAGTTTGTTTAAAAAAAATGTAATTGATCAACTGTGTACCCCAGATGGTACTCACTGAATCGCTCAGTGGTCAACAGTGGATCAAAGGTATAGATTATGTTAAATTACAAAATAAAAACACAAATTACCTTTTAACATATTCTCACACAATTGTGATTAATAAGATTTATTCAAACGGTTCAACCCCTAAGCCAGTCCATACCGACGATTTGATTGGTTTGCCACGACGAAGACATTTTAATATTATTATACCTTGCCATTTTGAAGGCTACTTGACGACAAACTTTGGAAGTAAGTCCATGAAATAATAATGCATATTTTTTGTTAGTCCCGTGCTTCGGAAAAAACTCTATCTACTTTATAGTTTGGTGTTATTTTTATATCCCCTTTTTGCCCAATATCTTTGTAGGGTAGTAAAAGGTATGTTTGTTTCTGAGGATACGTGTCGTATACTGTTTCCGTTATTAACAGCTTTAAGAGCTAATTGCATTTCCTCTTTGGTATGAGCACCCATTTTCCTTATATTTTTTTTATTTCGTGGCATTCTGTAACAAAAATAGCTTATATTTATAAATAATATTAGCACTATTTCGTTATAAATCATATGGTACACAGCGGATCACGATCCACTGTGTACCACTAGCGTTTGATCCAATGTGTACCATTCGATTTAGTTATTTTTGAAAGCCAGTCATCACTAACAAGAAATTGCTGTTACATAATTTTTATCTTTATAATGAAAATAAATAACTACGTTTAATGTCTGAGTTCAGACACATAGTTTAAACGCAATATAAAGAACATGTTTGAGAAAATATTACTTACTTTTTTTTGGCGACTGTCACAAACTAACTTTTTTTTTCTAACACATCTATTCGTCGTGACTACCACAAACTTAATAAACGGGAGGAAAGTTATAAAGGTTAAGTACGAATGTATGACATATCATAGAATATCAAACAGCAGATGGCTTTGTGGTAGGAATGATCCACTGTGTACCAGTGATCCACTGTTAACCATGTTACCCTACTTGTTTGTTACTGCCCACGAAATAATTTTATTTTTATAGTTATCTTCTACAATGGCTCAGTTTAACCATACAACATAAATTCCGCACAAATTTGATTGCTGGAGGCGCAGCCTTGTTTATTAAATTCTAACATCGGGTCACCAGCTCATACATGTGTGGCTTTGATAAATTTTCTACGTCGGGGCCCGACGTCCTACAGATTCGTGCCGATTACCGAATCGCCCTTGGCAGTTAACGTATTAACTAACCAAGCTGTAGACGATTATTTGTAATTGCGGTTTATATTTTTTGATAAACAAATCGAATGTTAGGTGAGAATAACCCCTTAAACAACAGCCAACCGGTGAAGTAGCCACTTCCCTTTTATAAAGTGAACGATCGCACTTCACACCCCACTACTTGCCGCGAAACTAATGGCTTTTAATAAAAGCTCTGACTATAAAAATGTTGATTTATTGTTAGTTTGGACGATTACTGTTCACAAATTTTTGCTCGAATTTCTAATATTATGGGAATGCATAATTAAAACATTTTTCATCATTAGTCGCTGTATGCGCCCTCCTGCTTTTAATACTAGAGATAGGTAAATGCCGTCAAAGTATCCACTATCTCACGGATAACAAATTGTCGGATGGCACGGCAGCGCTTTTTAGAAAGACACTAATTGTTTTGGAAATCAAACACTTAATCTTTCCACTTTTTAACCCGTTAACCGCCAAGCACAGAAATAACAAAGTAATGTAAAATTTTTTTTTAAATAAGCTTATAAGACCCAAAATATTCCAAAAAAAATTTATATAACACTTTGACATTGACAGGTAGTGTAAAACAAAATGGTGCGTTTTCAAACCTTTAGCGAAAATAAGCTTCAACTTTATAAAATACATGATTCTATTTTTATGAAAATTTTCGAAGCATTTAGTGTGTAAATAAACTTGAGACATTTTCGACAAATAAAAACTGTATAATTAGAGCACTGTCTGCACCTCCTTCTTACACTTTCTGCGTGTTTTATAATTATATTACCAACGTTATCTTTGCGAATTTCATTTGGTAAGCTATTCTTAGTCGGTCTACCCATATTTACTGTTGATGGTTGACTTGCCTTTCCCTCCTCTTCGCTCTCATTCTAATCTTCTGTTTCTTGCTTTTTGGAATTCATTAGACAAAGGACAATATATATATATATATATATATATATATATATAAAGGTATATATCTACTTGTAAGATGCAGCTTTTATTTGCCAATCTGTAAAGTTTCCAGGCATTGTCAATAACATTTTTAAAAAGTGGCTACCACAATTTTTTTTCCCGTACACCAATTCTGTAATTAGCTATGGCGTTGTCATGTAAGTCACCACCACACATGAATTTATTATATTCTTGGATAACTTATGGCTGAGGTATTTTTACTTCTTTGTGCCGCTTGCGGTCTAATCTCTTTGCAGAGCCTACGGGGTTGACAGGACAGTTATTTGAAATTACTGTTACGACTGAGTTGTCATTTTACCTAACCACAGGCACTTCAGCCTTTGTATCAAAAACAAAATCGTATGATCCTCTATCTTTTTTAGGAGGGATTTTACTAGATTCGAGGGGACACTTTTCAATTCGGTTTTCTCGTATGGTGCTAGTTGCACGTCGATGAAGTCAATTTTCGCCAACGGTTCGTTTTCGAACCATTATTTTCACACACGATTTTTGACGATACAATTTTTTTTTGTACGTGTAATTTTATTTACTGATAATAATTAGACTATAAACAAAACTTTTTCAACTTTTTTTGCCACAAATTATTTAAAAAAATATTTACCATGTTCATTATAAAAAATATTTGCGTTTTTGCACCATTGGCGCTTAATGGGTTAACCACTGTTAATCGAAATATATTCGTTGACGAACAAGTATTGTATTACTACTTTATCAATGGTCGATAAATAAGCGAAATTTAAGTACCTATTGACATATTTGATATAACCTTACGGTACAAATTCCATGGACTGTTTTCACTCAGCTGCGTTGCAGTGAATATATTTTGAAGTATCTAATTAAATTTTTACGTTGCTTATAGTTAAAGTAAAAGATTCCATCAAAAGATTTACTGGAATTTCCCGTAAGTACATTTAATACCAACTGCCGCAGGTTAAAAATATTTTTAAAGTTTTTATATTTTCTATCAATTTAAAATCTTTGACATTTAATTAAATTTAATTTTATTTTGGTATTATCTATTATGCATTTATTTTTGGTATGAATTTTATTTATTTCATGGAAACGCTATGAGTGGTAGGTACATTGACTCAAGCCTAAATGACGGCGATGTGATTCGCCACCCATCACGTCTTGTTTCCTATGGGGGCGAAAAGTGAACTACAGATAGTCACTTTATTAAATCAACTTACCGAAAAATATTGTTTATGGTAAAAAAATGAGCCGCCGCGGGACGCCTGGCAGATGTGAAAATTCGAAACTATTTTCTATACAAAATAATCATGAAAGGAAATAAATATGGCATAATTAAAAACAAAATATTTAGATCAAATTAAAAATCAATGCCATTGATTCATCTTTTGCAAAATTAAAGTTTCCTGCTAAAATTAACGGCAGTACATGTTTATTGTTTTTAAAAACCCCTGCGACTATACGGAAATATTCTGGTGTAAAAATAAAATGATAATCCCTAAAAGAGGAAACAAAGTTTAGCAGCATTAACTTAAATGATATATTTATGGAAAGAAAACACCCCTTAAGGGGTGCAAAAAAGATTCTATCACATCTTTTTATAAACTAAAACAAATAATGATGGTTCTAAAACAAACGGGGTTGACTGTAACTTTGTTTTCAGAAAGACTTACCAAGGTGGCTTAAAAATGTGTACAAAAAGCGAATTTTTAGTAGAATACACCGACAACGTTTGTCCTGTTAGATTATTTAAAAATTAATGTCAGATTATTTTCAAGACAGAACTGTCACTGGAAAGCAGAAAATGATCACTGGTACGATAATATACCAATTGAAAAAAATATCAATCAAAATTGGACAAAAAAATTATTTCATAACAATCATTATTAGATAAAACTATATTTAGGGATGCTTAATGGTCAAGAGGTTTACTGCGCTTTCGTAGACTTGGAAAAGGCCTATGACAGAGTGATAAGGAATGAATTGTGGTCGACTTTGTCTATGTATGTGGTGAGCGGTAGTAAACAAGAATTTAAATCACTTTATGAGAAGTTCTCTGTTTGTGTCAGGATAAACGGAACTTACACGGACTGGTTTAACATCGAAAAAGTGTTAGACAGGAATGTGTAGCTTTGATATCGCTGTTTAACTTATGCATGGCTGGTTGTTTATAATAATTAAAAAAGAGTAAGTATGGATTGAAAATAAATGATTTGATTGTCAAATGCATCTTTTACGCAATGGTTTTTAAAACAGAAGAAAGCATGAAAAACTGCAAGGTGCTAATTAAAGGAGAAAAAGTGGAACAAGTACATGAGTTTGTATACTTGGGTTCAAAGTTTATGAAAGACGGTTAGTATAACTGTGACATTGAGCGTAGGGTGTTGGCAGGGAAACAAATGAGGGTTCTGCATAACTTTATGAGCAGCCAGAACGTGTCAAAAAAAGTAAGACTGGCTGTGCATAAAGGAGTGCTGGTCTCTACTCTAATGTATGGTAGTGAATGTTGGGTTTGACAAAAGAAGCGTGTAAATAACATCAATGCTGTAGTCTAAGAAGTATAGCCAAAAAAATATATATAGTTATTTTATGTATGATTTAAAAGGAAGTGTATGTGGATAAAAAAAAATTTATTTGAACTACAATGACTTTAAACTTATATTTAACTAATACATTATAACATTAGACGTCAACTATAAGTTAAAAGTTCTGCCAACATTCAAATTCGATTAAATAAATAATTTTTTAAAGTTTTTTTATTAATAACTTTTTTTTTTAAATTAATGTATGTAACCCTACTGATGGTCTATGTTAAAGTATAGACTACTTTCTTTACCCTCTACCCGCTAAAAGTACCATTGAACATCTTTAAATATCGTTCAAAATCATCGTAATAAAATTATTATCAGCATGCGAGGAACTGGATTTTTAACTTTCCTAATTATTCATTTGTCAATTGCATTTTTAAATAAAGATTTTTACTCTGTTTTCTTTCTTTTAAATTGGGTGGCAAAAATTGTTCAATCTAACTAACCATCAAACATGGATAAATGCTCAAAAATGTGTAACAATTGTCTCAAGTGTGTTGCTTGGAGACAACACGAAATCTGTTGCAAAATTTGTTCGAACAATTATCAATATTCTTGGGTTATTAACACTGACAGTAAGCCGTGTAAAATAAATGAAAAACTATTAGCAAAAAAAATATCAAAAAATATATTTACTACGTAAAGGTGCGACAAAAATTCCAATTACCACGGGGAAAGTTTCATGTGAGGAATTTGTATGAATTTGTTGTTTTTCACGTTAAAAAGTGCTTTTATTTTTCTGTTAACAACTAAAATTTTTTCATTATAGTTTTTAAAAAATAAGACGGCCAACACTCAGTTTTATTGTTAATTTAAAGTTTTTTATAATTTATTATTAATAATTATAATTATTAGTGCATTATAAACTAAAAACTAAATGATAAGGTGTTATTGGGTACAGTAATT
Organism: Agelastica alni; assembly: GCA_950111635.1. Taxonomy (NCBI): domain Eukaryota; kingdom Metazoa; phylum Arthropoda; class Insecta; order Coleoptera; family Chrysomelidae; genus Agelastica; species Agelastica alni. Next base: position 60,131,286 of record OX467708.1, read on the forward strand.
ATTAGGTATTGTACCTAAATTCTTCCTTAAAGTTGTTTTTAGTATTACTTGTTGGTTAATTGGTATATAGTGTGTTCGTGTATAGTTCGTGCAAGTTTAAGCTTTGTTTTAATTTTAAAAGTGGGCTCGGTCGTTTTTGCTAGTCCGATAATTTGTCAGCGGACAGAAAGGGGTTTTGAGAGAATTGCAATACTCTTGACAAGCCTCATTCGGTCAAGTACTGACAGAAAGTGAAACTATCACTTTCGTCTCCTCCTCCTAAACATCCGTGGTATGGGAATAATTAATGTTTGGGTAGTGTTAAAGGCGAAACCTGGAATAGTTCGGAAAAGGGTCTCGTCTGGCTCGTCGCGGCCACTCGACGGCGTTTACAAGAAATCAATTTTAACGAAGAGATGGCCTAAGCTAAATCCAAATAAAGGAATACGTTATTGGCGATAAGATAGACGAGCGTGTTGACTGGCAACACAGAAGCTTCATATCCTTCTGGCGAATAGTCCAGGGTATTCTCTTTACGAACCTTAAATGAAAAAAATACAAAACAATAAAATGCCGATACAAATTTCTATTTTGCCCAATACCTAGTAGAAAATTCACATTATCTATTATTTCTATTACAGAGTAAATCAAGGGTCTTTTTTTTTAAAAAGTATGAAATCAACAAATAAAAACAGCAAATTATAATAATCATTAATCCGATTAAAGTTAATTTTTAGTATGAAATCAGAATATGTATAATATCTAAGTCTCTATTTAAAATCAGAGGAAATATATTCGTCTCTTTAGTTACCCAAATAAATCTTATGCCCACCGTTTTCGAGTCATTTATGTTCTGATGAACCCTCTTCTAAATAATTAGGATTACAAGGATTGTACCTGTATTCATCATTAGAACCTGGTAACTTTAGACACAAAACACTTCTCAGAAGAGATAATAAGAACTGACTACCAGATGAACATTTTTCAATTTATCTTAAGCTACAAAATGTACCCATCTTTAAAACAACCGTCACAATTTTATTTCTATTCATGTTACAGTACTTTGATGAATAGGGTTATTCTCTATAAATTACCAGCTCCTTATCAACTTATCAACGTTTTTGTTGCCTTTAGAAAAAATAATTACGTAAAGATATGTGGTTGGAAATGAATTTTCTTAAAATGGAATACAAAAAAAAATATTATATTTTTAAATGAAATACCTTGTAATACCCTATCATATACATTTTTAAAGTTATTAATTATCAGAAATCTTAGTTAAATAGTAACTGCACGTATAAAAAGTTTAACATTATTAAAGTAAGTTACGAACATAACAACTAATGAGTTTGAATAATCAATAAGGTTTACAGAGGCAGACAACTTTTTCGGAAGCCAAACGTAATGATATGATCTGAATGCATGATGGAGCAACTCCACATAGTGTCCTACCCGTTCAAAATCATTTAAAAAATGTATTCCAAATGTGCATATAGAATAAGGGAATTAATAAATGCCCACCTAACAGTTTGAATTTGGATTAATTTTTTTGGGGACTTCTCAAGGACTTTGTCAATAATAATATTGGTATTCAATCTATTTATAAAGCGAGTGTGAATGGACAAGTCGGTGGAGGTCGACCTCGGAGAACATATCTTGATCAGATCAACATTGTTTTGAGGAAAGGCCAGGTCAAGAGTACCAACAACCGACGAGCATGTATGAGAGCACTGATGAAAGTAGAGGAAGCAAAAGATGTGTGTAAGAACTGTAGCGGAAGTGGAAGGAAGTGGTCTCTGCCTACCCCCATGGGAAAAAGGCGTGACTTTATGTATGTATGTATGTAATCTATTTAAGGCAGGCTTTGACTTGAAAAAACAATCTGAATGTCACAATAGACAATAATGATGGACACATCGAACATCTATTTTGTCATGTATTTGGACCTTTTCTTCCTTACTGTTAATAATCAAAGAAATGTTCCTTATCAAATACAATAGTTGCCATTTTTATAGCTTACCTTAATAATAAAAATATATTATTTATTTTTTATTTTCTGAGCGTTACTGTCCTACATTTTAACAAAATTCAATCCTAAACAATTACTCTTAGGCATAATTTTTTTTTCTACAGGCAATAATAATGATAATAAGTGGTGAGTAATTTATAGTGAATAACCCTGTATTTTTTTTATGGTGAACCATATCTACAAGTAAACGCTTCAGTTGTGAGGTCTGTTGCTGCACGGTGTAGTAATTCATAAGGTTCTTTAGTTTTATATTTATCTTTAATGCTGTGTACTATGTAAATTGGTGGTGAGCCCTTTTAATTTTAACGAAGTAATTTTTTGTCATACTTAAATACTAAACAGGTACAATTAATTTGTAAAGTTTGATTTTGATATGCTAGAGATAAGATACGTAGCTATATATTAAATATGAATTTTAATGTATTAATAATTAAAAATTACTGTAGTTCTGCTGTATTGTTGGGGGTGTTCCAGGACTAACACAAAGTCTATCTCTTACACGTCCACATTAGAGTATGTGAAAAAGTGGATATCGGCATCTCCCCAGCCGATATACAGCAGAAGCCGCTTGGCAGCCAGTCTGCCTGCATTCCTCTTTGTGTCACCATCGCTATCTCCCAAAGAAAAGAGATCGAAACTGCTTAAATATTAGATGGTATTTGTCAATCCTGACGGATTATTGGAGCGGCGAAATAACATTATTACTAAAATTTATATGCATTCTTCCGTCACCGAAATTGATTTCCCTACTCAAAACAAATCACCAGACGAGTTTACAGCATGAATACGTTATTAATGCTAGCTTAATACAACACGAATTTGTATTGTATTTTTTTGGACATCTGTACATCTTTTATAATGATATCCTGCTAATTAAATATTCACTGGTACAGATACATTGTGAACGGCCAAATAAAAAAAATTCATTTTTTCAATTAATGTGCATATTTATAAAAAAACCCGAAATACCTTAATGCTAAATTATAAAATGATATCCTGTAACAAAAAAAATCCATCCCTTTATTGAACCCCCTTTCGAGTGACAGTTATGACCACCAAATTTTTAAATGGGAAGTAGGGGCCTGTGATAAATTATCTCTTTATTTTTTTTTTTAAATATTAAGTTCAAATTTATTGCAAACAATAATAAAAAAAACCATCACGTCTTTAATCGAAGTCCCTTTATCATTGATGCAATTTGAAAGGCGATAATTATTTAGTAATGTTCCAAATAATGTTTTGCCAAGTTTGGCAAACTTTTATCCCAATCCAGCAGACCCACAAGTTCCAGCGAATATAATTTGGTTCCAGCAAGATGAAGTACCAACACAGTACCTAATCAATGTCCGGCAATACCTCTACCTAATATTTCCAAATTGGTGGATAGAGAGGTGATAATCGATAGAATGGCCAGCACAGTGACCTGATCTTATGATATTAGACTTCTTTTTTTGAAGATTTGCGAAAAGTATGGTACATAAAACTAAGCCACTTAATTTAGATGACTAAAGAAGAAGAGTAATATTTAATTCTTGATAATGTAAAAAACAAAATAATATTTAAATCTGTACCCAAATAGCGACGGCAATATTGAAAAGTAAATACCTCATATTATATTTATGGAGAATATGTTCTAAAAAATTTAAGGCAGTAAAGTGCTTTCAACCTATTCAATTTTATAAGCTAAACTACCAGCTTCAGACCTCTAGAAAAATGTTAGCATAAACTTTTTTTTATTTATTAATAGGCAAGCCTAATGTACAAAATAAAATAATTACAACTGTATAAATATCTTACAACTTTAATAAGTAAATATAACGAACATTTGAAAGTATATTTAAAGTAACAATAAAGTTTACAAAATCACTAAATTGTTAGGTTGGATCACATTCTTCTTCTTCTTAGGTTGGCACTACAATCTGGGGTGGGTTTTGGCCTGCTCTACAATAGTCTGCCGTTTTTTCCCATCGGTAGTTGTGATCCACCAGTTTCTGCATCTAAGCTTCTTAAGATCTTCCACTTCATCATCTTTCCACCTTTTCTTAGGCCTGCCTCTGTGGATCACAATAATTACATCAATCAAACAAAAAAAAAAGAAAGAATAAATACCAAGTATCACCATGAGCTGTTACTTATATACTTTTTTAATAATGACTTAAATCGTTTTACTGAATTAGATTCTTTCACAAATTGTGGTAGTTTATTAAATTCTTTTAAGCCTTTATGAAACATACTATTCGTTTTTTTAATGTAATGTAAAACACTAAGACAGCAAATTAGCAAAGTTAAAGATGTCAGTAAAATGCAATATAAGAGTACAAAATCATTTCTGGCAATGCAAAACCGAGTTAAGTTTGGGTGGGTGCCAGGACACATTGATAGCAACGAAAAGGCAGACGCACTCGCAATGCTGAGATCTGTAAACCTGCTACTGGGACCCGAATCCGGTATGGGAATAACAAAATCTGCTGTCAGAAATAAAGGCCAAGAGTTGGCTAACCTGGCAGCAAAAACAAAGCTGGCTAGAAACCTAAAGCCTGAGGCACAGCAAGAGAATGATGGGGCAACCAAGCTTTGCACTTGCTACTCAGGCCTTGGAGCTGGATAGGAACAATCTAAGACTGCTAACAGGGCTCGTTACGGGGCACTGTTGTCTGAGGAAACATCTGCATAATATAGGTATCTTTTTGGAAAACCCAATATGCAGACTATGTGAGGATGAGGAGAAAACAGCATCCCACGTCATATTTGACTGTGACGCCCTCACTAGGTGGCGCAGCCAGTATGGGTACGATACGATTTAGACTGATGCAGCACGGGCTAAAAACATAATACGAGGACTTTTATATTTATGTAAAAAGCTTAACCTCAATAAAGATTAGCCAGGAGACTAGTTGGCCATTAGCTTATAGGTGGGAGCAGCGGAACACAATAGCTTAAAGCTGCTGTGTGGGCTCCTTTAACCCGACCTCTTCTAACCAAACACCAAAAAAAACCAAATGAAGAGTGCATTAATGTATATGTTTATAATTAAAACTTTAACTGCTTCATTTCATGTTATTACTTCGTTTATTTTTGTCTTTCTCAGTATGACAGCTTTCAAAATTTTATAATTTCATTCTGGAGATGTTCAATATATGTTGAATATATTTGTATATTTTTTGTTAAAAATAAAATTTGTTTATGATAAATAAATATGATTGTTTTTGCTTGATACAAATATAAAGAGCAGTTTGGAGTTAAATATAATAATTATATTATTACGATAATTATATCATTTACGCTAATAAAACGGCGCCGGATTAAAAAGTATTGCATGTATTGTGTAAGTTAATGTTGAAAAAAGGTACCAAAACAAATCAAACTCACAATTTCTGTTGGTATAATGTGCTTAAGGTGATTGCTTTTCTAAGTTACACTTTAAAGTCAATCAGAATAAGTGATTTGAACAAAATTATACCCTACTTCTCGAAAATTGCACCAGATTAATGGTTCATTTAAGAACCAGACCACTAATCTACCCCACGACGCAAAAAATCCATCAGGTCACGCATTCACTCTAAATGGGAGGGAGTCGGTTGGGAAGATTTATATTTGGGAAAATTTAGGATATTTCCAAAAAAAACAGCATAGATTTGTGATGCAATGTACCGCATTGTTCTATAACACTCTTTGATTTCCTTAAATTTAGTTGCTGGACAAAGTGGTAAAATTGAAATAGTCTTTCAAACAAAATACATCAATATTTAATAATGCAGTATTGATAATCTGTTAATATATTTTTTAAAAAATGTAAATATAAAAAACGGCGTTTATGTTAAAAGTATTTATAATGCAGACAACGAAGTTGTGGTAACAGAACATCAAAGTAGTCTATAATGACTTTTGGAGATAATTTTCGATAAAAATTCATTAAATCTACTTACACTTAAATTACGCTGATCGTGTTTATTAAACATTGTAAAAAACACTTGTAATATAGTAAAAAAGTAACGAGACTGATTAAGTAAAACACACATAAAATATTTTATTTATCCAAATTTATTGTGTTTCATTAAAATAGAAAAAGTCACACGGAGCCATATCTGACATTCACTTGGTTTTTGATAAAATACTGACGTGAATTGATGGCAGTATGGGATAGTGCGTTATCGTGAAAGCTAAACAGCTTCTCGAGTCTTAGGTACCACCTGAAAAAGATGGGCAAAATAGAGAGTGATAGTTGCCGCTACTGCGAGAACTTCGCTGAAACTGCAGAACATTTGCTTTGCGAATGCCCAGCGCTTTTCTGCAAGAGGCTCAAGTTTCTGAAAGGGGCCTTCCTAAAGCCCTTCGATATCAGAAACTTAGCCCCCAGGAAACTAATAAACTTTACTCGAAGTCTCGGAATCCCGGGCCTCGAAAAGATTAAGGGTTATGCACAAAAGATCTGCTAGGTCGAAGTGCTTGAGAGGCAGCATGGCCTTCACGACCCACCCTACAATCTACAATCTACAATCTATCGTGTTGCAAAACCATAAAAACATAAACGACGGAAAAGACTTTTTTGTTGACTGTTTAGCCAGTTGGAAGGAACTCTTTATGGATAACACCACGGTAGTCCAAGAAAACAATCAACACGACTTTGTTTTTATTTGCTTCACACTCCTCACATTCAAATCAAAAACTTCAACGCTGCAATTTTTAACCTAACAAGGCAAATGTCATGAAAATTATATCAGTTGTTCACTACAGTCATACCAACCTACCAAATAAATATACACATTGATATTCATAGCCCGTGTATTTTAAAAAATACAGTACTTTTTGTCCAGAGTAGCATGTATATGTAACTATACAGAGTTAATGTCATTCCTGAAAAAGCATTTAGCATTGATAGGGTTACGTCGAGATTCCTATTTAAATAATTGATTGGTCTAAACTAATAAACAATTCTCGCAAGAAAAACAATGATGAAAGTGTAACGATGCATTTAAAAAATGAGTGGGTTTTGAACGAAATAATAAATTTATTGTTTATACTGTAATTATTTTAAGTATTCCCAATTTTACTTGCATATCTATTTTTTATGTCCCACTATTTTTTACCATAACTTGAACCTTTAATGATTAGTATTATTTGCCACTTAAATGTTTTCTGGTTTTAAAAATTGTAATATTCCAAGTATTTGTTGCTATTGACAGCTAACTCATTTATTTTATTTTTAACCTATCATTCTAGTTGGAGTAATTTTTTATTTTATTTATCTAGAGATTACTTTAGTAATTTGCTTTGTTTTGCTTTTTTTCCTCTGATTTTAAAGTAACTAATTTAAATTCTCCGTGAAGTCAATAATCCGTTACCTGTACCAAAAATAGCACAAAAACTTTGCATATCAAAGTGTTGTCTGTTGCATATGTCAAGAAAAAATCTTTTTGGGGGATGTTTAGAGAATTGAATTATTATTGTTAGGGACCACTTCTGGTTAAATCAGTCGAAGTGAGATAAAACGTCAAAAAAATACGTCCGTTGCCGAATAACTCTGCTTGACAATAAACAAAGAAATGTACTCGTATATTCTTAAAGGGGATATGTAATCATGTTGAAGAAGTAAACGTCTGATTGGGTAGTAACCAATTCGGTTTAAATCGGCACTCCGTTTGACGTTTGACAGATCTCTGTTATCAGAACTAGATTAACACTTCAATTTTATTAATTTCCTTATCTACTCTATTACCTCAAGGAATCTTATTTATATATTTTAAAATATACGATTTTTTTATGTTTGTTTTTGGTTGTGGGTGTCTATTTGCCAAAAAAATATTTTGACAAAAAATCTCTGTGGAAACACAGTGGTTAAATGGTAAGAAGTTTAAACATTGTGATCTGTTTCACTTTTTAGATCATTCTTAAAGTTAACAAGGACATCAGTTTTTAATCTAAAAATAATTATTTGACGCACATTTTATGGTTTAATTTAGAACGGGTATTTAATGAGTAATACGATATTCATTCAGAATCTACAAAAACCAAAAAATATAAAATTGTTGACAGCACATTGCAAAGAGAGTTTTTGCCAATTAGAGCTCCCCTTGCATGTTATGCGATAAAATAAATAATCCTTTTGAGGAATGTTTATTTAATTAATATTTCAATCATATACAACTTAGTACACAATATTAACATCACGATAAATTTAAATTTTTCATCATTTTGTGATTTTCAGTCCATACGATATGTTGTAATTATTTTTATTTGATCCTGTCGAAGTAAACAAACTAAGTTTGAATCAATGATTGTTTTACAATTAAATCGATTTTATATTGCCTTAGTGTTACATTTTTAAGAAAAATAAAATCGGATTCTCTCGGTCTATGCTGATAACCTTATTATTCTGATACATGTATATTGTCGTCAAACGTAAAAGAGTAACATTGTCTGAAGACCATCTACATAAAATTATGGATGAATGACTCATGCCTTGCAGTAGCGAGTGATGAAAGGTCTATGTAATGAATCTTAAATGTCACCGGCATAACATGCTAAAAATATTTAGGAAAATAGAAATTTAGTAAAAATATACAACAAAATGTATATACCTACTCTCAAACAAAAAAAACTTTTAGAGTAAAATATTTAAGTGTACAATCGTTACAATCAACTGTATATTTGTTCTTATGAGGTCCAGAGAAGTATCCAATTTTTAAGAAATTTAAACCCAAAAATATTTAAAAAATATTCCTGTTAGGTTATATTAAAGTACATACATGCGGGTTTTTGTTTTTAAAAACACTTGTTTATCTGAAATATTGGTAATTTTATGCTACTGATTATATTAGTGCGAATTTATTCACCAAAAATTTTACTAAATTTGTAATAAACATAAAATTATGTACTCACCACTAAGCAAAGAGTTTCCGTCACCCCCCTACGTTAAAACCTTAACTTAACTCTAGTAGATCTTTTGCTATTTGTTTTTATTAGTACACGAAATTTTACGTCTTTTTCAAGAAAAACAAACAGCTCCATCCTCTTTAAAGGTGTAATTATTGTAAAAAAAAACATATATCTATGGCGGTTCTATTAACACTTATCATCGTTTGCTTGAAATACATAAGTTGGTGTTTAATAGATTAAAATTGTCAAACAATTTTATTTGCCATATGATATGGTCACTAACTGTTTTTAATTTTAAAATATTTAGAACCATTAGGGTGCTCCAAAAAAGCAAAGCAAAATAAAGCTGTATTCTTTTACATGGAACACCCTGTATTATAAATGTTTTGGTTATTCTACATGTGAATATAAAACATTTTTATTATTGGTCTTATATGCGTAGCTGTTATTGTTTTTGAGATATCGTGGATCTCGCATGCCATTACCGACAGATAACACTCCCTGAAAGTAGAAACCAATAAAAGCATCTTTTATGTAACATTATACATGTGCAATAATTGGATCTAAACCTTATTAAATTTAAAATGAAGAAATCTTGGTTTTTAAAAAAAACCCTGGATATTTTAATTTATTTTATCGGTTCTTCAAGAAACCTTAAACTTTTGTTAGACATGTTCTATACCTATCTCCAACAGATTTCAAGATAATTCAATTTTTGGGTTTTTTCATTCTCGTAAAACGCCTAACACTAACATTTTAAAGATGATAGCAATAAAAGTAATATTTTTATAGACTGAATCGATAGTATAAAATGGATTAGAGTTATAAAACAACAATTTTATTAATAAAACGAAATATTTAAATGTTTAAACAAAGTTTTTAATATATGTAACAAATTTATTTTTATAGTTGGAATAGTTTAAAAAGTAGATTTTTTGTAAGGAAATGTTCAAATAAATGCCCTTCCTGCCCACAAACAATCTAAGTATAGGGTGTTTAAAAAATACGACTTTATGCTACTATGCTTTTTGGGACACCCTGTATAGTTTTTAAATGAAGCACAGCTCGTGATCATATAATATGGCAAATAAAGTTTTTGACTAAATTATTTACTAGACAAGGACTTACTCCAAGCAATTGTTAACCCACCCTGTACATTTTTTTAACAATTAATACGTTTTGCTGAGCGTAATAAATGATGGTTAATAATATCACTATGTTTGTAACCTGGATGTTTAAAATATCTTTTAAGTAATTGCAAAAGAACACAGTGACACTGAGTATATTGTTGAGTAAATACACAATATTTTAACGGTGTAGGGTATAATTTTCTTTTGAGAGAGTGTGAAGAAAAGAAGTAAAGAATCTGGTAATAGTTAAAAGGCGTTCTAGTCAAAAGGAATGAACGAGAAGTGGAATAGCGTACAGAAGTTGCGACTAGCGATTTATAAGACTGATATATCACTTCAATTCGCCGCTTATTCGCTATTCGTTGATTAGTAACTTGCTATAAAGAATGTCCGAGATTTTTTTTTCAAATTTTCAATTTCATATTTAACTTCAATGGGGATTATGAGTTTTTCTTACCTACCAGATATTCATAAAATAATATTGCTACAGTAATACACGCATATGTTTATTTACAATTAGTAGATTGTATTGTAAATATGAAAAATCAATATCAAAACTTTAAAGTACGTTATTCTTAAGCGATATGTAGTGGGGGTGTGCTTTTAAACGTACTTTATAAGGATACTTTCAGCAAGGTCCTTTTTAAAAGAAAACGCTTTATTTTTTCAATCTGGTAACAGCTGTTTTGCACAATTGAAAATTTTCGTTATTCTTGTAACGCGAATGACGCTTCATCCTGTATTCTGTAAAGGGTGTCGCTGTGGTGTAATCCTCGATAGCGGTGTAGTACGCCTGCAGATGGTCGCTAATTCCGAGCCAGAGCATAACTGGCCTTACTCTCCATTAACACGGAATTTTCCACTGCTATTTAATCTCGAGCGATACGTTTCGAAATGGCGAAATTAAGCACCAAACATTCCGCAAAAGTATTTGAAGTGAGAATTGTCAAAAGTAATTGACTCACATAAACATGAAAATGACCTATTTAGAAAATTGTGATTATAGCAAAGCGCTTTCCTTATTTTCCGCTGATGGGTTATATGTGTTATTCTTATGTGCATAATTACTTATTAAATGTACTTTAAGATAATGAATTTGGTTGTACACTATATCTAAAAATATTCAAAATTTTATTTCGCGATTTCCTTGATATCTGTCTTTATTCGATCATTTTTTTTCTTTATTCATCAATAATCAAGGCAATTACAGAATACAAACTACAAATCCCGTCTTTCTCTTAACTCTACTGCTTACTTTTACTTTTTCTCTCCATGCAATTTTGCTTTCGGACACTTCTTTTTTCCTCATGTAACCTCAATAATTCATTTGCTTCTTACCTTGTTATTAGTGCAATTATGGAATATCAGAATACAACTACAAATTATGCCGTTCTCCTTTACTTTAATGCTTTTTTTCTTTTCCCCTTCATGCAGTTTTGCTTTTGCAAACTTTTTTCCCCATTCAACCTCAATGATTCAGTGTTTTATATAATCAAGTTTTACTTATCATGGTAATGTACGTAGTTCTTTTGTTCTTACCCCTCTCCCTTTTAATTACGTAACTAGCTTTTAAATATTGTTACGTTTACACAAGGCGCTTGCCTATTTCTTACGGCACCAAAAACGCCCCAATCTAGCGAATGATTTATGGCCGCGACGTAATTGAAAGCGTCTGACTTTTCTTGAAAGGTCCATAAATTGCTAGACAATGTCGGAAATAACGACAGAGAATTCTCGCTCTTTCCGTAATAATTTGTAGATATATAAATTAAGAGTGAAGAATAATTTTTAAAACAAGATTTTATTTAAGTGCCCTACAAAGAAGAAAATAAACTTTAAATTAAATCAAACCAATCAATTTAGTACATGTATTACACAATTTTCGCTTGTCGCGAGATTTGCATATTTGCATATTTATCATTTAATCAAATGTTGTAATATATGTACTAAATTGATTGGTTTGATTTAATTTATTTAAAGTTTATTTTCTTATTTTTAGGGTACTCAAATAAAATCTTGTTTTTAAAAATTATTTTTTACCCTTATTTTATTTTTTACTTTTTAGTTATCGCCCGTCAGGTTTCTTAGTCTGTTTATCTCATTCAACGCATTATTGTTGTAAGGTCGTTTGCCGGTTAATTTCGAACAGTCTAGCTCTTCAATAAGGAGACCTTCTAATGTTTTTACCCTACTTAAGGCCACGTAAGCTTGACCTTTGATTTTGGAGTTTTCCTTACAGAACAGTGATGTTTGTGATTTGTTAGTGGAACGCAATCTAAACTTTTAACGTACATTTTAAAATAAATTTAAGATTTGAAGAGAATGGGTTGGTAGTGGAGCTTTCCCGTTTTGGTAGGCCAAAATGTATTACTACATTTACTGCAATTGAGACCATATAGGCCAACTTTACTTTAAGGAATAATTGCATATGATACAGACAGGCATATGGAATTCTGCGAACTGTACACAATCAGACAAAAAACCAATACCAACTTTTACAAACCCTGTCTTTAGAGCGACGAAGCGACTTTTAAGGTGAATGGCAGAGTGAATAAACACAACTGCGTCTACTGCGACAACATCAGAACAATCCCCAACAGTGATCTTCAGAAAGTGCTAAAATTCGTGTAAGACATTAATATATATTGTAAAATCTAATTTATAATCAAAACGTGTTTTGCCTCTTCTTGCTAAAAACGCATTGCAGTTGATGTGGGGTTATTTTTCGTTAAAATAAAAAAAAATTCATCTAATAGGGATTCGTATGGCGATGGAGACAAAATTTAACACTCCTGGCAGAAATTTTTAAGCGGTGTGTTAATCGGACCCTATTTTTTTAACGTTACCGTCAATTATGAAAAAATATCAAGATATGCTTTAAGAAGTGTTATATCTAAAAATAGTCCACTATATGAACATTTGCTTAAGGAAAAGCTGATATGGCAACAAGATGGAGCAACTTTCGCAGTATAAAGTTATTCTGAGAGACTTTCTAAATGAAAACTTTAATGAATGGATTGGGAAATGCATTAAATGGGACACACGATCTCCAGATATAACACCCGTGGATTTTCAGTCTGGGGTGTACAAAAACTAAGGCTTATTCCGTCAAGATTTGTAATGTTAAGCATTTGAAGACACGAATCCAATTAGAATTTAAAAATTACAGTCCCGGAACATGTGTGACAACATTTTTAGGTCAAAAGATGCAATGTTTGCTAAGAACAGCATGGAAAGCATTTTGAGCATCTTTTGAAGGTTCATTGGACTGTACTAATATTTGTGTATTAATTATAAAATTGTTGAAAGTAAATTTGTATTTTTGACAACTGACTTATGTCCCACTCTGGATTTATAGTCACATTGTTCGACGTAGAAAATGAAGTGTGCGCCTCTACTGCCAAGTTTGCCTAGTTCGAAATAAACGCGCTTTCTTAAATCAGTCTGATTGCAAGCGGCCCGGTCTTTAGTTTACTCGTCGCCGCTTCCAACCCGGCCTGTTACTTTTATAACTACTTGCCAAGACAATGTAATTAAATGGCATCCATTTGTAATTTCGAAGGGGCGTGCAGGGAATGTAAACTGCTGAAACATGGAGAAGGTGTGACTGCGCGGTCCCGCTACAATTCCATCGGTACGTTGCTAATAAAAACAAGCAGCTGCACTGTCAATACTTGCACCACTGAAGAATAATTAGCAGCAATAGCCAGTGATATTTGCATGTTGGGGACGATAGGGTGATGGGAATGACAGTAAAGGGGCTAAAAGGGCAAGGGATGTGGGTAGAACTGGAACGTTGACTGATTGATACACGTTAAAAAATAATACGGTTCACTTATATTCTGATTTTCATCGGGCACTTAAATTCGAGTTCCTACTAAACTTTAATCTCTTTGATGACAGCACTTTTAAAAATGTTTTATTATTATCTACTAGCTTTTGCCCACGACTTTGTCCGTGTGAATTGCTATCTTTGATTCTAAAAAAAATATGCTTTACGAATCATCGTGTCGAGAGAAAATATTAAAAAATAAAATAGAAGTTATGAAAAGTAAATTGATCGGATACACCTTTGGTCTACGTGGACCATAAGTACCTTCTATAAAGTTTCTTGATTAGGTTTGATGATAAATCACATAAGATTAAAAAAAATATATTGTACTCAAATTGGTGTAAATATTTGTAAATATTTTTAATATACAGATTCACATCTTTAAGACTCATAAAATAGGGTCTTTTTATTCTTCTGGGGTTGGTATCAACATCAACAGTCCTATGTACCGAGGCCCCCTCTATATAATTAAGCCTAAAGCGACAGTTTTGTACCTTGTAAAAAGTCTAGGATGACAATGGGGGTTTTGCTGAGCATTTTAGTTTCCAATTCTGGTTCCCCGAATTGCCTTCGTCTGTAAACCAAGATTTATTTGCAAAAGTATGTACGGATCCTTATTGTAAGCTTTCCTTACCTTCGTCCAAGCTTCGGGAGTTTTTCTGCCATTTTTCTAGATAGCCCTCAGATAAAAAATTTAAATGTCTCATATCTGGTGCTCTGTCCAGCAATGCTGCAGGTTGGCTCCGGACCCATCTGTTGTTGTGATTCACCGGTTTACCTTTTTGTTGCCTCGTTGGCCTGTTGTCATGGTACCCATGTCAACCAGAGCTTGTTGTGTTTCCTCAGTACTACCAGTTTCCTATGGCACTCAAGTACCAGTTTAGAATCGAATTGGCCACCTAACTGTCTGAAATAATGTAGATTCTCCTGTTTCGAAAAGAGCTGTGCAACATGAATTGTACACAGGTAAAAATTGCTGTGATTTTGGTCATATATATATATATATATATATATATATATATATATATATATATATATATATATATATATATATATGAATACTAGGTTTTCTGGATAAACCGCCTTCAGAAAATTTATTTTCTCTACGTTTCGGCTCCCGCTTTGGAGTCATTATGAAGAGCTAGGTTAGGGTTAGGAAGGGTAACGTTCAGTACGTTTTCGTGGTCTCAATCTGCCTACTCCACTGGTCGTACTGCACCGGACAGTTGTCTCATATATATTGCTTATATTAATACAGTACCTACAAGTTTTTAAGTCTAATCATGAGTTTTTAAACAAAAAAGACATCATATCATAACATGATAAAAATGTTAGTATCTATTAATATTTTTGTGGGTCAAAATTAAAGATAACATTTTTATTATATTTTTTTGATTATCCAAATGACATGTGAACAATGTTTTTCTTGACCACATGAAAATGTAGATATTTTTTAAAGCTTGTTTTAAAATATGAAGAGGCTAATAAATAACAAGGACCGAATGAAATTGTTGTAACTGTCGAGAGGTTTTTAGAGTGTACGTAGCCGTTAATTCAAAGGGTGGCGTGTTGTCGCGTACAGAATAAAAGGGGTTATAAGCAGTATTTTTGAATTATTCGCCTATCGAATCAAACCAGACAAATCAGCCAACTAGCGTCCGGATCAAACTAACAAGCAACACTTGACTTAACAGTGGCCGTCATCGTCATCATCACCGTCACCGTCACCAAAACATCAGGGGCAAGCCGGCAGGGCAGAGTGCCATCAGTCGCAGTTCCCACTATGCACATCTAATTGACCTTGTGCTTATAAATGACCGAGCGGAAGCTGTCAACGCCAATAATGTGTACTATCAGAAAGTCTACACGCGGTTTCTGCTCGTGGCCAATGAGCTATGAGGGTATGTATTCAAAAAAGCCTTCATTAACACTCGGAAAATGATCGCGTCGCTGTTGGTGACAGCTTGCCAAATTTGCCACCCCGTCATATCTATCGATCTTTCGGTCAATCATTACATCATTAGTGCTACCGACGGTGCATCCTCTAGACACAACACACAACAGTTTAACTGGCCACAACGGCGACCATCCAACAACACCAGTCAACTACCGACGTTGGAAAATCTTGATAAATGTCCGGATTTAATATCTCCGATGATTAATGAAACGGCTGGTGACCGATCAGGAACTAACTGCAGTTATAGATAATCGCAGCCATGACCCGTACACATTTTTAGTCGGAAGGTACTCGTCCGCCGATCCTGAATTCGTTATCAGATGGTACACAGTTAAAAAATTATCATTTGCTTGCAAATGTAACATTTTTTATGTACAAGTTTTGTCAGATTAACCATATTTTTACCCATATAAAATGACACAATTTTATTTACTATTTTTCCAAATATGATTTCTAAAACTATGCATTAAAACTATTCAAATTTTCGATACTTTTCAATGTATTTGTTTTTGTAGGGTAATTTTAACCCGGTATTTCTTTCGAGCATGTTATATAAAGGAATTTCACATATGTATAAAAAACACCACAACAAAAAATAGTCTTTGAACTTACAAATATAGCTCGGAATTATCATAATTATTCCATAAATAAGGTTCTTACCTAAGCAAATATAAGAAAATCCATGAAAACTAATTCACATTCAATACTTTTATTATTTACGTAGTTATGAGAGTGCTCTACAGCCGTGATAAGCTACAGCACGTTGCTGTCAAGATGAGTTGAGCCAATGCAGTGTCTTGCTTGTTTGAAGAAATAAGAGCGCGAATTTTAAAAGTTTCGGTGGTTGATAAAAAATAAAATAAATGTATGCAATAATAAATTCAGTGGGTAGTTTAAATAGCTTAACCTAAATGAAATATAAAATTTTTTGTAAAAGTAACGATAAAAAATCATTCTCTTACAGGTTTTATATAGGTATCTTAACATATTTTTTTAAACATACTAATGTTTCTAAATTACAAAGTATAACCATAAAAATTTAATAAATAATCTGTATACCTAATTTTCTTAATTAAAAATATTTAAATAACAAGTAGTAACATTAGCAGCGGCATTATGAGTGTCTCAGTATTTTTAGGGAAGGGTAGCTCTACCAAATTTCAGAAGAATTGCCGTGATTGTTTCAGGTGACCAAGTTATGCTGAAAGGAAATCATCTGAAAGTTTGATTCCTGCTGCGTATCTTTTAATTCTTACTTTGTTATTGTTACAATTGTTACTGAAACACATTTGAAATTTTTGTATGTTTATACATATTTTATTTACTTTCTAATACTAAATTTAACATTTTTAGTAATACCTATTAAAAAATTTGTTTTTCTAATTACAAAGTTTAACTTTAAAAATTTAATAAATGTTTTTTTTATTCTGCTGTCCATTCACAACTGTATTTTGGCGATCACATTATTGACACTACTGGATGTTAACTACGAAATTGGCGTATAAAATTCGACATTTTGCCGAATAAACCAAATCACCAAAAGTTTCCAATTCGGTCCAATCTCTTTTATTTCTCAACCATGATTTCTGATTTTTACCAATGCCTCGCCTACCTTCAATTATTTACTGTAGAAATTAATAGATTATACTCTGCATGTCGTGGCCAAAATAAGCCGTTTTACGGCGCTTGACTGTTAGGAGTAATTCTTTATTTTTCTGAAATTTTCTTAAAAGACAGACGTTTGTGACACTGTTTGTTTAAAGAACTTTTAACAAACTCCTGTAACACCACATTTCAAACGCTTCTATCTTATTTATCGTTTTAACGTTCAAACCTCTACACCAGGGGTGCTTGAACTTGAACTGCTGGCGATCTACCTCAATATTGTTAGACTACGATCGATCGATTTTGAGAGGCCGCAAGTATGTGTGATGCAGGATTGTCGTCTAGGTAGGGTGCATACCTGGTATAGATATAGATAGAGTAACTTTGGATGTTGAAGCGTGGCACTGCATGTCCTCAGCATACTTTTCATGAGATGGTACGTAAATACCGAGTGCTAAGCGCAAGCATGATGACAAATGTTTGTTAGTTAATCGATTGCGATATTTTGACTTAATTATCATCATTTCAGAAAATGCAGACTCGCACAAGTAAGTTGACCCAAACATTGCCAACAGTTAAAGGGCGATTTGCCTAAGATTCGGATATTTATCTTTAGATATAAAAGACCAAAATTTTGTATCGGATGCTGTAGCTTTGAGATGTATATCTGTTGAAATCTGCAATAACTCATTTTCAACAGAACATGAGTCCATGTTAAATTGACTTGCTATTTCAGTAGCTAATTCCTCAAAGTTTTTACACGAAAAACTCATAAATGATGTGATATTTGCCAATTTACTGAAATCATAAAAACGTGTTTCGAATTGACCAAAAATATTTGATAATTCTGCCTTATAAATATGATAATTCGACCGAGGAATCCTTGCTTTTAAAGACGGAAAATGTTTCGGATCTTTTCTTTTCATTTGATCTATTATGAGTGGCAACTTACTTTTGAATGAGTTTATTGCGCTTATCATTTCAATAATATTTTTTCCTTTACCTTAAAGTACCAGCTTAATGGTGTTTAAATGCATTGTGATTTCTGTCAAAAATGCCAAATCTGTCAGCCATTTTCCGTTTTTCAACATCTAAGTTTTATCACCTCTTACGTCCAGAAAAGCTGTTATTTCAGGCAATAATTCTTGAAACCTTTCTAGGAATTTCCCACGACTCAACCACCTGACGTCCGTTTGAAGAACTAAATCAGTGTGTTCAGCTGACTCACTATCTTCCAACTGCAATTTAAAGAGCCGTCGTTGTAAGCTACGTGCACGGATGGAATTCACAATTTTTATTGTAATGCCCATAATCTTCCCCATGTTTAGAACTTTTGAATTGAAAACTTGTTGATGTATAATGCAATGGAACGAGAAAAATAACGGGAAATCGTCATTAGCTCGACACAATGCCACAAAACCCTTTTTGTTTCCAGTCATTGCTGGTGCTCCATCGGTTGTAATGCACACTAATTTATATATTGGTAGCTTGTAGTTTGCTACAAAATTGAAGAAAACTTCATATATCGTAAAGTTTATTTTATTAAAATATTTTAAAAAGATTGATCAATTTCTAATTGAAACTTTAAGTTAACTTTTATTTATTTCGAAATCAAACTTTAAATTATTAAAGAGTTTGGCCTTAAAAAGTAAGTGGGCCAAAGAAAAATTCTGTTAATTATTTTAATGCATGAAAATAGTTGAAACAATAGACGGTGCCGGTGTCGGTTGGCTCATGCAAGCAACGACATCGAATGTAAGTTAGTCTGGTGACATCTGTGAATGTGCTTTGGTAGTGCTCGGAAGTAAGCTATTATACGTAACATGCGGTAGTTTGACACCACGGAAGAAAGCGGACGAACTGGAAAAAAGTTAGGTTATACTGCTGCACCGGCTGGAACTGCCATCATATTATTTCCGGCTAGTGATGAGCGGGACATCGTGATTTACACTCGCATTCAAAAATAATATTTTCACGGCTTTTAGTAGATATCGGTTAGAATTGACCATTAATGGCAAGCATTGAATTTTATATCAAATTGAATGAATTATTATTACTTATTTTATTAACGTATATAACATTTATCTTTAACTTAAGGTTAGTTGGAATTTGAATCAGAATGAATTGAAGAAAAACTGCTGTTTATTTGCCAACGTTTCAAATTTTAATCATCGGGGCTTTTTAATAATATATTCTTACATAAAAATAAAAATACAAGTAGGTTGTGTGTACTTGCCACAATGCATTATCATAATTATTGAACTATATTTTTTTTACAAAATTAGTTAAATACTAATATTTGACATTTCTGCGAATTACTACTTCTACATTTCGATTTCTTCTTTAATTTATTTTGGCACACGTTCTTTTACTCTATAAAAAAAGGCACGACTGGTTGTGCATGAAGGAGTGCTGGTTCTTACACTTATGTATGTTGGTGAATGCTGGGTTTGGCAATAAAATCATGAAAGTAAGATTAGTTCTGCGGAGATAAGTAGTCTGAGAAGTATAACTGAAGTGACTCTGATAGATGAAGTGAGGAATAGTATAATAAGGAAATGCTGTGGCGAGAAAGAAGTTGTAGCAATAAAGATAAAGATGGTTTGGACACGTAGAGAGGATAAAAAAAGAAGATTGACAAAACAGATTTATAAGGTGAGTGTGAATGGGTAAGCCGGTAGAGGTCGACCTAGGTGAACGTATCTCAAGCAAATCAACATTGTTTTGAAGAAAGGCCAGGTCAAGAGTATTAGCAACCAACGAGCATGTATGAAAGCGTTGATGAAAGAAGAAGAAGCGACAGAAGTGTGTAAGAACCGTAAATTTATGTATGTTTGTATGTAAACCATTAAACCGTGCAGCCTTACGCACTTGAGACATCCCAACATTTGTGAAGAGTTATTCTAGATATGGAGCTCACTTGCAAACAATATTTTTAATATTTCTACTTCTTAAACAGAAATAATTGTTCACTCCCTTTACCACTTAAATTTTAGTTAAAATAATTATTACCTCTCTTAAAATTATTCTTCTTAAATCGCAAAGTCTAGTGATAAAAGTTAATTATTTATTTATTACTAAGAAACCAAGTTTAAATCTGGTTTTAAATTGTTACTTTGCATTAAAAGAAAAACATCCATAAAATAAAATGGTTTCTTATTTGTTTAATTAGAAAAAAATACATATAAATGATTGAGGAAACACACTAGAAACCTGATGTACATTTGTTTAAACACTACGAGGTAATTTTGTTTACCGAGAAGCGTTTGTTTTGAAAAAGACACAAGTTTTTTAGGGAAAACTTTCAGTTTAAAATAATGCTCTAAATACTCAATCTCGACCTTATCGCTAAAACAAAACGGAACATTATCCGTATAAATTTTCTCCGAAGCCTTCTTAGATTCTATCTTCTCAATATTGCACGTTACATATATAAAAGTTTTTCCAATAAAGTTTTCTTACTGCTAAACTTTTCCATTTACATACAATTTACTTCTCTATGCCCCCTCGTACATCGACAATTGTCCAGTACCGTATTGTCTGATATATCATGTACGTAAACTGTATTTTGCTTAACTTGTTGTTTAATTAAGGGATCTTGCTTTTTCAAACTTGTCTTTTGCTAACTAGTTGAAAAATTGGCTTTTGATAATTACTAATACTTCCAACTTGCTACTTTTCAATGTAAGCAAAACGTATTTTTGAGTTTTTTTACTAGTTTTATTTAAGTAATTGAAAATTATGCTTTTCTATTGGTGGATGCAAAGTATTACGAGGAAAAGAGTTTTCTCCAAATTTACCTCAAATATTTAAAGGGAAACTTCAGTTATTTCTAGATTCCAGTTTGTTAGAAGTCTCCTTTTAATGATATTATGAATTTTATCATTCAAATCTTTATTTAAATTAGTTTTTACTAAATACTTAATGTAACACAGCTAAATTCATTTAAAAGTTTATCTGTAAATATATAAAACAAAACAGCTAATAATTTTTATTACAGTTAAAACGTATTGCATCGGCCCAGCGCCAGTGTTTGTTACTAAACCAAGTAATATGTAATGTTAAAAAATTACCCCATCTATGTCACTGTAGGTTATTGAAAACAGAAAAAAAAATGTGGCAAAGCTAAAGAATGAAACCTAAATTAATAACCGAGGACCACCTACTGGTAAAATTATTGGACTGTAAATAAATGTTTATGGGAATTTTAAACTATAGAATACATAAATACCTATGTAAAAATTATAAGGCATTATATATGTATATATATAAAGGTGAAAATAATATTTTATGGAAAATTTTCCAGTTCATTCGTATTATACAGTGAAGAACAGCCAAATGGAATAAATTCATTATTTCAGTAAAATTATTGTGCATATTTATAAAAAATCCCAAGACATATCAATATTACATTATGAAATGATATCCTAAAACAACAAAATTTCATATTTGCATTGAAACCCCATCGAGTAACAGTTATAACTTCTAAATTTTTAAATGGGAAACAGAAACTTGTGATACATCATTTAAAAGGTTTCTTCATTATCTATTCAAAAATGTTATTGTTTTCAAATTTATTGTAAATTTTGGCATTAAAAAAAATCATCCTAAATTCGAAATTAAAATGTAATCAGTAATATCGTTTAGTTCCTGATAATGTAAAGAAATCCTAATGCAGAAGATGTTCAATATGCTCACCTAGAAAGTCTTGGCAACATCCTAATCTTAATTAAAAATATCGCCTGATGTTATTTAACCTCTGTGGTGTGAAGCGCTATTCTTCTTCTTAAATTAGCAAAATCTAGTGGTTTGGTTTTGTGTATCATACTTTTTACCTATACCTAAAAAAAGAAGTATCGTAAGATCAGGCAAAGCCATTTACAATGCCGTTGTCTACATAGACTTGGGCAGTTAGTCGTAAAAAAGATGTCATCCGATGACGATTTACTAAGGATTTTTATGTGTGTATGGCTTAACACCCCAATTGGGGTTGCGCCGCTTCATAGAAGCTTTCAAGATCATATTTTCGGGCTGATCAGGCCTTGCATTGTAATTTTCCTAATTCTTTGCCTATGTTATTCCAGAGTTTCCTGTCTCCGGCTTTTTATTTAGCACTATCTCTATCCCTATTCTTTTTAAATCTTCTTTAGTTTCTTGTAACCATGTTGATCTTGGTCTGCCCCGTCTTATCTTTGGTGCTGATACCCAGTTATTTATACCCAGTTTTAAATCCCTATTTTGACCAACATGCAACTACCAGATTAAATAATCAACTTTCAGAAAGCTTTGCTGTACAGAGAGGTGTGCAACAAGGATGCGTACTGTCTCGTTCACTATTTAACACCTATTCTGACAGTCTCTTTAAAAAGGCATTAAGAAAAATAAAGTATGGTGTAATCATGAACGAAAAGCTCATTAACATTATCAGGTATGCAGACGATACAGTTCTGCTGGAAGATAGTGCTAAGTACCTTCAGAGGATAATAGACGCTGTAATCAAGGCCTGCAGTGAATATGGTCTTAAATTAAACTGAAAAAAAAACAAAACTATGATTATAAGTAAAAACCCAAGCATAACAGCCAATTTTATGGTGAATTACATGCCATTGAAAAGAGTTAACAGATTTTGTTATCTGGGATGCAACTTATTTGATTACATAGACCACTCATATAAAATAATAACTCGTATTGAGAAAGCAAGAAATGCCTTTAGCCGACTGCAAAAAGTTCTTTGTAACCTTTCGTTAAGCATCGATGTAAGAATCAGAGTCCTTCGATGCTATGTGATCTATGTGCTGCTATATGGAGCAGAAAGTTGAAACCTCACCGAAAACGCCTGTATTCGACTGGAAGCATTCGAAATGTAATGCTACCGGCGAATGCTGCGAGTGTCATATATACATCACGTCACCAATGACGCTATTATGGAAAGACTTAGGAAAAACAGGGAAATCCTCAATACGATTAAATATAGAAAAGCGGTGTATTTTGGGCATATAATGAGCAACGTGAAGTACCAGTTCATAAAATGTTTTCAATAATTTCCTACGTCCTATCTACACTACTGGATAGCCATATGCCTAAATATTTAAATTTATCGACTTCCTCGAGAGAATGTTTTCCCACTTTTTTATTTCCTTATTCCTTTTCAGCTCTCATTATTTTAGTTTTGGCAATTTTATTACTTAGCAAGATCCTTTTTCCTTTATTTTTGATTTTTTGCAGCATTGAGGACATTAAATCTTTCCTTTTTGTTACTAGTACTAAATCATCTGCATAAGCAACTATTTGGCTTTTTCTCGTTCTATTGTGTCGTTATTTATTTTTTTGTAATTTGTTCAATGGCCATATTAAAAAACGTTGCGGATAAAGAGTCACTTTGTTTAAAACCTTTGTTAATTCTAAATTAATCCGTATCTTCTTTCTGCGGTTTGATGTTGACTCTTGTTTTTTTATTGTTGTACATATAAACAATCTAAGATTAGCTGATACTTCCAGATCCTTATTTAAGAATTTAATATTAGAAATAGTTTTTGATTTTCCTTTCTTTTTTCTCTTTTTCTACTCCAAAACAATCCGAAATTATCAATAGGGCGTCCATTATTTTATTCCTGCCTTTATATTCTTATAATGGCATAAAATAGGACGATCGCGGTATAAATTAATTAATAAATTAATAAAATTGGGCAAAGTGAATAAACCAACTCAACAGCAGTTAATTACAACTAAAGCCGCGTGAGGTCAGTTGGCACGTACACACTATTTGTTCGTATCGGCTTTCTTTCAAGAAGACCGACACTAGATCAATATTTGTTGGCATGCCGTTAGGCAATGATTTGCAAGTTGGCACGCACACACTTTTTGTTCTTATCGGTTTTCTTTAAAGAATAAACTCTCGAACGATATCTGTCGACATGCCGTTTGGCAAGGATTTGCCTCTTGGCACACAAACTCACACTATTTTTTGGAAAAAGACACCCGAGCAATATCTGTTGACATGCTGCTTGGCAAGGATTTGCCAGTTGGCACATGACAACGATCACGCCACCTTTGGCTTTACCAACTGGCCTTGACAAATGGCATCCAGCGGCACGGGGTGTGGATGCATCTTAACAGTATTATTAAATCATTGTATTCATTTATAGGGACATTTCAGCAACAGTCGTCTTCAAATTTCACTACATCTATTTCCAAGAAGTACTTAGGTTTACTTTTATAAAATTAAACTAGAACAACCAGGTTATACGAATTTTAATTTTTTTTTGTGGTAGATATATCAAAATTGTAAACGGATCATCTTGGCAAATATTTTTTATATTAATGATTCCCGTTTTAGAAGTAAGTTCCTTTTTTCAATAACGCTTTTTTTATTGATGCTTCACTTTTTTTTTATCTGAGCATAATCGAGCGATTTTCATTACTGACTACTAGACGGGGACGGACGCATTTCAATAATAAAAACATTTATTATTTTGCCGCGAGCTTCAAATGGAAGATTTATTTCATTTGCGATTTTCGCAGAGATAATTTTTTAATTTGACTCGTATCCATTTGGACTATTCAAAAGTGCTGTTCCTGAATGAGTGAACTTTATCTTGATTTAGAAGCTATTGCAAATTCCACCCCCATAGCCGGACTCGGGCTACATCAACACACCCATCGCTCGGAATACAGAACTTTAAAAAGGTTTTTATTTCCATTTTTTTAAAGGAATTTTTAGTCGTTTTTTTACATTGAATTGTAATGGAGAAAAGCATGTGAAAGCAACTTAATAAATCAGTTACTCTGGTGCGTTGTATGTACAGATGATTACACAATATCGGATACAACCAAATTTACTATTACCCTTTAAATCTAATGGAAATAATCAAGATATCGGGAATAATGATAACAATAATACAAAAAATAATGGAATGTAATTATTCAATATTTCGTTCATATGAAGCTAGACTTCTTCGGGAGTAGGATAAAGATAGGCTCGGTAATTGTAACAGCAAAATCTTTCCAATAACGTGGAGGAACGGAGAAAGAGAAAGACACTTTTCTGGTTATTGTGCCTTTCTTCTACTTAGCTCTGGAGAAGCCTCGTATAATCAGGGAAAAACGTTGAATTATCAGATTCAATATCATTATCACGACAGTGCCTAATCTCTGATTTTTTTTTGTTTAAATAATATTTTATAATTTATCATTTACGTATTGATGAAAAATCAATTAAGGTTACATTTAGTATTTAAGTTATTACTGGAACAAAAATTAACAAGAGCTATTTGAAATTTGATAATTGAAGGTAAAATTTAGGGAAAACGTAGACCTGACCACAGACAACATTCGTGGCTAAAAAATATACGCGATTGGGCTGGTATGAACACAGCTTTGGTTCATGCAGCCCAGGATCGCAATAAGTATGCCGAAATTGTTGCCAACCTTCATTGAATGGAGATGGTACCTGAAGAAGAAGATCAGAAATTTACGTTTTTGATGTTGCTGGTTTTTTTTTACTTTGCAACTTTATGTTGAGATCCTTCTTGTTAAAAATGTTCGAGAGTTTTCTTTAATAAAAAGACGCGTTTAATAGATTTTTGATATTCTCATTGCAAGAAACAAAAAGGGGTTAAAATTATTTGAAGAAGTAGTAGTATCTTGGAAAATTATTCTGCACCTAAACATATCCTGAAACTATTGGATTCCGTCCAAAAAAGGACAATTCGTCTGGTCGGTGATGCCTCGCTTACAAACTCGCTCACTTCTCTGAAACACCGTAGAAAATTTAGCGATTTGTCACTATTTTATGGATATTTTCATGGGTGATGCTCTTCTGAAATATCAACAATCGTTTCTCCTTTAGCTGTTTCTTCGAGATTAACCCGTCAAGTTGACTTCACACCACTTCGTGGTCACTTTGGAGACGTGCAGAACATCTCTTTTCAAAGACTCGTTCATACAACGAACAGCGAGGCATTGAAACACATTGCCTAGGCATGTGTTCTCCGAGGCATACAACCTCCAGAAATTTAAGAACATCAATTCCTACCTTTTTTACTTGGTTCTTACGATGTTCTCTGAGCATTATTGGATATCCCTTTTCGTGAAAACAAGAACATAAAAATAAGTTAAAAATGGCAGAATAGAAAACAATAAGCGTTTTAGTAAGGAAACTAATAATAATGGAAGACAAATCTAGCTTCTAAGTTGATATGTTCAAAATTAAATTTGTCATTGTGCAGTTACTTTTAAAACAATTTTAAAAGTTAAACAAGAATTTCGGAAAAGTATTTACTTAGAGATTTTTAGTGTTTACTTGTAACAAACTTCATAAAAATTATAAAAATTTGTGGTAGTTGGGTTAAAAAGTTTTTTAATTTAAGATTTTGTATCTCTCAAAACAACGACTTTTCAACATTTTTTACTTGTTGAATTTATTTTATGAAAGGAATTTAATCGAAAAATCCTGCATGATCCACAACGCAAGCTAAAACCTGTTACTAACATAAATATCGTGCATACATATTCGTTAATCTCAGAAACGGTAAACCTTTTGTAAGAGTGTAGTAGTTTTCAATATCGGATAATATTTGTTAAACCTTTTTAGTTTTGCATATTTGTTTTAATAAAATGAATATTGAATATTGTTTTTAACGCAGTAACCGCCATCGAATGACAATAATAAAAATTATTAATATTTACCTCTAAACATTCAAAAACATTTCCCTATTTAAATAACAAGATTTTAATGAAAAATGAATAATTTCAAACCTTTCAAAAGTTAGTGTTTATGTGATTCAAGTGAGAAGGTAGTAATGCAAAATTTTACCAACTAGATATATGACGTAGAATTAATTTTACATGAAATTTTGAATATTTTATGAAATATTTGGTCAAAATAAATATTTAATATTAATACTGTTACGATTTGCGGAGTCCGTTCCTGTTGCTCTGAGGCGATAGCGCGTCGACCACAGTGGAAAAAAAATGTTTTGTTTTGTAACAACAAACGCCCGATATTTTAGGAAAAAATCTTCTCGTTGGTTCCTCGTTCTTCTAGAATGGACGTCCCCATTCTCGAATAGTTTGTTTGCCAATATAAAAAGGAATGTCGTCGATCGAGTTTTAGTTTGAAGTTAAGTTTTTGAAGGAAAGTTTGAAGTTAAATTTACAAAGTAAATCATAAAGTGTTATAAAAAGATTATATAGAGTTTGTATACAAGTGAGTAAGAATTTATTGTTTGGAAATATTAGAATAAACTGTTTAGTTATTGTACTGAGTGTTTAAATTCATCGAACCCAAGAGTAAAAATCACAACAATACTTTTAAAATCATTAATGGTTGCTATTTTTGCCAGTGACGAAATAAAAAAAAATTATCGTATTAAATATTTGGTATAAATAATAGTTTTACAAATTCTAGTTTTATTTAATAAAAAATTTCGAATTATATTATCAGGATATTGTTTGTGTTGAGTCAAAATAATTTCAATAGGCAAAATAACTATGTTTTACCCGGTTAAAAGGAGTGTGGAACAATTTCAGAGAATAATGTTAACATATGTTAAATCTTAACCCTTACTCTCTTAATTATTAACATTTTATATCTTCACTGCCCAGCGAAGACCACAGTACGTGCTTATACTTCTCAATAGAAAGAGGATAAGCAATTTTAGTGTGAACATGTTGGAATTTCGAAAATATCATAGAAGTAGATTATCACAGACAAATAAAAAAAACGTATTAAAATTTGAAACTTAAATAAACATTTTAAAAAGCAAAAAATATTTCTGAAAAACTGAAATAAAATACTGAAAATAAAATACATTCTAAAAAACGAAGCTATTTTAAAAGATTAAATTATACCTACTTTAAAAATACTCACAAACAAGAGAATCATTCATCCCAATATATCTTCTGCAAAACTCAAGGTAGAAGTCTCTCAGTGAATATACTGAATTAAAGGAGGACGATTGTACATCACAATCACTTTTTTTGTATTTGGACAATATTTCGTCTTTACAGGACAAATCATCATCCGATAATTCTTCCTCTTAGTTTTCGTCAGAGTCTCCTGTATTTACTGTAAAAATAACACGCCGGCCCTGAACTGCTTTCTCATCTGGTATGTTATTTTTAAGCCAACTCAGTGTCATATTTTTAAGCAGCAAAAATCACCCACAAAATTAAACCAAATATTAACTCATACATAACTATTACCCGCAAAAAGTTTCGCGCGTACTTCTATGTAATCTTCGAGCAGGGCTGTTTGGCATTTGTCGTGTTTTGCATGAGTTCCAGTCCAACTACGACGAATTTGGCCACTTGGGGTGTCTTTCAATAGGTATTTATTTCTAAATTAAAAAAATAAAATATTTTTGAAATATGTTTCCTTTCTACATAATACAGTTACGTACATTATCAATTACTTCTTGTAAAAATTTTATCGGCGATTGCTGATAGAAATAAAAACTGAAAACTATAAAATTTTTGGATTTTCAAACTTATTGTAGCAGTGCTTGTGGATTTTCTTACCGGCTATGACTATACATGTGCATTGTGCAGTGTTAAAATTTACGCTTCGACTGTCTTCTTCTGGTGCCCTGTCTGTCTTCAGACGTTGGCTATTATCATGCTTATGATTTCCTGAAATATTTTCTTTTCGGCTGCCGCACGAAACAGTTCTTCGGCCGAAAGACCACACCATTGCCTGATATTGCGTAGCCAGGACAGCTTTTTTCGCCTTATCCACCTTTTACCTTCCACTTTTCCCTGTATTATGAGGCGCAGTAGCTGATATTTAGATCCTCTGATTATGTTTTCAAAGTACTCCGTTTTTCTCTTCTTTATAGTGTTTAGCAGTTGCCGCTCCGTGTCCATCATTTTGAGGACATCCTCATTGGTAGTATGCGAGACTCACGATATTTTTAGATTCCGGTGGTAGCACCACATTTCAAATGTCTTCTACTAAGCATTTTAAAAAAGTATTAGGATATAGAGGCAGTTACATTTGTAGAAATAAAGTAGGCATGTACACTAGTGACAAGTTTAGAACGTTTTCTGAACTCACAGATTTGGTATTAGTATTATTCTCTTATAAAAAATAATGACACAGAACATGTCGAAAATATGTTATACCTATATTTAAGAAACACAACTATTTCTGGAATGATATGTTATTTCTAAAGAAAAAATGTAATCGTTATTCGCAGGTTGCAGTTACTTTGGTAATGTCAATGTTGTCGAAGTAAAGACAAATTAATACAGTATAGCAGTTTAGCAGAACAGTAGAACAGTGGCTGAATTTAACAAAGAAGATAAAGCGCCACCTCCCTCGAGATCGAGTTGATGAGTACCTCCCGCGCAGCTTTTAACTACCCGGCACCCCATCGAACGCGGTTACTTCTTGATAACAATACACTCCTGACTTATAAATGTCACCGACGGGATTGTATAAATTGATGTTTTAGAAAAGAGGAATTAATTTTAGTCGTCCGTTCGGAAATTTGCCAAATACCATTTTGGGATTGTGAGTCAAGACCGTAAGTGCGTTCCGCCTACTCATTACATTCAGTTTATAGCTATTACGGAGAAGAAACATCCTCCAAATATTATCAATTGCAAAATAATTTCATATTAGAAAGGACCTTTTTGCCCAGAAATATTGTCCAACATCTTGCCACTATAGGTACACTGAAACAAATTATTATTATTAAAACTTTGTAAATATAAACTTCGTAAACGCTAAAAATATTTGCAGAACTGTCATATTACTCTAGAAGTATTTTATTCTTAATGATATTGAAACTTGCGAACATTTGTTTACTTATAGCCCGGTCAATATAGACATTTAAAATAACAAAAATTCCCGGAGAGCCAAATATTGGTGGAGGGCTGGGACTTACCATTACAAATAAAGTTCTAAAAATCCCTATCGATCCTATGTGTGCTACAAAAGTTATTCGGGGTCAAAGGTCGAAATTTAAGGTTTTTTGGATTTTTTTTAAAAACGGTAAGATTTATCAAAAAAAAATTTTGAACCAAAGTTGTAGATCTTAAAATTATCTACAAAAATGGTATAATAATTTTTTTCCTAAGAGTTACTATTCCTGAGATATTGCGATTGTAAGAGTCACATTATACATAATATGCACACATTTCCACTCCACCTGCGAGGTAGTCTTCTCCACTAACTGTCATGACAATTTTAGGATAATTTAAGGGAACAATACTCGTCAAGTTCTAGATATTACCTTATTATTGCTATTGATTATTGCGTTAACTATTGTTTTTATTCCTTTAGATATTTTATTCAGATTCATACTCTTGAAAGTCTACTTTAACAGTCAAGTCTTCTTCGATTTCTTCTTCTTCCTCTTTCTCTTGCTGGATGTTTATAAATTGTTCAAATGTGGCTGAGTAATTGGTCCCTTCATTAAAATCACAGGAATCTTTCTCTATTGTACTCAACTGGACATTTGAGCAAGACTGACCTTGGCAATTGGAACACGCTGGAGAACACAGCAACCCGACTTTTTTATAGCCACATTTGGCACTACAACCTTTTATGCAATTGCAATAAATAGTGATAAGGAGTTTTTCTGGATCAGGTGGGAGTAAAGTTTGAATCTGTTCCAGAGTATTATCTATAAATTTCCAACCCCCAGTTCAGTTGATAGCCTAGCCATGTTTGAACTTAATAGTATACTTGATACAAGTGTTGAATAGCAGATGCTGATGGTGGAGGAAGACATGATAGTTGTACTTGTTTCTTGTTTCGCGTATTTTTTACAAAAGTTAAGTATCGGTATTTATCAATGCAAGTAATTTTTTTTGGAGCTTCATAAACCGCAAGACCGGGGGATGTGATGGTGAAATAAGACGGCGTATTCAGCTTGCTGGGTCAGCAATGACACAGTTAAATAAAGTATGTAGGGATCGGAATATCACCAAACCAACTAAAATCAATCTAGTTGATACTTTGGTCTTTCTATATGCTTCAGAATCTTATATTGTCAAAGAAGTATATCGTCGTCGGATTGATGCATTGGAGATGTGGGCGTAGCGACGAATGTTAAGAGTTTCCTGGACCGCATATAGAACAAATGCTTCGGTTTTACAAGAAATATGTCCGTCAACACGTTTTTCCAGTATCGTGTACTCTCGAATTATTACATTTTTCGGCCACATCAGTCGGAGTGAGCATATGGAAAGAGTTATTGTATAGAGAAAACCTGAAAGAAACAGATGGCGTGGCCGATCACCAAATCGATGGGTGGATGTTTATCAGATGCTATTCATCCACAAGCGGTTTACATGTCATCTAATCGATAAATGGCGGGATGCAATCAAGAGAGCCATCCAAAATATTAAACTTCGTTAATTAGGGTCACAACACATCTGTAAAGATGTTATGATTAGGAAAAATATGTTGCATAGATTTTTTACACATATCAGGAGTAATCATGTACAATGCCTTATGCTACATGTTTAGGCAGTAATTCGCGCTGTTACCATCCCTATCAATGTGCCTATTGTAATAATTTTTTGCTATGCCCCAAATTAATTCAATAGGGTAAAATATACAATGGTAAGAAGGAAGACGTAAAACTTTGTGTGCATACCGTTCTGCCATATCGTCCACTATATACTTGTTTGATGGTATGTTTCTAATAAAAAAAAAAAAAATGTTTAAATAAATGGCATTATGCAAGATTATATCTGTATATTTACTGAAAAACAGTTCTGTTTTAAGCATAATGTGGGAATAGGGAATTTTTTTTCTGTCAACCACTCCTGAATAGCACTTTTTAACCATCCTGTATTCGGAGTTTTATGCAATAACATGCTGTGATAAGGTACATTATCAAGTATAATTAAAAAAGGAATCTCAAGTTTTGCAGCAACTGAGATTTAAACCATTTCAAGAAATTCGCCTGGTTCATTTACCCATGATAATCATTTATTTGAGTTTTGAACAAAATATTGCTGCAGCACCCAATATAAATCCGTTTTTGTTTCCAGCGTAACGTATAATATATCTGCAATTATATTATGCAAATGTTCATGCAACAACTTATGTTTTTTAATTTAAAAAACCTTTAACACTCTTGATTTTTCCATTTTGCCAAGAATGACCAATGATGCCATTTTGAAATATCCAGGTTTCATCGAGGAACACAAATTGGCATGTACCTTCGTCCTTTGTTTCTTTATAATATGTCAAGAATTCTATTTTTTTCAAAACTATACTTACTTCACTGGTACATATTGTAAATGGTATCACTAATAGAGTTTGTATTTAAAGTTTCTGTATTTGTTACTCGTTCTTTTCTTTGGTGATTTGAACTGTTCACCTTTTTTCTCTGTTTGACAAATGCTGCTTACTGTTCTTACACTGATTTTTAAAGCCTCAGCTACACGCTAAAATAATACAAATGTTCGTAAAGTAAAGTAATAATATTTTATTCGCATATTACCTCTTGCACAACATTTAAGGGCAACAAAGGGCCATTATTATTTCTTTCTTGTTTAAAGTAATTAACTAATGAAGCCACAAGTTCTTTGCATCGTCTATTTAAAGCATTCATGACATTTTGACAATCAAAGAAGAAAATGCTTCATTGTTTTGAAAAACACAGTTTTTATTGTAAATTTTTTTCACAAGAAAACCTCAAAAATCGATGAACTTCGAGTAGAAAAGTCACAAACGACGCGGTAACATGACAGTATTTCTGGCAGTGACTATTTTACCGTCATTAATTGATGGCTTCTTTATGGAATACAAAATTTTACATTGAGGGACGTCTAAACCCAAAAAAATTTATTTGGCTTTTGCTGTACATAGCACTGTTCAACTGTTTCAGTCTATAACTATTACGGAGACGAAACATCCTCCAAATATTATCATCTACAAAATTATTTGATAATAAAAGGGACCTTTTCGCCTAAAAAGTGTCCGACATCTTGCCACTGTAGGTACCCTAAAAAAATGCGTACCTTATTAAAACTACATAAATGCTCTAAACTTTTGGAGAACTGTCACGTTATTTTAGAAATATTTTATTATTTATGATAGTGAACCCTGCAAATATTAGACTAAGAATTTTTTGAAGTACTTTACACTAGGTAATTTGTCTAAATAGTTTAGAGATCACGGTTAATACGGAGATCATCCTCCAAATATTATCGATTGCTAAATTATTTCATAACAGAAAGGACCTTTCCGCCCAGAATCTTGACCGACATCTTGCCATCGTAGATAAACTAAAAAAAATGCATAGCTCATTAAAACTTTTTAAATATAAATTTCATAAACGCTACAAAAGTTTGCAAAACTCTTGTCTTAGGTACTCTAGAAATTTTTCATTCTTCATTATAGTAAACTTACAAATACAATATGGCTATTAATTTACAGTAATAAAACGAAGCCCTACTTACGATTAAACCTCTAACAATTGACAATGTTATATGACTTAAACATTGACGTTTGGTTTTGGTTAGATGTACTGATATGTTTTTAAGTTGATAAATAATGTTACCTACTGAAGAAAAATTATTTTTAGTTGAGCTTTAATTTCGCTTATACGGTTTAGGTAGTTAAAATGGTCCAAGCAATAAATTTGTCTGCGAACATTTCAATAAACGGGCATCAAGTAATTCTGTTGTACTGATTATTATAATTAAATTTAAAAAAAATAATTAAAGTCTGCTACACCAAGTAAGATGTAAAGTTGGACGAAAAAAACAGTGGATGCCAACGAAAATCACGAACGTTTTATTTAATCAAATTACGGACTCACCACGTCGTGGTCAACGGAAAACTGCTGTAAAATTGAATATAAACAGAAGGACTCTTTAGATAATATTGAAACAACTCAATGCAATTTCGTATGTTATAAATAAAGAATGGTAATTATACTGCAAGACTTGAATATTGCTCTAAAATCCTTGCTTTGCAATATGATAATCTCAGTTTCGTCAGTAACATCCGGTACAGTGACGAATGTCATTTTTATTTGTCAGGTCATGTAAATCGATGTAGTAATAGACTTTTAGGTTTCCTACGTTTAGAAAGGGTGCAAGAAATACTATAAATTAAAGCTATACTTTTTAAAACTTAAAAATATGCAGTTAAAGATTCTGGTTTAACTGCGAAATTTATTATTTTACATAACGATTAAGTTATTCATGTTACCTCATAAAAATGTATTCGTCGTACTTTATACTTAAGAAGGAAATATGAAAGTGGTCTTTTCGGTCACATACTTTGTGATTTAAGTCGTGGGGTCAATATTTTTACAACATGTATTTCGAATAAAATAATAATATGCTAAATTAGAATCATAAGTACACTTCTTGCATGTATAAATTGATTTTCCTTGCCGGTTTCGCTATTACCATATTTTCTGTTGCTTTGACTCTCCTTTCTTTATTTGAAGTGGGTTAACGTTTTCCA
Organism: Agelastica alni; assembly: GCA_950111635.1. NCBI lineage: Eukaryota > Metazoa > Arthropoda > Insecta > Coleoptera > Chrysomelidae > Agelastica > Agelastica alni. The sequence goes on from OX467708.1 coordinate 60,166,137, forward strand.
TACTTTATTAAATTTATTAAAGGGCATCTTTTCTTCCTTGATATAAATTTATCTATTTATTTAAATAAAAGACGGCAAGGCAAGACTGTTCTTCAAACATTAAAATCACGCTACAAATGTATGTATGTATTATGTTCAATTGTGTTAAATAATTTAAAAAAAATCATAGTAATTTGTATCTGGTACCACGAAAAGAAAATCCCAACGTAACATAATGCTAGCAAATATTTTGAGAAGATCTAAAGATAGAAATTGTTCATTGAATGCTTGTGATTTATTTGTCGACAAACTTAATAGTGTTATACATTTGTTTAATTGTCAAAAGTATTCAAAGACGATGCATAAGTATGTAAAAGTATACTTAAAGTCAGATTTCTTTTTTTTATAATTATATATCAGTATTACTAATATAATTATATTATTCACAAAGACGCCGCATTTGTTGTTCTGGCACGCGTCGTTATGTTAAAGTGATTTTTTTCATATTCCAGTGTTGTATTTGGGTTTTGATTTTGTAAAAATGGCAATTTGGAGGACTTTTATAAGTGATGAAAATTATGCAGTAGGTACCAGAAAGTTTTTTTAAATTTATAATTGATATTGTCCCAATTTTTAAATGAATAAGTTCTATACAGATTTTATCCGAATTGAAGTTTCTTCTGTGAGTGAAGAAGAATTTAGGAAAAAGGATGTGCAACAAACACTGGATATTTTTATGAAGATGTCACCTCCACTTAAACAGTTATTAAAAATATGTACCACCAAATAAAATTGAAAAATATTGGATCTAATTGGGATGTAGTGAAAAGGACTCACGATTTGACAAAAATTTTAAAACCCTCCATAAGAAAGGTAATAACAAGCGAATAATGCCTTCCAAGAAATAGGAGGAATCAGAGATTCTGGTCAGTGTAGATCACTTTATTGCGGAGAATATTAAAAAAAAGGTGTATAATTTTAATTCTAACATTGTTTCGCCTTTTCATATGATTAAAAATAAAATTAAGTTGGTACCGGGTTTTCCATACAAATCCAATAATAATATTTGAAAAGTGTTTCATTTTTTGGGTTTAAGATATTGTATCTTAAATAGAATACATACTATTATGGAATCTAAAAAAAAAATTATTATTTTACCTAATAAATACCTCAGTACTGTAAATAAAGTTCTTTGGCAAGGTAGATATATAGTTGTTTTTGATTAAACTCGGTACGTCACTCATGATATTGTAAAAAAATGAAGGAGTGAGTAAATATTATTTCTGGCTTTAACTATACTGTAGTTGTCTAAATATACGTGTGAAATCAATATAAGTGTGAACATGATGTCTAGAAGAGATTGAGTTTGGGAGGTTTAGGACAACCTTATTTTAAAGTTTCTAAACTAAGAAGCCCTGTCTACAAATAATCGTTATTATTAAAAAGTACGAGTATCTAAAGCTGCTGGTGCAAGGGTGTTTGTGTTTAAATTGTTTTGGTCCTTTTTACTGAGCCGGGAATGAGACAGTTCCTTGGAGAAAAGTCTGTGAAAGTTTCTGTTAAAAAAAAACGACGTATGTCACTATTCTACGATGATCTAACACAGAAAGATATTTTTAATTTGGAGAAGTTAGTTTTAATCAGTACGTTAGATGATAAAAGCAATTATTTTGTTTATTTGGTGTAGCTATTTAAAACCAGTGTTATTGTTAAAAAAAAGCGATTAAATACATAAGCATTATTGGAAACCACGGTTTATTCTTTATGATTACAATTTTTATGCTTTTAACTGATATGAGTTTTATAATGGTAATGTCTAACGAACATTATGAAAACGTACTAAAAATATTTATTTCCTGCTAGCTTTAAATAACAAGTTATCCAAGATTTATTAAACATTATTTTCCACATTTAATATTTATAATACTGTGTTATTTCAATATGAAATCCAAGTTTTAAAAATCGTTTTAAATTTTTTAGTACTCTATTATTTTAGGTCGGTATATGAAAAATGTAATTTTAATAACATTTCAATTAAAATGATTCCGTTTTCGGTTTGTAATTCTTATGACAACGTGGAATTTCAATTTTATTAAGTTTGGTTTTTTGTTAATCAGTTAAAGCGCCGAGTTAAAAGTTTGCGACAAACCAAAATTAGTTTTTAATTATTTGTGCGACACGATATTTTTTTTTAATAAAACATAATTTGGATTATTTTTTTATTTAACTTGATTTTAAGGTATTCGTTTGATATGCGATCTACCGAACCGCGTGATTTACTCTTTTATTGGTGTAAATAGTCAAAATTAAAAAAAAAATTCATAATATTATTCTTACTTTAAAAATTTTATTAATACTTTTAGAAATGAACTTTTTGTATTTAATTTAAAAATTAAAAAGAAAATCGGCAGTCATTGGCTTTTATTTCGTCTTTGTAGTTTGCCAACAAAAATTCACCTAAAAGTGTTTTCAAATTGAACAGTTATTTTTATTTAAATCTTAAATATCTTTACAAAAATTACAAACAAAAATTGGCAATCGTTGGGACTGCCGACAGAAATGAAAACTTAAAACTATTAAATAACAGTGCTTTTTTTGGATTTTCAAATTAATTGTAGCAATAAAAATTAAAATTTTATAATTTGTACATTAAAATCATTGAAAATAAATAACCTATTAAAAGTAGGCTGTCAGATCGAGGCCATTTTTTAATATATAGAAGAAGCTATGACGTCACCGTTTATTAAATATTATTTTGATTTATGGAGGATCGAGATAAGGAGAACAATATTTGTGTTAAAAAATGTCCCTGAAAGTGTATAAAATTAAGAACGCGTTACTAAAGCAAAATAATGTTTTTGAAAGAAGCGCCCACACTTTTGAGAAAAAGGACAAGAGATATTATGCAATTGTCTTTTCCTTTTTACTTTTACGTTCACTTGAGCAACTCTTTACTGCATAAATGTTTTATTTAAAAATTGTTGCGGATCTATTTTTCTTTGACATGCTTTACTTTATCTGAAACAGCTAACAACCTTCTAAAAGTGGGCTGTTAGCTCGACTTTTTGACAGACAGATAGAAGAAAAAGAAGCTATGACTTCACCCATCTGTCGCTGACGCTGACATATGTTTGCCTCCCTCCAAATTTTGCTACAACGCGCCTAGCGAAGTTTTCACTTAAAAATTATCCTCCCTGTTAAAATATTAATACCATGCTAAATTAAATGACGTGGCAACATTTCAGTTGATATTCCATACATTTTTCGTAGTATTTTGGTTCTTAATACTCCCCAGGAACATTTGACTGTTTGTGTGTGAGCCTCTGGGTTTTTGAATGATGCATTTTATTTTATGATCATAGCCTCTCTATCTTTTAAACAAGAATAGGCTCTCCATGCCGTCAATATTATAATAGAAATGGGTAATACATCTTTTTCGATGATGGGAATTAAGTTTCTTCACCACATTTTTTCACAATAACAAAATATTTTGATAATAATAATTATATCATAACTTTTTGCACTAACACACACACACATAATCTAAGGATATTCTATTCCATTTTAACTAAATTAAGGGTTTGCAGTTGATAAATAAAAAAAATTTTATTTTGTAAAAAGTTATTAAAAACACAACCTATTTTTATTCAGAAAAAAATATTTTTAACAAAAATTTATAGAAACTAAAAAATTAACCAAAATAGCTAAACAAAAAACTTTAAATTTAATTTTATTCCAAAATAAAATAAATTAATAAGTGGTAGATATGTGCTTCTCGAATATTTATAACTACTCTAAATCGTCTTTTTTCTGTTTCTTGTTGAGGTATAGCTATCCAAATATTACGGTTTCAAATATTTCTGCCAACTCTCAAAACTCTTCGTAGAAGCATCATACATGCTCTATTGTATTTAAATCCAGTTATCGCGTAGACCGCGGCAATACTTTCATACTATTATCATGAAGCAAGCTGACTGATGCCACAACATGTGGTCGTACATTATCATTTATTAGTACGAAATTTTCTTCATTTGCAGTGGATTTGAAAGCACAATGAAGAATGAACCTCCTGTTCATATGCCATCATGCTTCATTGCCCGGCACTTTTAACACTCTTACACGTCTTGAATCAGGATGTATTCCAAATTTTGACTACTCTAAAATCAAATAGGACTCCATTGGTTCTTTTGCCATAACTTGTGTTCTTCAGCCGTAGCTAAACGAGCAGAGCAATTGCCTCTCGTGGTCTTCTCGATCTTAAGTGCAAACGATTTATAAGGGTTTTACAAGAAACTTGTATCCCATATGTTTGCAACAGCTGCTTGTGTAACCTAGATGCCGTTACTGTAGGGTTCTTTCTTGAGGTTATTGCAAAAAAGTATCTTTATTATGGGTTGTAGATCTGTGTGTCTTTCAGATACTTTTCCAGTTTCTACTTAACGAACATTCAAGCGGGTAATTATGCTTTACGATGTGCTAAATGCTCGCGTTTCAGCTGTTTGTCGAGCCTCATTTTCTAGCTTGCTAATGGCTCTCAGCATTTGTTCAAGGTTTAAATGGTGTCTTTCCATGTTTAATTTAAAAATTTATGTGATTTATTTTGAACTTAAATCAAAACTAACACATTTTATTTAGTATTTAAAAGCGATAAAATATACAGCTATTAGAGTAAAAACATCAGAAAATACAGTGACATACAATGGGGTTGAAAAATACAATTAAATTAAATAAATCAAATTAATAATATTTCTTAGAAATTAATATTAATATTTTTATGTGTTTAGTGATTTTTAAAAAAAACTATGTACCATAAAAATATATGACAATGAACTTTTTAAAAAAAAGTTTTTTATGATATTTAATTATTATTATTAAAGAGGACTTATATTTATAAAAAACATTTTTTGGTACTAAGTAGGTCACCATTTGAAATACGAGTAGATGATTTGGTCCGGTAGTCCATATATTAAACAAATAACATTTAACACTCAAAATATAATTAGTACTAAGGAGAAGAAGAATTAAAAATCTATTAATATGTCGACCAATTTGTTTTAAAAATTTTTTTCGGTCTTTAGTAGCTACAATTAATTGTAACATTCTGTGATCTATTATAATGGTGTTGAAATTGAATTTAAAAATATCACTTGAATTGGAGCATAACCTATTTAAATTTCCCAGTTTTGTTTTTCGTAAAACATAAAAAATGAACCTTTTTTTGTGAAAACAACTTATCAATTACTTAAAAAAAGTACAAACGAATACCTTTTTAATCGAAATAAAAAAAAGTAGAAATGGAATAAATAAATCAGAAAATTGGATATTGATTAAAGATTTTTAAAATAACATAATTTTTATAAAAGTTGAATATTTTTGCGCTTTACTTACTTACTTACTCCGTAGCTCTACAACCCTTCGTTGGTTTTGGCTAACTGTGCAATTAGTCTTCAACCTTCTCGGTCAGTGTTTATTTTATAGCCCATGGTCCTAAGATCGCTTTCGATGTTATTTTGTCCGTGGTCTTCCAGGGGGTCTTCGGCCTCTTGGGTTAAATTGCCAGACTAGTTTCACCAATCTATCTTCCGGTTGTGTTTGGACGTGACCTGTTCATTGTAGTCTCTGAGATTTGATTTCTTGTACAATATAAGGATCTTTATACAGCTCACGTAATTCCTCGTTTGTTCTGATCCTATATCTTTGTGAGTTATTATTTAAAAGTGGACCGTATATTTTCCTCAGAACTATGCGTTCAAAGCAGCGAAGTTTGAGCTCGACTGCTTTTGTCATAGTCCAAGTCTCACAGCCATCTATTGCTACCGACTTGACTTGATTTTTATATATGTCCAGGTTATTAATAATTATATTAATTAAATACTTTTTAGGTACCCATCAACAACTTTAAATGAAGAGATTCACTCTACCATAAATTGAACTTTTGTACGTAGGTAAGTTTTTATTTTATTGAAATAATTTTAATTAATATATAATTTATATTTAAATAATAAGAGAGAAGTCTACATCTTGTAAATAAAACGTTTCTTTATTTATTTATTATTATCCACGGGTTCTCCACTTTTTTAGTTATAAAATATAATACAAATACATACTTATACTAAAAATAAACAATTTTAGTAGCACTACAATAATAGACGGACACTTATACTACTTATATTTTTACACTGGTTTTGAATGAATTTGATGTTTGTCCAGCAAATCCTAAACCTTTATTGTAATATTCATTACCTAATCTAACAAAACGTGATAAAGTGCTATGATAACCATAATTTGTGCGATGGAAGGAAACTTGGAATAATTTAGAGTTACGAGTAGATCTGTTTGGAACTTTAAAATAAATCAAATGGAGCAATGAAGGACAATTTATCTCCCCTAATAGTATCTTATAAAGAGTAATCAAGTCAGATCTTGTTCTACTACTATCCAAGGTGATAATATTAAAATTTTGCATAACCTGCATATAATCGTGTACACCTTGGTGCAGATTTATTTTAAATGCTATACACCTTAGAAATTTTCTATGCACTCTTTCTATTTGATCGATGCGTGTTTGTTAATATGGTGACCACACTGGTGAGACGTATTGAATAACCGAATATAACAATGATAGGTATACCGTTCTAAAAGCCATAACAAATAAATTTTTAGTATTTCTAGAAATGAAACCCAATAACTGAAAAGATTCGCTGATTAAAGTGTTGATATAACGTGTAAAATTTAATTAATGATCACATATGACTTCTAAATCGCGAATTTTAAAAACCCGTTTAAGGCTGTTTTCAATTTAATAGTAGAATTGAATAGAATTATTGGACCTAGAAAATAAGAACAATAGCACTTGTTAACATTGAGTGACATTCCATTATTTTGTGACTAATTAATCAATGCGTTCAAATCAGATTAAAGGTTTTCACTGTCTTTTTCGCTGTTGATAATATAAATTTTGACGTCTTCAGCGAATAGAAGGTATTTGCAGTAGCCAAACAAGAGAAATAAGAACAAAAATAGAGATAGCCAGGTCAACATTTACAAAAAAGTTGTTCACCAGTCGAGATATTAAGATTGGACTTAGGATGAGGATGCTGCGTTGTTACGTGTTTTCCGCGCTTTTGTATGGAGTGGAGGCATGGACTCTCAAAAAGAATCACACGTAGAATGTGGCGTATCCCCTGGATAAAAAGATCTCTAATGTGCAAGTCCTAAATCGGATGAATAAGGAATGTGAAGTCATTAACACCATAAAAAAAAGCTGCAATGTCTAGATCATATACTGAGGGGACCCAAATACGCACTTCTCCAGCTGATAGTTTAGGAAAAGATTGGTGGAAGGAAAAATATTGGCTTGAAAACCAAAGGGACTGGTTTAATTGTAGCAATGTTGAACTCTTCCGAGCTGCAGTCAATAAGGTTCGGATAGCTGTGATGATAGCAAACCTCCGATAGGAGATGCACTATAAGAAGAAGAAGAAGTAGCAAAGTTAAGAGTTATATCATTAATGAAAATATTAAAGAGAAGTGGACCAAGATGTGATCCTTGCGGTACATCAGATATAACATGAATATTGCAGGAAATGTGGTTTTAAATTTTTACCAACTGTTTTCTATCGAAAGGTACATATTCGTCAATCCCGTTAATTTTGTTAATAATTTTATATAAATTTTGTTCTTTTGATATCGATTTACAGATTTTACCAATCCATTACTGTCAGCAGTAAGAAAACCTATTCTAGTTTTTAAAATTATATTATATTAATCCACTTTAAAAGTATTTTCAAAGATCTGAGGCATTCACATTCGTCTGTATTGGTTCGCTGCATAACGTTATAACCTAAAAGGATTTCTTTCGTAGACAGGAATATTTTTAGGGAAATGAATTAATAATAAATCGTAATTTCTATAGCAGGAAAAATAGTCACAAATCCTCAAATATTACCAGGCAAATTAAAATATTACGTGTCCTCCCTAAATTTCTATATTACGTTTTTTATTATTTTTTAAATTATTATCAGTACCGGTTTTCTGCTAACACGTATATGAAAAATTTTAAATTTAAAAAAATTGACAAACAACGTGTTTAACATGAAAGGACTAGAAATTGTTACATCATGCTGACTTCCAAAAAATCCGAATACCAAGTGAGAGTTAATTAATTTTATTAAAATTGTGCAGGCTTCGTGTTAATTAAATTTAAAAAATAATTAATTAGTGAGTCCTTCCAGTTTCTTATGCATTCGATAACTCCTCTGCGGTCCACACTAAATAATTTGATCAATAACAGATCGTTATTATCACCGCACACCTGAAACTACATTGACAATATTTTAATATTTATATGTGTATTGTGCGCGCCCTGTGGTTTATTGTATATTTTTTATTGTGGCGGGGTTAAAAGAATGTAGAATAAAAAAAAATAGCATAACTATTTTACTAGTCTTGAGAAAAAAATGAAATGCAAACTGTGCGGGATAGGTTAAAGAGTGGATAAAAAAAACGTAGGGCACATGCATTTACTAAGAGAAATCGTTTTAAGTGATATAAATGATTACTGCAACTATTTCCGAATGGACAAATATAAGTTTAATACACTTATAGGATTGGTTAGGAGACTACCAAGCGAGAAGCTTTGTCTGTTACTAGAAAACTAGCAGTTACTCTTAGATACCCTGCAACAGGTAGGAGCTTCGAAGATCTTAAGTTTTTAGCATTAATGGGACCACGGACAATAAGTTACGCAATTATGGAGGCTTGTAATAATCAACTGAAAGTTATGAGTTTTCCAAAAATTAAAGTGCACAAGAAATTTGTACGTATGTATCATCCGGTGCACTTCCAGACCGCTTGGAGGCAATAACTTTTTTCATCCCCTTCCTATAATTACTACGCAGGCTATTAATTTATTTTGCTTATTTTACGTTTGCGTCTTGTTTCACACATCGATACACAGCAAGTAGTTTTTTAATTGCTTCCCCACGTTTTCTTTTATTTTTATAAAAGATGGATTGCGAGAATCTCATAATATTGGCAGCGATCAAACGGGTCTATAAAATTTCTCATGACTTGGTCCTTTTGATTCTGAGTCACATTCAGTCATGACACTATTTTTTAAAAACCTGCTGCCCGCTACAAACAATGCGTTTACTATAAACTACTGATGACAAATATTGACATTCGGCCACACACTACCATTATACTGATTCATATCCATGCCTTCGGAATTTAAAAATTTAAATTTTGTCAATAAACATGAACAAAATACTGATCCGTGTACGGGCCGCTTTCAAAACATGCTCAAAATTAAGGCCCGTATTTATAGTCCGTACTCGAGTCGATGCTTCGATTAGAGATTTGTAATCTGTAATCTAAGCATCGACTCCGCCTTGAGTACGGACTATGAATACGAAGCTAAATGATTTATGGTATTCTGAGGTATGTCATTTCAGGCATCTTGGATTCGGAGACGAAGGTCAACTAGGCTATTTGGTGATTGAAAAAAACTACCCAGTCGATTGCCAAACATATCCCACACAAGTTTGATTGGTGAAAAGTCTGGGGAGTGAGAAATGCCCATTAAAGCAATGTAACCTTTTTTTTTTGTAAGAACTCTGTAGTTACCCTTACTGTATAAAGACGTGTGTTGTCTTGTTGGAAAAGGGATTGAATTAACCCTCGTAAGTATGACAGTGCAACAGGCTGCGGTTTGTTTATTATTTAATCATTTGCATTCAAATTTCTGTAATAAAAACTAGAGATGACATGCTACCGTATGTTATTGCACCCCATACCATCACTATCTGTGTAAGGGCTGTAAGTTGTTCCGTAGCAAATTTTAAATTTCTGCGTTCTCCACGTAATCGTTTAACTCTTCAGCTATAAACATGGACCCAAAGACAGAATCGAGACTCGTCAGAAAACACAACACGATTCCATTCATCATCCCAATTTTTTCTACCGTTATATCACTCAAGCCGAGCAGCACGATGTCGAGGTGCCAGTGGGATACAGATTGTCTAGAGCAGGGATTTCCAAACTATTTTGGGAAAGAGACCCCTTTTCTTAAATGAACTGATACCTCAGACCCCCATAGCTAAATTACTTTAAAAATTCTATCTCTAGTTTTTTTCTATTGATACAAAATACTTACCAATTTAGAAACCTTGCGGTTGGTTATTTAAGTAAACTTGACATCATTTTTCATCAAAATTTACAAAATAAATAGACATAAAATTCAGTAAATATCAAGTGTAACTAATAAATATTAATACAACCCTATAATCAGTTTTCATTTATGTCGATCTCTGGGAAACCGATTTTGACCCCAAGTGCTCGATATCGACCATTTTGGGAATCCCTGATCTAGAGTCTAGACAAACGAAGTCCAAAAGCGCGACTTCTGTGATTTATCGAGGTTATAGATACCCTTTACTTTAAAATTCCCAAACAAGTATTTTTAATCGACCACGTTGTGGAAACTCTGTGTTGTAAATCCGCAATTCTCAAATGAGGATATTTCCGTGCTGAAGTTGCTTGAGGTCGTCCAGATCCCTGACGACGGTTATAAATCCCTTTTTTAGACGACCTTAACACACTGCGTCTTCTATTCACTCCTTTTGAATTAACTTAAATGATTGTATTTGTTTTGTAAACGGTGTCTAGGTAGAATGACTTAATAAATTGATCACAAATCGCAACGAAATATTACTTTAACGGAAGAAAACACAAATTAAAAGATTCTTTTTTAAAAAAACCAAAATAAAAAAGTGTACATTTGTTAAATTTTTTTGTCTTCATTTTTATTTCTTATTAAAATCGAGTGTAAATTTTTTTTCTTGCAGTTGATTGTTTTTTTTTTTGGTGGATTATGTAATAATTTAGTTGTTTTTTTTAAGTTGGCTTTATGTACTTTCCATACTTTTAAAAAGTAGTTTAGAAGAATATAAATAGCTGTAAAGATTAGTGGAATAATAATTTTCTATATTGGTTTTTTTTAATTTTTTTTAACATTGTAAAGGACACTTGTCACCAAATTGAAAAATCTCTTACACCTTTAATACATTTATTTAAATTTGTATCGTTAATTTAGTATGCAAATTTGTTGGTTTACATTCGTCTTTATTTTAACTAAATTTTTTTTTTCTGTCAGAAGAATCTGAATTGCTTTTGTATAATTTCCATCAGTAACCAGTAACAACTTTGAAATAAAAAAAATTGCTATTAATTTAATTTCCAATGCGCGTTGACCAATTTAGGAAAAGATTTATCACATTCTGCTAAAATTAAAAATTATTTTGTCTAAATAGTGAATAAAACATGTGTACTTTAGGTAGCAGATCTAGTGCAGTGTACCTATTGCGATGGATGTTTAAAGTAATATATTGTGATTTAAAAAAATTTTTAAGTAAAAAAAATAAGATATGTAATGACATAACAAAACCTGATTGAATATGGATAATGTCACAAAAAAATCCAAGCTGGTCTAGGAATGCTACGGTTGCCTGGAGCAATAAAATTTTCCTCATTAAGTCACCAGGGGGTATTCAGATATTCCGGCTAATGGAAAAGCCAATGCATTGGCAAATAAAGGTTCAAAGAAACTACCAATAGGTCCAGAACCATTGTGCGAATATTTAAAACAACACATTTAAGCAGAAACTAAAAGATGGGAGCTAGGACTACAATCAACACACTGGTATAACCTAGAAAAGGACAAACAACCCTTAAATCCCAAATAGGAAAGACAAAATTAATTGTTAGAATCACTACAGGTCACCTCCCAATCGGTAAACATCTTAAAAAGATGGCCAAGTTTGAGAATGATTCCTGCAGATTCCACGGCGAAGACAAATAATCTGTACATCATCTTCTTATAGAATGTGAAAAACTATCACAAAAAAGAGTAACGCAAGATCACTGATGTTGTACTTCAAATGGCTCAAATTTAACTCCGGAGACACAAAATAAATAGCCCAAGGGATGGCACAAAAGATCTTACGGTAGAGGTGTCGAAGTGCTTTTGTCAGGCCAGACCCTATTGTTAAATAATAAATAATAATAATAATAACGTGACTATAGTAAACGCTAAGAGTTTTTCTTAAATCAAGACACATTTTCATCTGAAACGTCCCTGTGCCCTTCCTGACGTGTAAAATACTAAGCCCTAGAAGATTCTCTCGTAAGGAACTTAGATGTGCTGCAATTTAAGCTCTATTTCAGTTCCCTACTTCTGACGTTAATCGACTTCTCAGCTTTTGAAACGGTCGCTGATGTCGAGCGAGGGTTGAAAGGCAGCTCGGAGGGCAGTTTCTCTACCTTCTCTTCGATATGAATTGTTCTTTTCAATTCGCTCGTTTGTGTTTACTAGTTTGGGGGTCGTGACGCGCTCAGTGCCCTCTCATTCATTCGAATTTTAAAACTTTCTGCTGCGGCGTACGCCTTATTTTTGAACCGGTATTTTTAATTATCTTTGCGCCCATTTTTTTACAATTAAGAAATGGCAAATAAACAAATACCTTTATTTTATTGTATTTTCTAATGTAAGATGCCTCAAAGAATTTACCAACATTTTACATGTTTCAATTACCACATTAACTGTTTTTGCTGAAGTTTGAGTTAAACTTTAATGATGTATATTTGGTATTCGACACCTTACATTTTTTACATTTATTTTAAAATAACAATTCTAGTTCTAGTTCTAAATAAATAAAACAAATATACCGCGTGTCTCAGTTGTATTGTTCCAACGCCATACCTATCTCAGATGTTTTAATAATTTTAAATTCAACAATTTTAAACATCGACCTAATGTCTCTTAAAGAAATATAATAGCAAAGTTTTGTAACGTCCTGTTTGGTCGGAAACGAACCAAATTTTTAAAACTTAAATAACATTTTAATTAAATTCAATATTTTAATTCTACGCACAATTTCGTTTTCAATGAGGTATGAGGTACAATTTGTATTATGGTTTAATGACAATAAATATATCAAATTTTAATTCATTCAACCTGACATAAAATAATAATATTGAAACAGTTCAAATTTTTATTTTTAATAACCGACGTTAAATTGTTGAAATGTTTTTAAATTTGATTTTTTATTTTTAAAATGTTAAATTTAAATTACTAAAATACCTGAGATACCTACTTTGAAACAATACAACTAAGACATCCGGTATAGGCGGTATACCTATTAAAATATAATACATTTTAGCGAAACTACAATTTTATAGCCTATTTTAAAAATAATATTCTTTATACTTACTAATATTGGTTTGTTTCCTTAACTAAACTTAAAATGAAATTCTTCAAAAGAAAAAAAATGTGTTTGTTTTAATTAACTGACGTATAAAATAAAAAAAATCAATAGCGTGTATCAACAAAAACACGAAAACTTTCTAAATTAAGTTTATAATTCTGTAGTGAAGAACTCACCAAGTTGCATAGTAAATGAAAATAAAATAATTAATTAAAAAGTTCATTAAAATAGCTAAAAGTATTTGATGATACTTTAAGCGATGTAGTATAAATTAGTTAGTGTGTTTCATTTCGTCTTTATAGTTTGACAAAAAAAATTCAGTCACCTAAAAGTGTTCTTAAATTGAACAGTTATTCTAATTAAAATTTAAAACATTTTTTCCAAAATTACGTACAAAAAATTGGCAGTCATTGGGACTGCCGACAGAAGTAAAACCTTAAAACTATGAAATAACATTGGTTTTTGGATTTTCAAATAAATTGTAGCATTAAAAATAAAAATTTCATAATTTGTAAATTAAAATCATTGACTAATAAATAACCTAATAAAAGTAGTCTGTCAGCTCAAGGCCACTTTTTGTCAGACAAATAGAAGAAGAAGATATGTCGTCACCGAATATTTAATATTATTTTGATCTTTAGATGGTAGAGATAAGAAGAACAATATCTGTGTTAAAAAAATGTGTGCATTGAATTAAGATGGCATTACTGTAGCAGAATACCGTTTTTAAAAGAAAAAAAAAAGGGCAAACGATATGCATTTTTTATTTTCTTTTTCCTCTTACATTTACTTGAGTATTTTTTTACTGCATAATTGTTTCATTGCGCTTTTATAGACTTGAAAAAGGCCTATGACAGAGTGGTGAGGAGTGAATTGTGGTCGACATTGTCGATGTATGGGGTGAGCGGTAGTTTAATACAAGTACTGAAATCACTTTACGAGGATTCCACTGTTGTGTCAGGATAAACGGAGCTTGCATGGACTGGTTTAACATCGAAAAAGGTGTGAGACAGGAATGTGTGGGTTCGTCATGGCTGTTTAACTTATACATAGACGATTGTTTAAAATATTTGAAAGAGAGTGCGTCAAATGCCTTCTTTACGCCGATGATCAAGTCCTATTAGCGTCATCTAAAGAGAAGTTGCAGGCGATGGTTAATATTATGCATGATGCCCTGAAAAACAAAGGGATGAAAATAAATGCAAGCAAAACGAAAGTAATGGTTTTTGAAAGAGAAGAAAGCATGACAAACTATAAAGTTCTGATCGAGAAAAAAAGAGTGGAACAAATAAATGAATTTGTGTACTTGGGTTTAAAGTTTACGAGAGATAGACAGTGACATTAAACGAAGGGTGTTGGCAGGAAAACAACTGAATGGCGCACTGCATAGCTTTATGAACAGCCAGAAAGTGTCGAAAAAGGCACGTCTGGCTGTGCATAGAGGTGTGTTGGTTCCTACACTTATGTATGGTAGTAAATGTTGGGTTTGGCAAAAGAAGTATGAAAATGGGATTAATACTGCGGAGATGAGTAGTCTGAGAAGTATAGCCAGAGTGACTTGGTTGGATAAAGTAAAGAATAGTGAGATAAGAGAACGCTGTGGTGTAAAAGAAGATGTGGTTACAAAGATAGATAAAGGAATGCTTAGATGGTTTTGACACCTAGAAAGGATGGATGAAGGAAGATTGACAAAACAAATTTATGAGCCGTGTGTGAATGGACGAGTCGGTAGAGGTTGACCTCAGAAAACATATCTCGATCAGATCAACATTGTTTTGAAGAAAGGCCAGGTCAAGAGTACCAACAACCGACGAGCAAGTGAAAGGAAGTGGTTTCTGCTTACCCCTACGGGAAAAAGGCGTGACTAAATGTATGTATTTATGTTGTTTTATTTAAAAAATATTGCGTTTCTATTTCCTTTTGACATACTTTACTTTAACAGCTAAGTTCGAATCTAACCTTATATCTACCAGCTCCATCTTTATATACCACATTTTGGTAGAAACTTTTTCAATAAAAGTCGAAAAGTCGAAAAGACGCGAAACCATAAGTTTGCCCCCTACCAAATTTTGCCTAACGTGCCTAAAAAACTTTTCAAATATTATCAATTTATTGGTAGTAAAATAGTAGCTTTATTGTTTACATCATAAAATTCCCATTGTCAAAAATAATTATTAAATGGATTAATGTTTTTAAAAAAGTATTGTAGGATTTGTGATTTATTTATTATATTTATTTCACCCTGTACAAAATACCAAAGGTTGTATTGTAGCACAGAGTTGAAGTGGAATGTAATATGCGAGTTATACTTTGCACACTAAATCTCGTTTAGGCTATAAAGACAATATTAACTCTCTGCACTAAGCAGCCAAATGGCATTATAAATATTTATAATGTATCGTGCACCAAGAGTGATGACGAGGTCCACACAAACTGCTGTTTCCAACTGGCTTACATTTACCATGTTTACTGGGTGCTCAAACTTTTCTTTAATTGTTTTTATTAAGTTGAACAATCCACGAGGCCAAGTCTAAAAAGTATTGTTCACGTTAATACAGGGTTTAAAGAGTTAAAAGTTAAATTCTAAAGAAAAAACCCATTTTGAAAAGTTATTCATAAATGATAGTTTCAGTTAGGAAGTCAAAAGTGTTTTTAGCTGAACCGTACCTACACCGAAATTGCTCATTGAAAATCGTCTTTTAATTTTTGGTAGAACCGTGATTTTGATTTAAAATTGGAATGCATGTATTGCCATCAACAAAACTGCATATCGGATTGACTGTGTCAAAAAGGTTCATTTATGTAAAGAGAAAAAAGTGTGGATGCCAACATGGTTCCTTTTAGAAGTCCTACACTGGTATGGTGAAGTCTTAGGGAGTGACAGTCGACAATAACCGTTTAGTTCCAAATATATTTGGCAAACAAAATTACCGAACTTCTTAATATAAATCACACTATTTTTAAACTTGCTATACGTGAAACCTAATTGTTTACATTTATGATCCATATTTTTAAAATGTGTATTTTCTTCTTTAGAAATTAAATAAGGTATATTTATATGAACACCTGTACAAATAAAATCCTGTTATTTTTTAATAGTCATAAATGTACTTGCGATACTGAAGTGATATATTTTTCAAAAGGAGTTCAGTGCAGACGCAAAGGACTAACCATCGGTATTTTTCCAACATTCTTGTTATATTATAAGGGGGTAAAATTAGCATCGCTTACCTTATTTAAAATATATATATATATATATATATATATATATATATATATATATATGTATATATATCAAATCTTTTTTAAAGATTTAGTTTTGTAGAATAAAGATATTACTTAAAATCCCTGTTTAATTAAAAATATTTCTTTATCTTAAAAGTTTTTCATAGTTTTTTCATTAAACTAATAGATTTGGTAAAAAAAATATGAAATACCATATCCTGGTTGATGCTTTGTTTTGATTACAATAAAATGCAATGAAATCCTCAATTTATAAATAACATATTGTTTACGGATAAGGCTTATTTTTCAAGAGTAACCATCATAAATTTTTATAATAATCACGTATGGGCAGACGAAAACCCGCACAATATTATAGAACACCATTTTCAAAATGCATTTTCAGTTAATGTATGGATTGGACATACACTTAATATTAGACAAAACATGTGGTTCATGCACAATGGTGCTCCTGTTCACTTTGGTCAGACTTCTAGGCAATACTTAGATGCAACTTATCCCAACCGTTCAATTGATCGAGGAGAGCCGCAACACTGGCCTCCAGGATCTCCAGAATTAAATCCATGTGATTTCTGGTTTTGGGGTTACCTTAGATCATTAGTTTACAATACACCGATACTTCATATTAACAATTTAAAGAATCGTGTGGTACTATAAGAAATACGCCTGAAATATTTGAACGTGTTCGACGATCGATTTTTTCATCTTTACTGTTTTCTACTTTCAATACGTAGTTCATTATTTAATAAAAAATAAAAATCATTATAGTGTATGTATTTTTTTTCACCAAATCTATTAGTTCTAGAAAAAAAACTAGGAAATATTTGTAAGTAAACAGGGATTTTAAGTAGTATTTTTATTTTACAAAATAAAATTTTGACAAAAAGATTTGATAATAAGGTAAGGGATGTTAATTTCACCCCATTATAATGTAACAGGAATGTTGAAAAAATACCGGTGGTTAGTCCTTTGCGAGTTCACGAATACTAAAAAATTTTAAGTTTCTATCTTTGCTTAAATTTTGGGAACAAAAATTAAAACTTAATTTTACTCACCAACTTTTAGTGGTAATATCTCGGAAGGGATGGGCAAATAAAATTTCGCTACAGGAAAGATCCGTCATAATTTTATACGGGCAATCACCTCCTCAATTTTTTCGCATGAATTTAGAAACATCCTGTATATTGTCTACCCTGGACATTTTAAAATAAAATAAACATGCCGAATCCGCGATATAGTATACGAGTGTGTTCAATGGGGGCCTTCAACATCCACATGTTCGCTATTTTAGCCTACAGCTACGTCTCAGAAATTGAAGAAGATAATAATCATTTGAATATTCACATACTTTTGTGGTTTTATTGACCTTGTTGGATTGCCGAATACGAATGTAGAGGAAATACTTAATTCTGGGAATGTTACTTTTACATTTTTCCTTCATTTTGTTGTAACAAAATAAGATGATACCAGAAAAGCAATTCTACATCTTAAAGTAACTCAACATACATTGCTATTAACTATGTAAAATAATAAGTTTTTAGAAAGCATGCAAAATATTTACACAATTTTTTTCTTAACATATTACACGTATATTTTGTCACCTGTATTTATTTTAATATTTTGCAATATATCTTATACCTACATCAATTTTTTTTACTGAAAATAGTCGCAAAAAGGGTAGACTATCGTGTGGGCCGCGGACGGCCCGCACTGCGACTATTAGAAGAGAGAGGAATTATAGAAAGGATATGATTGTGGACCCGCTTTTAAAACGTTGCAGGTTATAGTTTTCTGAAAAAACTTATTTTGGAAGCTTGTTCCATTCTGTAGCAGCCCTGTAAAAGAAGGACTCTTGATGGACATTGGTCCTTGTAGTGTCAATCTTAAGAGTAAATAGGTGAGACTGATTAGCGTGCCGAGTTCTTCGGCCGAATAAGGCCAGTGGTGGTGCAAGAGTTTTTATTTCTCTGGAGCATCTGCCATGGAAATATCTGTAGAGTAATGTCTGGTCTGCAACTCTTCTTCTATGTTCTACTGGGTGAAGGGTATCTGTGAGAGTTGAGCTGTTTATCAACCTAATGGAATCTAAAAGACGAAGAAAATGCCTTGGTTCTGAACCCAAAATGTGCGAGCAAAACTCCAGTAGAGGTCGGATTTGAGCCTTGTACGTCTTCAACAGTTTTTTTTTTTTTATGAAAATAGTCGCAAAAAATGTAGACCTATCGTGTGGGCCGCAGACGGCCCGCACTGCGACTATTAGAAGGGAAAGGGATTAAAGAAAGAAGATGATTGTGGACACGCTTTTTAAAAAGTTGCAGGTCATAGTTCTCTGGAAAAACTGATTTTGGAAGCTTATTCCATTCCGTAGCAGCCCTGTAAAAGAAGGATTCTTGATGAAGATAGGTCCTTGTAGTGTCAATCTTGAGAGTAAATTGGTGCTTGGTGCTGAACTCCAAATGTGCGAGCAATACTCCAGTAAAGGTCTGATTTGAGCCTTGTACGTCGTCAACAGTTGATCAGGAGTAAAAAACTTTCTGGCTTTCCACAGAAAACCTAGCCTCTGGCTTGCCAACTTTGTGATGTTAGCAACATGGTCATGCCAAGACATATTATTTGACACCGTGACTCCCAAAATCGAGATGAAGGGACTTGGTTCAAGGGTATTTCCGGACATTGTGATGGGATGATTTGAGGAATTCACTTTCTTGGAAAACGTGGCACTTTGTGTTTTTTGGGCGTTGAACTGAACAAGATTGTTGGTTCCCCACTCGACGATTGCTTTAAGATCTCTATTGATGGAATCAACCTGTTCCTGCCTGAGTCTATTTGTATCATTCACCAAAAGTGATCGATAGGATGTGAAAGTTGAGACAAGTGTGCTATCGTCTGCGAAACTGTAATCTGTAACTGTTAATCAGGAGTAAAAAAATATCTAGCTTTCCACAGAAAATCTAGCCTCTGGCTTGCTGATTTGTAATGTTAGCAACATGGTCATGCCAAGACATATTATTAGACACCGTGACTTTCAAAATCGAGATGGAGGGACTTGATTCAAGGGTATTTCCGGACATTATGATGGAATGATTTAAGGAATTCACTTTCTTGGAAAACGTGGTGCTTTGTGTTTTCTGGGCGTTGAACTGAACAAGATTGTTGGTTCCCCACTCGACGATTGCTTCAAGATCTCTATTGATGGAATTAACCTCTTCCTGCCTGAGTCTATTTGTTTCATTCACCGAAAATGTGATGTCGTCTGCGAAACTGTAAATGGGGTTCGTGGTGGTTTTCAAGAGGTCGTTGATGTGTAAAAGAAATAGAGGAGGGGATAGGATGGAACCCTAATTTAAATCTTCTTTATTCTTTCTCAAATATTTAAATTTAAGTTTCCTGCTTTTATTATAAACTAATTTTTGCCCGCGATTTTGTCCTCATGGACTGCAGTCCTAGATTGTTACGAGTAAATTAATTATTTATAAACATTTTATACATTTGTTATTGGGTTAGATAAAGAATTGTGTAGGATTTTAAAAAAATATATATCAAGTCGATAGTTTAGTCAAGAAGAATTAAACACCATATCGTAACAATTTTTCGTAAATATCTCTGTATAGTCGAAGTCGGTACCTCAAAGAATTTAGCTGATGGCAGGTCCAGGATCGGACTTTAATTGGATATAACGAACAGCCCAAAATATTCTTTACCGAAAAAAGCAAACAATTCGGCACAAAACCGTTTTCATTACCGGCATGGAATATTATATGTTTTTCTCTATTTAGGAGGAAAAAATTTACAAAACATTTTCTAGATTGATTACTTCAACCTTTTTTCACAATATCATGAGTGACGTACCAAGTTTAATGAAGATAAACCATGAATCTACCTTGCCGATGAACTTTTTTATTTATTACGTAAAATAAATCATTTTTTAATATTCTTCATCATACAGTAAACTGCACTGACCAAAAATCTTTGATACCGCTTATTTTTTTAAAAGACATTTCTCGCTTATAATTACTTTTTGAACGAAGGGTACTATAATTTTTGTCAACACGTAAATATTTTTTACTACACTCTTATTAGATTCAATATTTTTTTTACTCTCGGAAGAAAATCTTAAACTCGGATGGAACCTGTATAGAATTTTGTATAAACGTATTCATTTAAAAAATGGGTCAATATTATAAATTTATAAAAAAAAATTTGGGCTACATTATTATCATCACTTTTAAAGGTTCTTTGAAAATTTTTTTAAGATAAATTAAAATTCAAAAAAAATAACTTTTAACAGGACGACGCGTGCCAGAAAGACGAATAAGATTGATTATTATATCTGTATATATATATATATATATATATATATATATATATATATATATAGACACACTGCTGTTACAGTTTTATAATGGTATAGTTGCATAAAACCAAACTTATTATTGAATGAAACTTTATTCTTTAGTTGTACTATGACTTTAAAATTAATATCAGAAAGAAAGATTACTTTTAGGTTTGTTAATTTATCAATAACGAATACTAAGAATTTGTTGGTAATTTTATAAATAAATGTAAGCGTTGGCTGTTTAACGAGTCTTAGTAGTTGAATATTAGCTATCATGAAAACAATATTTCAAGTCCAATTTTAGCTTTGTTAAGTATTATTTAATTAGTAGGCATGAAGTACTTTGTGGCTTTGAAAAAAATTCACAACTTTTTGATGGAAATAATAACGTTTATTAAATTTAATATCATAAATTTAAAAATTCTGACAGAAGGTTCTTTCGAATACAATAACGTACAAATATGGGCATTTTCAATTTAGTTTGTGTTATTTAAGTAAAAAAAGATAAGTAATCTTTAAACATAAATTAGCCTCATGTTAAAAATCTGTTAATTTTATTGTCTCAAAAAATTAGTAAGTTTAAAGTAATTCCATATTTATAATCATTCGTACAAAAGCCAATCAAAGAACGCAATAGGCAATGATTAAGGATGTAAACAAGACAAAGAATGAGTATAAATGGTTAAAATTTGTGGCAAAAGAGGTTGTGGCAAGAAAGAAGGAGAGTGATAAAGATGAATTTGATAAAAGGTTATCTGACGATTTCCAAAAAACTATTAAACTCTTCTGGAAGTCCATAAGAACAGCAAGAGGTAAAAATACTACCTCGCAACTGGAAAGAATCAGAAACCAAAATGGTGGTATGGTAAAAGAAGAGGAATGCGTATTAAGGAGATGGAAGGAATACTTCCAAAGTTTATTTGAGAAAGAGGATACACAAGTACAGGCCACAACGGAGACATGAATAACAGTTGCAATGAAAGTGAAATTAGTAAGACAGAAATTGTAAAAGCGTTAAACAGTATGAAATTGGGTAAAGTTGCTGGGTACGATAGGATAACAGTTGAAATGCTGAAGGATGGACAGAACGTGGTAGCTATTATGCTTTACCGCATTTTTTAACCTTTGTTGGAGAAGTGGTAGCGTACCAGACGACTGGTGTAAGGCCGTTATCGTGCCGCTTTACAAGAAAAAAAGTTTGCTGCAGGACTGTAAGAACTACCGAGGTATTTACTCAGCATAGTCGGCAAACTGTATGCAAAGATATTCTTTAAAAGAGTAACGAATAAAACTGAGAAGATGATATGGGATGTGCAAGCAGATTTTAGAAGAGGAAGGAGAAGAATGGATCAGGTCTTTTCATTACCAGGTATAGTTGAAAAATTCTTGGCTAGAAGCCAGAAGGTCTGTTGCGCTTTTATATACTTGGAAAAGGCCTATGACAGAGTGGTGAGGAGTGAATTGTGGTAGACATTGTCTATGTATGGGGTGAGCGGTAGTTTCATGCAAGCACTAAAATCACTTTACGAGGATTCCACAACATCAAAAAAGGTATGAGACAGGGACGTGTGGTTTCGCCATGGCTGTTTAACTTATACACAGACGATTGTTTAAAAGATTTGTAAGAGAGTTCGTATGAATTAAAAATAAATGATTTGATCGTCAAAAGCCTTCTTTACGCCAATGATCAAGTCATATTGGTCATATGGATTTTAAAAGATAAGAAACCATGACAAACTGTAAAGTTTTGATTGAGGGAGAAAGAGTGGAACAAGTAAATGAATTTGTGTACTTGGGTTCAAAGTTTACAAAAGATGGAAAGTATGACAGTGACATTGAGCGAAGGGCGTTGGCAGGAAAACAAATGAATGGGGCACTGCATAGCTTTATGAAGAGCCAGAAAGTGTCAAAAAAGGCACGTCTGGCTGTGCATAAAGGTGTGTTGGTTTCTACACAAATTTATGGTAGTGAATGTTGGGTTTAGCAGAAATAGGATTAATGCTTTGGAGATGAGTAGTCTGAGAAGTATAGCCGGAGTGACTCGGCTGTATGAAGTAAAGAATAGTAAAATAAGAGAACGCTGTGGTGTAAAAGAAGATGTGGTTACAAAGATAGATAAAGGAATGCTTAAATGGTAATGACACGTAGAAAGAATGGATGAAGAAAGATTGACGAAACAAATTTATAATGCGAGTGTGAATGGACCAGTCGGTAGAGGTCGACCACGGCGAACATATCTCAATCAGATCAACATTGTTTTAAAGAAAGTCAAGCCAGGTCAAAAGTACCAACAACCGACGAGCATGTATGAGAGCACTAATAAGAGTAGAGGAAGCAAAAGATGTGTGTAATAACCGTAGCGGAAGTGGAAGGAAGTGGTCTCTGTCTACCTCTACGGGAAAAAAGCGTGACTATATGTATGTATAATCATTCGTCTTTTTATTTATCCTACAAAGGTATTGCTGTTGTGAAAAGTTGGATCAAACATAAAGTAAAACTCAATATTTTTTTTGGATATTTTTTTAGTAAAAGAGAAGTAAAAATAAAAAGGAAAATTGTGAAAATTAAGTGGTGCAACAAGTTTAGTGTATCATTTCTCTACCGTAAGTTCTGTAACAAGATAATAATAGTTACAAATTGCTGAGAGGAGAGCTCCAGATCTCTGCAGTTGAAATTCAGAGCAAACTTCAGCACAACCTGTTGATGATGGTGTAAAGCGTCCACGGGGATTACAATTTAAGAGTGTCTGAATTGTTTTATATGGTCTTTGGCACAATGTCAACATCCGTGGCATGAATGAGATTTAACTAAATTTTATCGCTGATCCAGGAAAAGAATTTTACATTTTTTTATTTTCATTTCTAACTTAATCAGGTTCCAGGAGAATATAAATAAGTCAATTAGTGAAATTAATAAGTTATCTCATTAATTCTGTTTTACGATGATATCGTGAAAAGAGTTATTTTGTACACGGCTATTTTAAAATAAAGATTAGATGAATCAGAAAGTTTTTCTTATCAAATTAAATTAAAAGTATGACGTTATAAAAAAAATGTATTACTTGTAGAGGTAAAATATTTAAATTTAAGAAACCTCTTTATTTCTTGTTAATTTTCTTAATTGTTAGTTAAAGAAAGATATTGTCAATTGGGAGCATAAAGAAAAAAGAATGAGGATTACTGACAGAAAACTTGAACAAAATAATCGGATATTAGTAGTTGCGTGAGTGCCTCGCTGTCCGATGAACACGTATCATCTAGCATGCGCAATCCTGTGTCGTTTGGTATATCATTTCATTTATTTATATGAAATCCACTGCAGCAGCGAAGAATAATTATTATCCCTTTATTATATAATTTCACAAAAACTTAACAACAAATTATTGACATTACATAGTTGTTGGTTCTTTAAGTATAGTGTATAGCAATCTACACTGCTCAACAATTGATAAGGATTGCTTGAACGTTTTATTTATTTTTAAGCTAAAGGCAATATTTTCTATAATATTAATTTGTGTCTACATACATAAACGCATAAGTCTTTAGCTTCTTCTAATTTTATCAGCCCTTTTATACATGCTCTTCGGTTGCTGGTACTCTTGACCTGGCCCTTCTTTAAAACAATTACGATTTGATCGAAATAGGTTCACCTAGGTTGACTTTTAATGACATGCCCATTTGCACTACCCTTATAAATCTGTTTCATCAATCTGTTTGACAGTATTCCTTACTCTTTCCATAAGATTTACTCAAACTATACTTCTCAGATTACTCGAACTTATCTCCGCAGTATTGATCTTGCTTTCATGCTTTTTCTACCAAATTCAAGTATACAAACTCATTTACTTGTTCCACCCTTTCTCTTTTAATCAGGACCTCGTTATTTGTTATGCTTTATTTTCTTTTAAAAACCATTACTTTCGTCTTGCTTGCATTCACTTCCATCCCTTTAATTTTTAGAAGATTATGCATCATATTAATCGTCACCTGCAACCCCTCCTCAGATGATGCTAATATGACCTGATCATTGGCGTAAAAAGGCATTTGACGATCAACAATGGCAGACCTAAAAATGCTACATATAAAAAATTTTAGACCCACCTCGGTTCAACCAAAACTTCTTTCTATTCTTTGGTCCTTCCACTAGTGAACTGTGTTGCCGGCATCTTGGGACACCATGCATATCACTATTTGATTTCGAAATGCAGCGCGTTATGCTTGTCTTTAAAATGATGCACAATCGTATTGGATATGAATCTTTTCATAAAATTTATCTTTGATTTATAAAAATTCCATTGGAGTTGAAATATTAATCTTGGACAATTGAATGAAGTTAAATAATTACTCTTTACATTTCCTTATAAAGATCCTTGAAGCAACTGGGGTAAAGTACATTCTACTTAATTATTTTTCCATCCTCCGATCTTAAAAATCCGAAAAATTTAAATGATATTTTTCCTTTTTATTTGCTTCTTAACTAATATTATACTATTGTAAGTCCTGTTGAAAAGAAAAAAAGCTTTGAATAGAATTTCTACGTAACTAGTATTTGCGTTTGTTCCGTTTTAATTTTAATGTAAATTTGTTCATAGTTAAAACTAGCTTTATTAAAAATTCGATATTTCATGAAGTGGTTTATAAAAATGAAAAATTATGAATTAAATAAAATATAAAAAATTGAACTAAAAATAAAGTGTATAAATCGAAAAGTATTAATTATTTTTTTTTTATGAAAATAAACGCAAAAAGGGTAGACCTATCGTGTGGTACGCGGAAGGCCCGCACTGCGACTATTAGAAGGGTAAGGGATTATAGAAAGGAAATGATTGTGGACACGCTTTTTAGAAAGTTGCAGGTCATAGTTCTCTGGAAAAAATGATTTTGGAAGCTTATTCCATTCCGTAGCAGCCCTGTAAAAGAAGGATTCTTGATGGAGATTGGTCCTTGTAGTGTCAAGCTTGAGAGTGTGAGACTAATCAGCGTGCCGAGTTCTTCGGCCGAATGTGGCAAATGGTGATACAAGAGTTTTTATTTCTCTGGAGCATCTGCCATGGAAATATCTGTAGAGCAATGACTGGTCTGCAACTCTTCAATGTTCTAGAGGGTGAAGGGTATCTGTGAGAGTTGAGCTGTTTATCAAGCGAATGGCTCTTTTCTGAATGGAATCTAGAAGACAAAGAGAATGCCCTAGTGCTGAACCCCAAATGTGCGAGCAATACTCCAGTAGAGGTCGGATTTGAGCCTTGTACATCGTGAACAGTTGATCAGGAGTAAAAAACTTTCTGGCTTGCCGACTTTGCGATGTTAGCAACATGGTCATGCCAAGACATATTATTGGACACCGTGACTTCCAAAATCGAGATGGAGGGACTTGGTTCAAGGGTATTTCCGGACATTGTTATGGGATGATGTGAGGAATTCACTTTCTTGGAAAACGTGGCACTTTGTGTTTTTTGGGCGTTGAACTGAAAAAGATTGTTGGTTCCCCACTCGACGATTGATTTAAGATCTCTATTGATGGAATCAACCTGTTCCTGCCTGAGTCTATTTGTATCATTCACCGAAAGTGATCGATAGAATGTGAAAGTTGAGACAAGTGTGCTATCGTCTGCGAAACTGTAAATGGGGTTTGTGGTGGTTTTCAAGAGGTCGTTGATGTGTAAAAGAAATAAGGTGGGGGACAGGATGGAACCCTGGGGGACCCCGGCATTGGTTTTAAATGCATCAGAAGGAATACCATCAACTGCCACATGTAAGGAGCGATCTTGCATGAAGCTCAAGAGCCATTGGCGCAATTGGGTTGGGAGACCGTAGGCATATAATTTACTTAACAATGCCTGGTGCCAAACGCGGTCAAAGGCTTTGGATATATCCAAGGCTATTGCACGGGATTTACCAAACTTTTCAATAGTGTTTGTCCAGAGCTGAGTGACATAAGCCAGCAAATCTCCAGTAGACCGAAGTTGTCGAAATCCATATTGTCTGTCATGAATTATCTCATATTTCTCCAGGTATTTGATGAGTTCTGTGTTAATCGCTTTTTCCATAACTTTGGATATGACTGAGAGCAATGCAAGAGGGCGATAATTCGCAGGAATAGTCTTCTTTCCTTTTTTCAAAATCGGTTGGATAGTGCGATGGCGGATAACGACCTCAGGCATTGATGCGTTTATTCTAGGTATCGTTGGGGGTTGTTTCCCATTGGTATCGAGGGTTGAGTTAGAGCTGAACATTTCGGCCAGCATATCCGCTTTTTATTTGGAAGATACGGCTGTCGTGCCGTTGGAACTCTCGAGTAGTGGTAAAGAAGAAGTTGTGAAAATCTTATTTATGGCTTTAGCCAAAGACCAGAAGGTCTTTGATCCAGAAGGGGCATTGACAAGCTTGTTGCATATTCTCGTATCGTAGGATTCTTTGGCAAGATCGATCGTTCTTTTGCAGGTGTTCCTCGCGTGGACAAAGGCTTCTCGGTTGGCAATTGTCGGGACTTCGCACCAGAGTCGATGTGCTTGATTTTTATCACGCACCGCACGGTTGCATTCTTGGTTGAACCAGGGTTTGGGGTTGAAGATCCGTCTTGTACCATGAGGGATGTATGAGTCCATACCTAGCTTTATGATTTCGGTTACAGATTCTGCACATGTTGATGGGTCTTGTGAGCGAAAGCAGATATGTTTTCATGGAAATGATAGGTAAAAGTCCCTCAGTTCATTCCATTTGGCTGATCTATAATGCCAGACAATAGAGGTACCAGGCGTGATTTTGGGCGGGGTTGTTTGTTTGGACGTGGCTGAGATGAGTTTATGATCAGATTTACCGAGCGGAGCGGTTATAAAGACTCGGTACTGGTCGGGATGTGTCGTGAAGAAGATATTGAGAATGTTGGTTTGGTGATTGGTGTTATCGGGTATGCGGGTAGATTCTTCAACTAGCTGGGTCACGTTGTGGCTTATCGCAAAGTTCTCAGCTTCTAGACCGGCGTTGTCGGTGCGGTTGGATCTCAGCCAATTCGCGTTGTGAACATTGAAATCACCCAAAAATATAACCTCTGTGTTGGGGTCGTTAGTTTGCAACAGCTCCAGCGTGTCGGAAAGATGTTGAAAGAGGTTGACGTAAGGAGGGTTTGTAGGAGAAAGATACAGACAGGCAGCAGAGAAATTTTGTTGATTTTTGTAAGGTTAACTTGAACCACATGACCTCTAGGCCGTCCTTTGGTTTTAAGTTCTTCTGTCTACAACAGAAAATATCACTTCGAGTGTAAACACAAAGGCCGGTCTTAAATTTGAATCTTGTTTCGAGTTAGAACCCGGGACACAAAAGCTGCGTATTGTTGGAGGAGGGTTTAATTTGTTTCTCTGTCATAGCCACTAAATGAGGCCTGTTAGTTTGCAGGTGGTGGTATACTGAATTAATGTTAGAGTTCAGGCCTCGAATGTTGCAGAAATCAATTCTAAAGTTTCTTTTTGGGGAATTATCAGCAACCGCAGTTGGAACATGTATTTTTGTTGGACTTTTCATTATTTGGTTTAATGAAAAATATGAAGAAAGAAAGAAAGAAAGAAAGAAAAAAAAAAGGCAAAAGTAAGAGGAAGAAAAAAAAATAAAATAAATAAATAAAAAGGGGAGCAGATATATGGACTAGCTTCTACAGAAATTTTTGCATCCAGGACGGTCAGTTGACCTCGATGGACTGTGGCCTCGGCAATGCCCCCCGAATACACGAGCTCGGATTCCCTCCAGTCACGACCTGGCAGAACAGGAGTATCGGGATTATACACCAATTGATGTGGCAACCTCCCAGAGCGTTACCAATGGGTTGGGGCCACTGTACTACTTGGCGGCCAGCCTGCGGAACTGTTTCAATGCTGTACCCTCAGCCCCAGAGAGGCCTGACTGATGCCTGGATGCTTCCATTCGAATATAAACAAGAACACATTTCACCCGAGCGACCGGAAACTCTGACCAAGTGCCGAAACATGACTAGTCATTTCACGGCACCTATAATCAGAGCGGTGGTGTTTCACCGGGCGATGGAGGGTGAACCATCTACCACCTATAATTATGGTGGCGCTTCTTTATCAAAATAATATTAACTGTTTACTACCAATACCTTGTAAGTGCGAACACTAAAAATGTTCAGGGGGGACAAAAACTTTTTTAACTCTTTAGCGTAATAGAACTGGAAACTTGTTTTTTGTACTGTTGAATCACGATACTTAAATAAATGAGGAGTAAATTGTGGTCTACATTGTCTATGTAAGGGGTGAGTGGTAGTTTAATACGAGCACTGAAATCACTTTACGAGGATTTCACTGCTTGTGTCAGGATAAACGGAGCTTGCACGGGCTGGTTTAACATCGAAAAAGGTGTGAGACAGGGATGTGTGACTTTGCCATGGTTGTTTAACTTATACATAGACAATTGTTTAAAAGATTTGAAAGAGAGTTCGTATGGATTAAAAATGAATGATTTGATCGTCAAATGCCATTCTTTACGCCGATGATCAAGTCATATTAGCGTTATCTGAAAAGGAGTTGCAGGCGATGGTTAATGTTATGGATGATGCCCTAAAAATCAAAGGGATAACAAATAAACGTAAACAAAACGAATTTAATGGTTTTTGTAAGAGAAGAAAGCATGACAAACTGTGGGGTTTCGATTAAGGGAGAAAGAGTGGAACAAGTTAATGAATTTGTGTTCTTGGGTTCAAAATTTACTAGGGATGGAAAGTATGACAGTGACATTGAGCAAAGGGTGTTGGCAGGAAAACAAATGAATGGAGCACTGCATAGCTTTATGAATAGCCAGAAAGTGTCAAAAAAGGCACGTCTGGCGGTGCATAGAGGTGTGTTGGTTCCTACACTTATCTATGGTAGAGAATGTTGGGTTTGGCAGTAGAAGCATGAAAATTAATGCTACTGAGATGAGTAGTCTGAGAAGTATAGCCGGAGTGGCTCGGTTGGATAAAGTTAAGAAAAGTGAGATAAGAAAATGCTGTGGTGTAAAAGAAGATGTGGTCACAAAGATAGATAAAGGAATGCTTAGATGGTTTGGACACGTAGAAAGGATGAATGAAGGAAGATTGACGAAACAAATTTATAAGGCGAGTGTGAATGGACAAATCGGTAGAGGTCGACCTCGGAGAACATATCTCGATCAGATCAACATTGTTTTGAAGAAAAGCCAGGTCAAGAGTACCAACAACCGAAGAGCATGTATGAGAGCACTGATGAAAGTGGAGGAAGCAAAAGATGTGTGTACGAACCGTAGCAAGTGAAAAAAAGTGGTCTCTGCCCACCCCTATGGGAAAAAGGCGTGACTTTATGTATTATGTATATATAAGTTTATGTACGAAAGTCAAGTGTACCAACAACCGACGAGCATACACGAGAGCCCTGATGAAAGTAGAGGAAGCAAAAGATGTGTGTAAGAACCGTAGCGGAAGTGGAAGGAAGTGGTCTCAGTGGTCTCTGCCTACCCCTACGGGAAAAAGGCGTGACTATATGTATGTATGTATGTACAACTATGAACGGAGCCACACTCCGTTTAAGTGTGGCACAGGTATTTTATTTTTTAAAGCATAGGTAAGCAACGCATAAGATAAAACATTATTTTTATTTTGGTATGTTCAGCCGTCTGAATAGATTATTATTAACAGGTTCTTAGATGTTCAATGCTTTTCTAATCCATTATACATGATGTAAAGGAGGAAGTAACCAGATCACAATCAGTTTCGGTAAACCAGTAGCAGGTACTGTGATGTCTAGCATAACTAAAGTTATGGCAATTTTGTTTTAAAGAAGATGCTGATGACTTGAACGACTGGACAAACTTTGAGACTGCTTGGAGATCTATTGTAAGACTTTAAGGACTTAAAAATCGGCTCCAAAAAGTGTTTAAACGAATTGGCTCTTTTATAGTGCGAAGGTTATTATGGTAATTGTTTTAAAAAATCTTTCAAACAGTTGATTACTTGTGCAAATGGGAATTCTTTACACGGTTCATATTGAATTTTTATTTATGTGCATCGCATGGTCACTTTTTGTCCAACTTTGTACTGCAAAAGAACCTATTTCAAGTGTATTTAAACACATAATTTGACACACTGGGTACTTGCAACCCTTGTAGGTAAAAGAGTAACTTAACGTTTTCCCTCGTCGAGGATGCTCTATGTCTTCTTTTTCGCTCTTCGTTCATATCTCCATATTGTTTGGAACCGGGAGGTTATCGATTATCTTAATCAAGTTGGTACATCAGTTATACATTGGTCAACAAAAAGCCCGGATCCGAATCTGATTGAGCATTTATGGGATCACTTCAATAAAATGTTAAACGCCAAATACCTGCACCTAGAAACCTAAGGGAACTTGAAAATGCAGTTATAACAACATTGGAACAAATTCCCAAAGTTTTTATCTAAAAATTTAATTAAAAGCATGTGATACTGTGAAGTAGAGGAAGAAACACACGCTACTAGTGCCGCACTTACACCATTAATTTCGCTACTAGTGTTCTATTTACACCATAATTTAATTTTTTTTGAACATTATAAATTAGTAATAAAGTCTTGAGAATAGTTTTAATTCCATTTTTTAAAAAAATATTGAAGCTAATTCACTTTTAAAATATCCATTTTTTTCGACTTTTAATGTAACCAATTTCCCAAAAAAATTATTAAAATTAATTTATTATAGTAATTTGTATGATTTAATATGTTGTTAAATTAAAAATTGCATCACACAATTTTCATAAGAATGTAAAGACCAAACAAAAATTTAAATTTTTATTTGAAAGTTTTTGGTTATTTTTAAACCTATTACAAACATTTCCCATCGGCATTAAAAAATTGTACGGAAGATATATTTAATCACATATTGTGTAATTTAAATTTAACTAAATTTTCCTAACATATTTGTCTTCGATCAAAGTTATTGCGTTTTCAGACAGTCCGGTTTGGCTATCGGGACTGACTAAATTTCCCGGAGGTCCAATGCGTTGAAAAATCCTCATTTTTTTAGTAATGTATTACAAAAACGACGTTTTTTGGAAGTCCAAAAACTTATTTAAATAGGTTTTTAATTTTGCGTTTGTATATGGACTTAAAATTAAAAAATAAAATACTAAAAAAATTTGGAACAAACACAAAGTTTACATTTTTATTATTTATAAAGATACAGGGTGTTAAATTGGACACTGTTTCGTAATAAAATTGGTCATATATCGTAAAACATTTGGGGGAAAGTAACGAAACCCAATATTAAGAGAATTCTTAAAAGTAGCTTTATCGAAATTATCATCATCATCTTTAGCTTCTCTCCGTCCATCTTTGGACGTAAACCTCTCCAATTCGTCGCCATTCGTTTATGTCGGTCGTCTGACTCATCCATTGGGTACCTGTTTACACAACTATTTACCAGTGCCGTGTTGTTATAAATACATACTTTCCGTTTTATACATACCTATTATCTTGTTTCCTGTTTTATTGGAGTATCTGTTATATCGTTAGTAACATAAAAATACATTTAAAAACTGCACAAAAAAAATTGTTGGACAAGTGAAACAACAAAATTTTAAGAAAGAATACGTCATAGACAAACTTTTTGAATCTTACGGTCATACAGTTTTGTGTTTGCCTCCATATTATTGTGTATTCAACCCTATTGAACTGATCTGGGCTGCTTTAAAGAACAAATTACGAAAGTGTAATAAAGCTCCTCAATTAAGCGATTCTGTTCTAACAAATATAAGAAAAGTAATTGATGAACTCGCAGAAACTGACTAAGGACAAATTGTGTTTACCACGTCAAAGAAAAAGAATAACAATATTGTGTTTTGCCACAAATCGAACCGATAGTGATAAATACCCAAGAAGACTAAAGTACTGATGAGTGTTTCGATAGTGACTAATGTATAATAGTGTTTCGTTTAGGGTGGTCACCTTATCACGTAAGATAAAACAATACTTACTTAAAGTTTTGAAAAAATTTTAAAATGAGTTTAAAAATACATGCCAATCTACGAACCCAATTAAATTAGTTTTGAATTTAAATAGGTATACTCCAAAGCCCTTTATATTCATAAAAATCCATTTCAAAATATATACTTTATTGAGAACATTGTTAACCCAATAATTATTTAATGCAGTAAAACTACTATTAAAATATCTGTTGTGACGCCTATGCAACAACAAAGTTCGACAAGCCGCCGGGTGAAATATTGTTATCATACTTGTCCAACTGACTTCGTAAGAACTATACCTCTATCCATCAGTTATAATCGTTTAAGTCAATAAAACAGTTTACCATTTGGCTATATACAAGTTCAAGTATGCGTATCGAAAAGAATGTAAATTTTTTCCGAAATATCTCATATGCAGTGCCATTTCACACTTTGCTACAAAGTCGAAACCTTGAATGCTTTCGAAATGTAATTCTAGCACTCCATAAAAGGTGAGCTTTATTCATACCCTACATAAATATGTAGTAAACTCAAAGAATATGGAAAGCGATAAGAAAACGATATTTTATGAACCTGATATGGAATATATCACCTTTCCACAGTATCATTTTTCTGTCGATATTTAAATTAGTTATAAATTACCTTCCTTATATTAGTCAATAAAAGGAACATAAACTCGAAACAAATTACATCCTGTGCTCTTCTGTATGATTTTATTTTGAAAGATGTGAGTTTATTTCAAATTGAACTTTACGTTGCCGCAAAAAAGAATTTTTTTCAGAAAAACAGGTGTTTAATTTTGTTACCCAATATTGTTTATCTGCTGTTATTTTATTTTCTATTATTAACAGGAATCGCTTGAGCCTGAAGGGCGTGAAAAAAGTACTTTCCTCACATGTTGCTCACTATACTTTTCCTACAACTGCACAAATTTAAAGAATACAAGTAATGTACCTAAATATTTATTTTCAGGTTAGCAAAACTAAAATAACATTAAAATATCCTACCTCTTAACAGTTAAATAATTTATCTAAAATTATTGTTAATTTTATTTTATTATTTTATATAATTCTTGTTTAAACTCATCTGATATAAATAGAATACAAAAATTGCAAAATTCATGCCTAAGACTAACTTTTGGTATTCGCAAATTTTAACATATCAGCCATACATTCAGAATTAATAAATGGTTACACATGAAAAAGCGTCGAGAATTGCATTCTACCATGTTTTATATTAAGCTACTAAAGGAAAACTCTCCACCATATCTGTATCATAAAATAAAATACAGAACCGATGTACATTCTCTAAACTTAAGAAATAGAAATACTCTTACTATACCACGTCACCACACTGAGTCTTTCAAACGATCCTTTTCTTAGTGTATTGTTAACTGTCTCAATAATTTTCTTTCTTTTCTTGACTATAATTTTTTTCAACAATAATTTAATTTTTTGGATTAAAATTGCTAATTTATTACTAAACTATCATTTTTTTTCTATTAATTTAAATTATTTTTCTATTATTCTATTTGCTGTCATTAACTTCCTTTTGGGGTTAGATGGAAGAACAGATGTATGTTAAATACCAAGTATATAGTTATATTGTACCTTATTTATTATAAAATACATCTGAATCTCGCCCTAAATATATGTAAACAAAATGTAATTATTTTTTATAATTGGTAATAAAGACATTTATTATTATTATTATTATTATTAATAGTAAAATGTGTACAATTTTGTATGGTCAAACCCGGAATGTCATTTCTTTTTAGTAAATTTTCTGTTATATTAATTGCAGACGTTGAGGGTTAATTAAGCATTCATGTACGGTGCATTTTCGTTTCCATTTCAGTAAAGTGTTCGAGTGGTTGTTCAATAGAGTTGATGATTTTATTAGCAATTTTAATTTTATATTTAATAGACTCCCCGATGCATTCTTCTGCCACGATATTTAATAGCCATTCTCCATGGCGCTTTAAGGTTAATATGTCTCATCCTGCATTTACTAAATTTTTTGCCGAAGAACGTCTGAAGCAGTAGATGGGGATTTTTTAATTTAAAAAAATTGTTTTAGCCATATTACCAAATTTGTTAATGCCTACTACCTGTCTAGTACATTTTAATTACTGGTAATTTAAAAAGAAACGTTTTTCTGGGGACGTAATTGTCGGTCTTTCTTTTCAAGAATGAACGTAATTTTTGATGCGTGGATATATCGATGTTATTTTTTATACTGATAGTACTTCGCAACATTGAATATTGTGACCAAAGTGTGAACGCCTTTAGAGTTTTCGACATCTCTTCGAAGTATACCAAAAGTACACTTTCCGAAAAAGATTTTATTTATGTATTTCTTCTCCATTTCATAAATTTTTCGTATGCCAATTCATACTTTTTTTTTGAAATATCCGGCAACAAATCTAACGTTACTTTTGCAGCTTTTTCCAATATCTCTGGCGGAGTATTATCAAAATTGTCACACTGTCAGTATCTATATTATACGAGGTCTGGCTATTAAATAACGAGACTGCGCGTGCAAAAGGCGTCCTAGAGCGGTACGGGGGCAACGTTGGATAGTTGGAAGTGTGTACTATTTCAGTACGAAAACACGTTTTTGTCGCTGTAGTAGTATTTTTTTTTATAGAGGTTAGAAACGAACGTGTTTTTTTCTCGTGCCGATAACAATGTGTGACGAAAACCACGAGCAATGAATCAATGTGAAATTTCTCGTTAAATTAAAAAAAAACTGAGCACTATAAATTGTTGGAAGAGGCCTATGGTGAAAATTCTCTATCTTGTGCGCGTGTTTTCGAATGGTATAAACAGTGTTCGAAGGCCGTGAGAGCACCAAAGATGACCAACGTCCTGGTCGACATCAACGGCATCGTAATGACTGAATGGGTTTCAGAGTGTAAAACTGTAAACCAAACTTATTATTTAAAAGTTTTGGCAATACTGCGAGAGCGAGTTCGTAGGAAACGGCCGGAATCGTGTATCTTGCACCAGGACAACGCAACTGCCCATAACGCGCTGTCTGTGAAGCGTTATTTAGCCGCTAGAGAGACTCCAGTGCTCGAACACGCGCCTTACTCGCCTAATTTAGCAGCCTGTGACATTTTCCCGTTTCTAATCAAGTCTGCCTTAAAGGGAACCCGGATAGATTCGATGGAAGAGGTAAATCCAAATCTCGTATATATAGGTATATGTCTTATTAAAATAATATTCAATAGAAATTGCGATTTTTATCAAAGCACGATTGCAAACTACCTTAAGAAATTAAAAAACTTTTAAAATTGGACAGTTGTGATAACTAATAAAAGCTGAAGAGAGCAGCCAACTAAGTTTTTGTCGATTTTTGTTGATTCTTCATATAAATGTATGTGGTGTGGGCAAAGTGTCGTGAGAAAAAATATTTCTCACAGTATGAGCAATACACGGTTTTGAAATTAAGTAAGATATAAAAAATACGTTACTTTTCATAGCAGTTATAGAAAAATACTTTTTTCCAACACCTCCTTTGAAAATTGACTTTTTCTCACTAGTTTTAGGGTTTAAATTGGCACTTTTCCTGACTAAAAAGGAATTTTTTTAGTTTATATTTTATTTTTCGACAGGTACATTAACAAAAATTTACAGTTTTATGACTTATCAAATTAAATGATCAGTTTGTAACATTGCAAAATTTAAATGGAGACGAGAATTCGGTGGGTATGTTATTCGTATTGCAGTTAAAAAAAATGGTAGAGGGATAAATTAACGATAAAGGAGTTGCTTCTGTGGTTGTGGTAATTTTTAAAATATTTGATAACGGCTGAGTAGGAGAACTTTTTTTGACAGTTGACAGATCTACACATCTTTTCGCCACGTTTCTTGAGCGCCAACCACCATATTTTTTTAATGTTAAAATGTCTCCTTCCTTATTTGCTAAGAGAGACGCAGATGTTCTTCTCAAACTATGTCCGGTATATTGTTCTGGATTGTGCAACTTTAAATATTTGGCTACGTTAAATGATATTTTTTACTATAACCTGTACTGACATTTTGATTTTCTGACTATTTTAGTTTTGTAAGTGTATTAAATTGGTTTATTTATTGTTTTTATTGAAAAATATAAGATCGCTCAATATGTTTAAAACAATTTATATTCTTTGTTATTATTTGGTAGTTTTATGCTGGAGGTGTTAAAAAATATTATATTTTTCACTGAAGTAAAGTGTCTATTTCTTTCTTTGCGTTTGCTGCATTTGCGGGAGAAAAAGCGACACTTTCATTCCTAGTTAAATAATAGTATATTACACACCTACGGCAGTAAAGTAAGAAATGTATCAAAAACATTTTTTACTTTAATGCCCGTGGTGTGTATACTATTTTTCTCCCTACTGTAGGTGGAAAGCGGCAAATTCGTTTTGCGTAGCGGGCCGAAAGTGACGCTTTCTGCACAGTGGGGAGAAAATAGCTATTTTTTTAGTAGATAAAATTATTTACAAACTTGCAAACATATCAGTACATCTAACCAAAACTAAATGTTTTTGTGAAAAATAACAGAGTCAATTGTTAAAGGTTTAAGTACTCGTACAAGTAGACCTACCGTTTGAGTACTGTAAATTAATAACCAAGTTGTACTATTTGATACTTTAATCATTTTAAAAATTCCAATAAAGGTAGAACGTCCACATATTTTTTGTTTATTGGGTGAGCTCATTGTCTTGAATGAAACTTAATAACTTGTTTTTGTAATAAATTTCTAAAATAGGTAGTTTTAGAGAATGTCCACATTTAATTAATCTAAAAGCATTCCGAATATCGCATATTAGTCGATTGCTCCTGCTCCTATCACGATTCTCATAAATAATTGTGAATTAAAGTATTGTATATTGTTTGTTTTATTTTAAAAATATATTTTTACTGACTTCGACTGGAAATGAAAAGTTATTTTTTTTTGAGTGGGGAAATGTTACGCACGATGTATCGGGCTCTCCCTTTCGGGCATACCGGCTAAAACTACACTCAGGTCGTTTGGGCTGTCCCGGGACTACTTTTGCAGTATTATTTCGAAACAGTCCTCTTCGTTGCTATAATATGGAATCTTCAGTTTTTAGCTTGGGTTTTTTTTGTGGCATATCCAAAAATGTGGGTAGTCAGATAAGAATAGAGAGAAATGAGGTTGAGTTTAAAAAAATTGTATTATTAGATGTAAGTGAAATGATTTAGACAATAAATCCAGTAATGAAATAATATATATTTTTTTTATCTTTTCAAACTTGAATATTGCGCTGTCTTAAATCATTAATAGATATTGATTGTGTTTTGTAGACCTCAGATTTTAAATATTCCCACAAAAAAAAATCGAGTGGTGTTAATACTGGAGATCTAGGTGGCCACTCTATACCACCTCTTTGACCAATCTTCTTGCCTGAATAATTTTGGTTTAACCAATCTCTCACACTAAGGTTAAAATGTGGTGGAAAATAAAAGTTATTTTTATTAATCAAAACATTTTTTTGTTTTCCACACTATCAGCAATTAAAGGTTCAATAACGTTATCTAAAAGTTCCAAATATTTTTCACCCGTCAAATTTTCTTCAATAAATACTGGATCAATAACAGCGTTTCCTAAAGTCCCAGCCCAAACATTTATTTTTTGGGTTGTTTGAGATGGACCTTCACGAAAAATATGTGGATTTGTATCATCACAATAGTGACAGTTATGCCGATTATACTTCAGCACTGTACAGCATGATAAAATTAGCAGCATGCGTTTTGAAAGGGATGGGCCCCCTTTGCTTGCCATTAGACGGCTTAGCTTTCCAACCACTGTCGCTGCTTTATCTGACGCCTTGCATATGTGGGTCTAATAGCTCAGCTTCCCATCCAGCATCACCCCTAGATATCTAATTGCTTTGGACGTTTCAATGGCCTGACCATCCACAAGCATTGGGATATTTCTCTCAATCCGTTTTCTTGTAAGGAGCACGATCTCCGTCTTCTGGGTAGTCAGAGTCAGAGACCAAGACCTTAGCCACTCCAACACACGTCGTATTGTTTGGTTTAACTTAAACTATAGATGCTTTATTATCGTGATTATGTCATCGGCGTAGCCCACAAGGATCACGCATTAAGGCATCTCAATGCTAAGGATTCCGTCGTAGTTGACGTTCCATAGGTCCGCCCCCAGAACCGAGCCTTGAGCCGCTTCTGAGGTTTCTCCTCTATTTTCCTTCCATTGTGTCGTACTTTACCCACCGACTCGGCAGGTAGTCCTGCAGGACTCGATAGAGATAAGCTGGCACATTAATTTCCCTTATGCTACCAAGATGTCTTTCCTCTGGCCGAGTTAAAGGCATTCTTAACGTCCAGGTTGACAGCCATACAAATGTCTTTACTCCGGTGGTTTCTCATCTGTGTAGCTGTTAGTTAATCTATTATAGTTAATATTGTATTTTAATTTAATAGAAAACATACATAACATATTACACAATTGGTTTTGGAAATTCCAAATTATGCACTTATAAATAAAATATGTAGTTATCATTAAAGACAAACTTATTAAAATAAACAGTAATGGTCTCCTAATAAATTTTTTTATAATTTTTCCAAAATTATTTAAAAAAATCGGTTTTAGAAAACTGCTTTAAATTACTTTAAGCCTTAAATCCAAAAAAATTCTATCATTTTCGTAACTTTTTAAATGTTTTTACGGCATTAGTAACATCTTGATGTGTATCTTTAAAAAATAAACAACGAAACTAAATTTTTGTTCAGTTTTATCTCTTTTTAGCCAAATTTTATTAGTAGGAGATGTGTTCAGGAAAAGTTAAATTAGAACCTAAACCAATTTAAAAAAGTATTTTTACTCTATGCTACTTTTTTACCGTTAAAAAATGTTCGAAATAATAATTTAAAACGGCATGCATTTATTTGACTTGCACAAAAATTAACCAATAGGACAATAAAAAGTAAAAAACCCTTTAACAATTTAGTGGTTAAAATTCCGTTGAAATGATTTTTTGTTTTTTTAACTGAAAGTTGGACAGTGTAAATTTAAATTTGGTTTTTTTGAGTAGTTTCGTATGTTTTGACGTATTTTTGTTTGCTTTAAAAATTAAAATCAGAATTAATTTCAAGTATTCCGAATCGGAAATTTAAAAAATAAATAATCTTATCTCATTTAGAAAATGTTTTTGCGCACCATCGAGGTTACGAAATTAGTTATGAAACATAATTCGAAGAATCCATTAAACATCTTGGCGAAACAAACAATTAAAAGTAGGAATCCGATCTTAAGACGCTGCGGGTGTAACGCGATGGGGCAGCAAGTTTTGAACCGCTCATTTCTAAAAAATTATACTGTAGACATTCCTGAGTAAATTATTTCCAGTGGAAGTAACTTCCGCATTCTTTTAATTTTTCCCTTTTGTCGCCGAAACTAAATTATGTTCTGGCTGCTAAAATATCATTGTTTGAAGCCAATTAAAATTGTTACGCGTAGTAAGCGTCATTACGAGAGTGGTTAGTCAGACGAAGGCGTAGGAATTTCAATTGGAATTTGTCACTACTTGAACACATTAAAACGGGAAAGAAAGAACTCTCTAATAATCAGATATTAGTGGTCGCGTGACAACAACTCTGACGATGGCCTTTATTTTCCTTCTTTTTTTATGTATTTACGTCGCACACGCGCCATTTAATTTTATAACTCCCACTATAATAATTATTAAACATTTAATAAGTCACAATTTTCGAAAGACCTTCCACGTAAATTACGCTTGTCATTACTTTCATTCCAACAATTAAATAGTATTTTTATTATTATTGGTATTTTTATGGCCTAAACACGATTTAACAACACACATGGAAATAACCCAAGAATATTCTATTCTGAGCTTGAAATTTTCAACTAAATTGTGGTTTTACAGTGGATAAATTTAAAAAATTTAATCATGTAAATTTTGACCACTACCTATTTTTTTATAAAATATTTTTATCAATAATATGAAAAAACTTGAAAATAACTTAAAATATCTGAACATAAAACATAAATGTAAGTTCAATATTATTCCAAAATAAAATAAATTTATACTTTATTATTTATGACAGCTCTACATCGTCTTTGCATGGATAGAATCAATTTCTTGTTGATGTATGAGCTATCCATGCCTCCTGCAAAGCCTTAAACAATATTTGGTGGCTCTGAAAATTCCTTTCACCTTTAAAATCTTCATGTCCCACACATCCTCTATTAAATTTAAGTTCGCAGATTGCGCCATAGCATTACTTCGATACTATTATCATCAAGAAAACTAGTCACTGTTGCTGCAACAATGGCTGCGGCATATGAAAGCACAATTAGTCCAAGTATTTTATTAATGTACCTATGAGCATTTAAAAAAATAAATTTGTACCAACTCTAGATCGGTCCTAGACTTGAATCTGGGCGCACGGCAGTGCCCCCGTCAAGTCAAGCAAAAAAGCGGCACGGCCGTATCATCCTTTTCTTGAGGCAGTTCAGGCCATTTTCGACCCCTTATACCTTTGTTGTGGATAAAACTAGAAGCCTAAATTTTCAGTAACCAAGCAGACATTGTATAAACACAGTATATTTCAAATTTCATTCAATTTTAAATCAGTAGTTTAAGAATTATAACTAGTCAAAGTCTCTTAATTTTGTCACTCACTTACTGACTGACTAAACGATCATCAAAACTCTAAAGCAATTCTAGCAGACATAGAAGCTTTAAATTTAAATTACAATTAGTGTTTAGTGTATAAATCAAGGAAAAACTAAAATACTTTGCAATTTTGGTCCAGTTTTCTAGATACACCAACTGCATAAATAACTTTGTAATCCCATATAAATATATAGGATTACAAAGTTACATTTGCACTGAATGAATCAGTGTACCTGTATATTTATAATGTAAAAATTTTTATTTTCAAAGCCTCCAAGAAAAACTCATAAAGACAGGTAGTAGGCTTTGGGAAAAAACTGTAGCTGAAGCTCAAGAAGTAGTACCGGAAAAGAAAAAGAAAAGAGGAAGACTACCTACAAAAATAAGAAAAGCTCATAAGCCAGAGAGTGGGCTTGAAAAAAATTCGTTGTTGGTATTTAAGAAGTGGAGGGTACCTGAAATTAATAAGATTAGATCATCGCACTACACAATCTAATTTAATATAATATGTATTACTTATGAAATACATTGTGTTTTCATGCGATGGCCAAGTCAATCTATTTATTTAAAACATAAAAGATTTTTTAATATTAATATGGTCACTATAAGGTGTTGTTATGTTAGCTAATTACATAATAACTTAAGACAGAAGAACCCTTAAGTAGGGAATGAATACATTGATGGTATTACATGGATTTCACAACTTTTTACGGTACAAGAACTGAGTTGCGAGACTTGTTTTTTTTAACAAGTTATATTTTTGATGGCATAATTATTGTTAGGAACCAATTCCTGTTAAGAGTAGGATGAAACGTTAAAATACGAGCATAGTTCATGAATTGTTGTCCCTGACAAGCTTATTGTATGACATTAGTGTGTGCTAATTAGCATCAGCGCATCAGTTCGTGTACGTTAAATATTTTTTTTTTCCATTGAGGTGTGCGTGATTTTATAAAAATAAACAAAACTGAGAAAAGTGGTGCGATAAAGTACCTCTATAAAAAGGGGTTATCAATGCAAGAAATTTATAAGGATATGGTAGAAGTATTGGATGACTCTGCTATTAAGATTTTGGTCGATTAAAAATACCAGTAAAACTATGAAAATACGAAAGCCGCATATTCTGACAGAAAAAGAAACTACTTATTAAGCAATAAAAAAATTTTACCTTCATGATTATTATTTAAACTTGTGATTTTTTTGGTATTAATCTAAACTTTTTAAAACGTTAACAGAAATGTGTTGTACATTAAAGATATTTACAAATGGTGTTTAGGTGTGTCCGACTCCAAATAATCAATTATTGGTTTTTTTGTCTTTTTTTTGAGATTTTTGTTTACGAGACTTAAATACTGGTATATATCTTATAATATAAGAGTAGCAATGGTTTTCTTATGCCGATAGGTGGCACTGCATTTAAATTTAAAGCGCTACTGTTTGATTATTTGTGAAGCTATGATCAGTAGTTTTTAACAGTGTAAACTTTGTTTAACGATAGGACCAAATATGCTTAAATAAAATATTAGTGTGGAAAATGATACAAGGCGTTAAATTTGAAATTTTGTTTAATTTTTTTGCTAATAATTTCACTGTAAATTTATCAATTGTTATCAAAATCAGCAGAGAGGCATTTAGACAAGGAATATTATTTTATGTATTATTATACATTTTGTAATAGGGGGAGCCATGCGAAAAATTAATGATAATAAAATCGACTGGTAACCTTTATTGA
The DNA here is from genome assembly GCA_950111635.1 of Agelastica alni. NCBI lineage: Eukaryota > Metazoa > Arthropoda > Insecta > Coleoptera > Chrysomelidae > Agelastica > Agelastica alni. Next base: position 60,209,323 of record OX467708.1, read on the forward strand.
CAAAATTTTTGGTGAATTTGATTAGAAAATATGAATAGTAATATTTAGTAAATGTCTTTTAGTCTATGACAAAACAATTTGCAAAAATAGAAAGCCTATTTTAATCATAAAATAAGTAATCGTAGGCTGTACAATAATTTATAATTGTCTTTCAAAATGTTTATTTCAACTTTTTGTTGTTGCAATGGTTAGACATGCAATCTGAAGAAAATAAAATTAAATATTTATTTTCCAACGGCTTGAGACCTTCCTTTGTGTACGGAAAATCCCTATTCTTTGGTGCTCTATCGAAGAATAAAAAATTACGAATCGTCAAGATTTTTTGTAGACCCGGATTTTATTTTAATAGCAAACCTTAAGCCAACCGTAGCCACAGTGGCGTTACTTTCATTGGATCGTCCTGAAAAAAATAAAAATAAAACTTTCATACCAACTCATTTTAAAATATTAACACCAAGCACTATTTACAACCCTTATGTTTTGTAATAAAGTTATTATTTTTTTAAATAACTATTTTGGTAAGACATAAATATTAACTATACTTTATTAGTTATAACCTAACATTTATTTTAAAATTCTTGAATCTTACCTTACTTAGTTTTCCATGCCTGTATAGTACTAGCCTATTGGGTAATTAAGCAGTTGCTATTAATATTTTACCTAAACTAATTTTGGTATTTTCTTTACAAATTAGTTCAGTTTAGCGTAAACATATAACAAACATTGTTACGGAGTTTGGTCGGAGTAAATGTGTTTTTTTGCACAAATAGTTTAAAATAATGTTAAGCTGATTTAAGAATATAAGAAGAATATGAGAAGAATTATGAGTGTGAACAACCAACTTTACATAATTGGATGATATTTTATGATTTTAAACAGTTAAGTAACTAAGAAAGAAATTTTTACAGAAAGACACGCCTTTTTAAACTTGCTACGGTTCTTTCACACGTCTTTCACTCTTCCTACTTTTATCAGCGCTTTCATACATGCTCGTTAGTTGTTATTACTCTTAACCTTACCTTTAAAACAATTTCAATCTGATCGAGATACGTTCACCTAGGTCGACCTCTGCCCATTTGCCTATTTATACTGCATCTACCCCCACACCACATACTCAGACTACTCATCTCCGTAGCATTAATCTTACTTTTGAGCTTCTTCTGCCAAACATTCACTACGTTACATAAGTGTAGGGACCAGCATTCCTCTTTATACTGCTAGTCGTGCCTTTTTTGACACGTTCTGGTTGCTCATAACGTTGTGCAGCGCACTATTTTTATTTGTTTTCTTGGTAGCAACCTTCACTCAATATTACAGTCATACTTTCCGTCTCTTGTAAACTCAAGTATACAAACCTTTCACTTCCAATCTTTCTCCTTTAATCAACACCTCGCAGTTTGTCATGCTTTCCTTTCTTTTAAAAATTATTACTTTTGTCTTGCTTACATTCACTTTTATCATTCTGATTTATAGGGCGTGTATAATAAGTGACTTAAAAATTTGGCTGGCTATTATGGCGATTCTTTAATTTTTACGGCGATTTTCTTTTCTATTTTGATCTTAATTTGACTTGTACAAGTCCAACAATCTCAGAGATTAAACATACGTAAAGATAGATTTACTTATACATAGGCGTACAACGGCCGACCAACTTATTATTTACAACATTATCGTTTTCTGAAGTGCTCAACATAGCCGGTCGACCGCATAATAAAAAAATATTTATTTGATGGCTTTTTACAGAAGATTATAAGTACTTAAAATGTAATTTATTAATAAAGTGCCAATATAATATTGTGTTAGACCTATTTGCAATTATTCAACTTTTAGTTTTATAAAGATAGTGCAAGTTATGATTAAAATAATAACCTTACAAAATAGAAAAATATCAGTGGTCTGGGTGCGACCGAGAGGTCCACACGATAAACTTTCCAGTAGAAAGAACGAAAAAATTGCATGTTTTGTTGCTATAATTATTATTAATAAAATTATTATAAAAAACGATTTTAAATTGTTTATAACAAATTTTAATTGTCATTAACAATAGCCTGATTATGTCAACCGTATTCTTTAAAACTTTTTCATAAGCCGGAGCTATTTTCAATTGTTTAAACAATTGAAGTTTTTTTATAAATATTATGATTAATAATCATTTGTTAGTAGCAATATTCAATTGTTATAAACAATGCTTGATTATTACTAGCAATAATTTTTCACTGTTATAGCGTCTTTAATGCTATTCTCTCAATACTGACACAAGTTTAAAATTCTCCAATTTCTATTTTTGTTTTCTAATTTTTTTTTTTTTACGAAATATTGTATATTTTTCATACAAATATTCCTAACATTCAATAATCATATTATTTAAAAGATCTTAAAATTCTGTATTAAAAATAGTATAATTTATAAATTGCAAAATTCAGGTAGTTTACCATTTTGACCGAGTTTGCTGAAAATCTAATTAGTTCTAAGTTGCGTAATTATGCGTCGAATGCAATTATTTCCACGTTGATATCATTTTTGTTCTCGAGATAATCGAGATAATCCAGACGAAAAATAATTTCGAAAGTTTACCATTTTTTCCAGTTTTTTGTATCTCCATAAAAAACAGCTGGACCGAGTTTGCTGAAAATCTAATCAGTTTTAAGTTGCGTAATTATGCGTCGAATGCAATTGGTTCCACGTTGATATCATTTTTTGTTCTCGAGATAATCGAGACGAAGAATAATTCTGAACGCACATACAAACATACGTACATACACACACAGACGTCCATTTAAAAACTATTGTATTCGACTCTGATGACCTTGAAATGTGAAGATATGTCACAATTCGGGATTCGCAAAATCGGACCCATTACTATAACTTTCACTGGGAAGTTAAGAACCAACTTTATCTTTAAAAATTGATTATTAATTATATTATTGGTTCCTGTCCTGTTAAGAGTACTTCCCTTCCCTATTCACAGCCTTTTTAAGCGGTGTTTTATTTTGCGAAGCAGTCCTGGACAGCTTTATTTAAGATGGCCTTTAAGGTCTGTGACGTACCTCATTGACTGAACAATATGTTCTCTTACACCAAGCTCTATCGCTATTGATTTGAACTTAAAACGAAAATCGTTAACCAAACATACATAACCTTATGAAAGATATGTCATTTGTTGTGCACGTTACACATCTTAAGCAGTGACGTCACGTGTACGTCACCCCTTTTACCGATGTCAAAAAGTGGCTACGTGCTGCACGTCGCCCAGCAGATAAACACGTCGATAAAGTTGAGACAAAAAAATCGTGTAAAGAATAGAATTTTTAAGCTTACAATTAGTATTTGTTTGAATTTTACATCAGTTTTAGACACATTTTTATTTGTAATTCCGGGAAATCTAGCAAACCAAATTTTTGTCGGAATATTAAAAACACATGTAAAAAGGTATATTTTTAAAATATTTTTTACAAAATGCAAAAAATAGAGCCGTAATAATGTTTTTAAATTTGTGCGTTTTTACCGACTTACGTTTTTTTTAAGGGCATTCCATTGTTATTAATAAAAAAATAGCTTAGTGTGTATTTAAGTTACAATCATAACTACAACATATACTTTTTTAAAAACTTTGGATCACCAAATCGGCTACAATTCACTTTTGAAAATGCTTCAAAAACAACCGAATTTCTAGTGCAAAAATCCCCTTGTGTAGTAAATATTGTTAGGTGACGCAGCTGCCTTGTCTTTCCCGATAATGAAATATGTTACCATAGGCCTATTGCCCCACTTAATCGCTTTATTGTGACACATTTACTGAAATTCGTTTTACCACGATGATAGCAGTAACCGTTTGCAAGGTTTTAACAATTTGCTGACCTTTCATATTTGCGCCATTTCAATGATAAAGAAGTGCTAAACTATAAAATATCGGTAATAGTAATATATATATATATATATATATATATATATATATATATATATATATATATATATATATATATATATAGGCTTCACCCGAAGTTATTTTGAAATCATTTTCGATATCAAAAAGTTTCTTTTTAACAAACACCTAACTCCAAAACATGATACCATTTTTATATTTGATCTTAAATAGCAAAAATCTATTACCAATACATATATAACAAAAACGCTAATAATGTAAAAAAATTAGTAGGTAACACAACTAATATAAAAAATTAAAAATAAATTTCTTGGATTGAAAATTTAATTTAAAAGATGTTTTACCTGGAAAAATTCCATTAAAAATTATCTTATTTCTAATTCCCATCAAAAGATAAAAAAACTTTTTTGTTTGTTCTGCTTTTTTGCACTACGACGAGATGAAAAGCTAAAGATCCAAAACGTATAGAAATCTTAATTCGTAAATAAGCAAGATCAGCATCCTAATTAATGAGGTAAAATAACATTTTTATGAATTTTTTTTTCGAAAAATTTCAAATTTAACCGAATTGTCTATTCTAAACAGGGAAATACATACAATTAAGTAATGTTATGTTTTAACTAAGATAATGAAATATCTCAAAAGTGGTTGAATGTAGGTATAGGGAATATCGATACCAAACGAATTGGCTTAAAAAAATACAGCGAAAAATTATAATTGTGCATGTTGGCGGCTAAGTTTAAAACACTCTGTATGAAATATCAATAAGTTGGACATGAGTTTACAGGCAAGCGCTTGTTGTTTATTGGTTACAATTTCACCGTACTAGCTTCGTTAGTAATGGAGATATCGTTATTCAATGTGGACTAGGATTTTTTCGAAATTTTGAAAACAAAATATCTCGAAAATACTTTATTTTTGATCTAGTACATTGTGCACAAATTTTATTTAAAATATCATGTAAAATTCAAAAATAAAATATTACGTTCTATTTAAAATAACAAAGTTGACGTCTACTTCCGGTATAAACGGAAGTGCCATATTCAGAACAACATTATATTTGAACTCAACGTCATCCAAAATTTACAGCTTCGTAATTTTAGATTTTTAACATAACTGTATCCGCCATTACTTTTAATCAAAACTTTTCGCGCCACACCCTGTATAGTCACGTTTTTTTTCCGTAGGGGTAGGCAGAGATCACTTCTTTTCACTTGCTAAGTAGTTCGATTTGTATGGGATCTAAAAAAACAGCAAATGAACTTCCTGGATTCGTAGACATACAATAAGTGCTAAAACCCGATAGTGTGAATTTAAGGTTTTTCCCAACTTTGCTTTGTGAGTCGAAAAAATCTCAAAATTGGCCCAAAATGGAAATTTTTTCAAAATTGTCCCAAATTGGAAAAATTGGTGCTTTTTGAACTTACAGATTGATGCTATACAACTTTTAGGAAAGGGAAGTATTGATACAATTTGATGTTGTAAAATTACAGCACTTTGAAAATGGATAAAATAAATAATTTTTTTTGGATCCTCATAAAAATCGAGCTACTGGACCAATTTTGCTTTTTTGTTGGTTCTCGATGCGTGTCCTTAATTTATTATTGTGCGGTTATTTACAAAGTATGGAGAAAGTCCGAAATTTTGAGGTTTTTTGGCATCCAAAAGTTGTCTCCCTCCCACTTTCGAGGTCACAAACTTAGATTTGGCATACCCACACCATACCAAACGATCCTAGAAAAAAAATCAGCCGCAAATAATGTAAGCCGAAACCCCCCTTTAAACTGGGCTATTAATAGCATTCTGAATTGTGTGAGGAAATGTCGCATTAAAAAATGGAGGTTTTTAACGTTGCTGCTCTGTATAATCAGCCTAGAGGTGAGCCTGTAAACAAAGTGATAATTTTAATCGTCTTAGGTCTGTGGGTCTGTCATTTATTAATTAGAGTGTTGTAACGAGTTTATTGGGTTTGGCTAGAAATCTTTGTGTTTCAAACAAAATCGGTCGATTGATATTTCTCTGTGTCTGACTTTGCACGGATTCATTTAAACGCTTAACCACGATCCGTGAACTTGAAATAACAATATCCAGTTTGTTATACTTATTGAAAAATTAATTAACACAGAGCCAAGTTTTATATTTATTATTTATGTTAAATAATAATAAAACAACTGTTAGGAATCTCAAGGGTATTTACACATAAATTTATTTTAATTTATATAAAGTAAAATAACTTCGATCTAATTTTCCGACATATATTTGAAAAAATGTGACATTAAATTACACTGTTACACAAAAAGTTGGTTCATTAAATATATTATATTTTTAACTTACATTATATGTCACTGTATTTTCCGATATTTATACTGTAGCACTCAAAAACTTAACACAAACATTTAGAAAAAACATGTTTTTATTATTGTTCTATACGAAATCGGTTTCAAGCGCTAAAGAAATTTGTTCGAGATTCGCCAACTTTAGCACTTTACTCAAACGGTTTGGTCCTCTTAAGTCTTCTGACTGGCATCGTTTTGTCAAGGAGTTAGATGGCCTCAACATTTTGACATGCTAGAGAAGTCGCTGTTCAGGACTTTTGGCAAATCTATTAATGGTTCAGTTAACAGTTTCGATTTCCAAGTCTCCAATGCTTTTTAGCACTTTGTTCTAAAAGCGTAAAATGATATCAGTTTAAGTATTTTTAGCACAAACCCACAACTGGATGCCATATCTCCATACTGGTTTAAGAATCTGTTAATACAATAGCAATTTACAGTTTCGCAGACGACAGCACACTTGTCTCAACTTTCACATCCCATCGATCACTTTTGGCGAATGATACAAACAGACTCAAGCAAGAACAGGTTGACTCCATCAATAGAGATCTATTTGTTTTTAAGACCAATCAAAATGTGTGTTACATTTTAACATTTAACATTTAACATTTTTAAATGCCAATAGATGCATTAATGAAATACTTTAACAATTGTGCTTTCATATGTCGAAGCCATTGAAGAAAAACTCGTACTGATGCTTGATTAATTCGATCACATGTTTCGGCAACTTGCTTAATAATGGTATCGAAGTACATATTAAGCAATTAGCTGACTAAAATCCAATGTATGTGACCTGCTTTTACGAAGAGTTAAGAGAGGTGACAGGAATTTTTAGATCCGCCTTCAATTATGTATGATAGTGTTGGGTTTGGCAAAAGAAACATAAAAAAAGATGCCATCAAAAACACAACTTATAAAAAACACCAAGTCTCGCTACTCAGTTCTTCTACCGTAAAAAGTTGTGAGATCCATGTAATACCATGTCGGTTAATTTATTCCGTCCCCACTTAAGGGTCCTTCTGTCTTAAGTTATTACGTAATTAGCTAACCTACATCTTATAGTGACCATGTCAATATTAAAATATTTACGGTAGAAAAACTGAGTTGCGAGACTTGGTCTTTTTTACAAGTCATGTTTTTGATGGCATCCCATTTGTTTTTGTAGATAGTCCTACTTTTTTTTTCTTTATTATACATATACAGGTACACTGATATATTTACTGCAAATGTAACTTATTAATCCTATATATTTATATGGGATTACAAAGTTATATGCAGTTGTTGTATCTAACAAACTGGACCGAAATTGCAAAATATTTTAGTTTTTTCTTGATATTTACACTAAATTCTAAATTTGAAGCTTCTATGTCTGCTAGAAGTGCCTTAGAGTTTTAATGATCGGTCAGTCAGTGGGTGACAAAATTAAGAAACTTTGACTACTTATAATTCTTAATGTACTGGTTTAAATTGAATGAAATTTGAAATATATCGTGTTTATACAATGCCTACTCGGCTACTAAAAATTCAGGCTTCTAATTTTATTCAAAACGAAGTTATAGGTTTATTGCGTTCTAGAAATACAAATTTATACGGCACATTTCTATGTCGGTGTGCAAGTTAGGTCTGCAATTTGACATTAACGAGACAGTAATAATAATAGGTGTCTTCAGGCATTTAATAATAATTTAGATGTTTAATAGTAATTCAATTGGTTTCACATTCATCCATATATACAAACACGTTCGAAATAGTGTGTGCTATCCTGAATTGAGCCTTAAGGGCAGTCAAAAACGGAGTGATGGCTTTAATCATCTTATGTACGCGGGCCTGCCATTTATTAATTAGAATGATGTATAAACTATATGAGCTTTGGTTAGGAACTTGTATATTTCAAACGAATACCGCCGATTGATGTTAAGAGCGCACTCTGTGGCCCTCATTTCTACATATGGGGTTCTGCCCCGCTCGCACTCGCATAGATTATGAACACACTGGTCCTGCTCCGGCGCCGATCTATAGGGATGGGCGCTGTTTGCCGGACTGTGATTTTATCGCACGTATGAAAATTTACTTCTACTTTGAAATTAATTTCTTTACTTTTTCTGCATGGGAAATTATAATTATTACCAACATCTCCCACAGTTATGGAGAATCACAAAATTATTTGTGTGAGCGTTAAGGCACTGTTAATATTAAATTTTATCAGTTCCACTTTTAACCACATTAAATATTGAGAAATACACGCATTTTAAAATATTAGTTCTTTTGCCATATTATTATATTTTGTAATTTTGTTATAGAATATATTATGCAACGATCATGTAATGAAAGCATGAGTACGAGGTAGAGATAAATTACTAATGAAAGGAAGATGTCTAAGGTCCCCACTTTATTCTCAAAGAAGCAGGTATTAAGTGGAGATTTAAACCGAAATGGTTACCACACAACCACACCTTTACTTCTTCTACATGATTACATATTCCCACTTACAAATATTCACTTCAAGAACTTCTTTGTTTATCGTCAAGCAGCGTTATTCGGATTTTGTTGACGTATCATCCCACTTTGAGCAATTTAGCCACTTCTGGTATCTTTTAAAAGAAGCAGAGGAAGAAGACGCATGGTTATATAAACTAAGAAAATGGTACAACTGTAGTTTCATTGAGTTGTTTAGAGCTGCAGCATCAAAAGTGAGAATAGCTATGATGATAGCCAACCTTCTAAAAGGAGATGGCACTTGAAAAAGGTATCTTTTAATGTCTAGTAATTAATTTTTAAGTTACGACACGATCTGCGAGTGTCGTAAATCTTGTGCGACTGTATTAATAGCCATTACATAATCGTTGCATACACTTTTTTTCTACGACTAATAAATTTATTTCAACTAGTTATGTGTAAACATTTTTACAAAAATGAAAATACATCACTTAAATCAATCCTTTTTATAGATATATAAATTATGAATAGTGCAATTTATCGGGGAATTTCTAGAATGTGGAATTATCATCTGGAGCTTTCTCAATGAATTTATTGAGTTCGTTTAGCTGGGGAATGTTTTTGACTTCTTTTCGTTGTATTCTTTAGATTTCTGCTTTATGCATTTTGAAACGTCAGTTTGATGGTTTATATTCAACATTAACACGATTTGGAATAGTGTGTCCACAAAGCAAAAGATTTGAGTTTAATTTTTCAAAATATATTAACAACAAACTTCCGAAAAAGATTAAATATCTTTTGCAATTCCTCAATATTTATATATAAAATGTGGCATCCGTATGTTTATTTCCATAAAACTTGAAAAGTAGTATAATGGATTGACTTGAAATTTTTACACAACGTTGCATTCGAATACGTGCGTGTTTTTAAAGTAATTACATATGCAGGGTGTTTCTTAATTTATGCAAAAAAATTTAGGAGATGAATTATGATGGATCTTTAATATCACAAAATTCTCTTAGACACTCCCTTCCGAGATATCACCCCTAAAAGGTGGTGAGTACAATTAAGTTTTAATTTTTTTCTCGAATTTAAGTAAAGATAGAAACTTGAAATTTTGTAATTTCCGTGCACTCGCAACGGACTAACTACCGGTATTTTTTTTAACATTCTTGTTACATTAGCATTCTTTACCTTATTTAACATCAAATCTTTTTTTCGAGATTTAGTTTTGTAAAGTAAATTCACTATTAATTTAAAAACATTTTTTAATCTTAAAGTTTTTTCTTGGAACCAATAGATTCAGTGAAAAATAAAATAAATTACAAAATCATTATTTTTATTAAATAATAAACTAAATATTAAGAGTGCAAAACAATAAAGATGGAAAATGCAAGAATAAAAGCAGTGAGTCACAGATGTTACAATATTTTACGATATTACTCATCATTAGCTAGAAGTGAGAATGGTTGTACAAGCTTGTGGACGCTGTGGATCAAATTTAGCTTTCCGCACCTACTTGAATAATAATTAATGAGAATATGTTTGTAGATATATTTGCAAAGCATACCATTCTGATGCTGCGAGTATCTCTCTTTGCTTTTGAAACATTTTATAAAAAGTATTTCTAATATCAATTAATAATGAATACGATATTTAAATAATTGTTTGTCAAATGTTGTACAATCTGTTAATGGATTACTATCGGATTTTGTAAAAAATTTAAAAAAAACAAATGTTTTTTAAATATTATTTGCATTTATAACTCCATCATTTCTGTAAGTTTCGTTATTCGATATGTGTAAATTAAATTTTCTTTAATTAAAATTTAGTAAAATAAAACAACCACCGAGCATATACGAATAAAGTTGTAACAAAATTCATATAAATAACTTAAAAAGTTAAATTACCTAATAACAGTTTATTTGGAGTCTTGGTCTGATTATGATAGTAATAAAAATTTCATTAATTTTAATGAAATTATTTCTCGATACATTCGAGGAGACATTGTTTTCAATTTTGCAGATATTGTCATTTCATAGGAGTATCCGAAGAATTTCTGCATTTTCTAGTAGCGATTGACTATTATTTTGTACATTACATAAATATTCTCGTTGTATCCAGAGAGAGAGTCGACGTTATTTGGATTTTATTTTGAAAACAACACTACAACAACACACTGAATCTTAAACAGTTAAAAATCTAAAAATCTGTCGATCAATCATCTTTTATTTTATTTCGTATAACATTTATTCTTAAAACAGATCGAGACATAATGCACACTGCCACGTCTTTTTTGTTCTCTAAAGAGTACTCTGCCAGCGGTCTCTCTACTGGCAAATTATGCCCGAGCTCAGCCGTAGAGGGTAGAAGAAAAAAATATAAAAGTGAGCCGCGCCACCGAGTTAGACGGTTCAAGCCGGAAACCCCTAGGTCTTATAGGCACTAGCAGAGCCACACGATAAACAACTACGATTATGGTGAACCAAATAAATAAAATTATAGCAAAAATATATTGGATACTTTACTCACACAATAAATTAAAATACACAGCTCAATAACAAAATAATAACACATATAATCAAAATTAACAGCCAACAATAAATCAAAACTTCAAAATTTGCAACTTTATGAGACAACAATAAATCAAAAATCCAAAGTTTACGATTCCATAAAATAATTAAAACAAAGGTAAGAAAGACAAACCTTATCAGGTTACCAAAAAAAAAACGTATACAAGTCAACTTTTTAACAATACTTCATCAACGTTCACGTACGGCTGCCAATTTAATCACGTTTTTTTACCATTTTTCCATTTACATAAAAATTTACACTGTTAAAACAATCGAGCTTATTTAAAAACATTTCTTTTTACGATGGCTGTACTTCAAAATAGCAATATTGTAGGATATTTACAAATAAGTATGAAGAAAACGTTTTTACTTGGACACAAAGAACTATTGAGATATTACTTTAATCAAAGTTCAGCCTTGGCATATTATCCAATGCAATAAATAGTTTTCAACAGTGTACCATATTAATAAATTAAAACAAAACTTAATCGCGGTGTCAAAAACAAATCACGTCGTTTAAATATTCTAAAATAAAACACTTGTAACCTTTGGGTATACGAATTCACTAATCCTGTGGCCTACTCCTGTGGCCGGATTGATTATGGAACTGTACCTGCTACTTAACAATGGCTTCTCTCCATCAGATCCCGCATGCGGATATTTTAACTCGACACCAAAATCCAAAATATCAACAACAAAGGTAGGATAGAATGGTCAAGTTAAAAATTAAATGGTTTTTCTTCAAAATCCAATTAAGATGGCCCAAATACAGACAGATATGAAAGAAAAAACCGTAGAGGTTCTGCTCACGTGTTAATATCAAATCGTTCCAAAAAACTCTCACCCGACTTCGACGACTGACACCAAGCGACTGTCTCCAACTACCCACTCCCAGGCCGGATATCAGAAAATGACACGGGACACGCGTCAGCCAACAAATTTCGCAAATCTATGTTCCAAACTCATAATCGCGCTCGTCCGTGTTGATAGCCAGCCCATCCACACAGAAATGCAAACCAAACAATAATATAGCTGACAACATACGACAATCGAGGCCAAAAATCAAAGCAAAAATCTAATAACAAAAACCCCCACTCCAACTCCATCGATTAACAAAAATGTCACAGCCATTAATAATTAAATCCTAACACTACTAGGTATGCAACACTATTTACAACAAGTGATAACTTTAAATTACAACAAAATACGGTAAGCGAAACTATTTACGAGCACCGGAGAAATACAAAACTATCAGAGATCCAATTAATAATGGAACTGTAGAAGGGAAAAAAAATAGGCACGTGACAACATCCCCTCTCCAAAGAAAGGAGGAAATCTTCCTAAAGATTTACGACGATGACTCAAAATATTAATGGGTGCTTCCCAAAAGGAATTCCTGGAAAGAGAGAAGGTTATACTAATAATAATTAAAAAAAACAACATGACAGGCAAGTTAAACTACACGTAATTTTGAAGAAATAAAGGTAGACGCAGAATACATGACCAGCTTTCTAAACAGGGTGCTGGACAACCCGAACAACATACATGACCGGCTTTCTAAACAGGGTACTTTACAACCCAACAACACCGATCCCAGCCAAATGATAATGTGACCCCAAAGTGTGGTTAGGTTGGAACGCTCCTACCTCCCCACCTGGACAATCTCCGGGTGATTGAATTCCTAAGCCCCAATCACAGGGCCCACGAACAACAAACAAAAAAACAAGAAGTGAAGGAAAGAAAAGAAACAATAATATCCTAAACGAACCAAGTATGTTATTGCACATCTGAAGATGGAGACTCATAGAACGGTTTCAGATCTTGCACATGCCAAACACCTTTAGAATTACCTGAATCGTCTTGGAGATCATATGACCAAGAACCACACCTACGTTTGATGATGAAAAGACCTACATATACCGAAGCTAATTTAGCACTATAATAATTTAGCGCATCCGATAAAGACTTATTCCTTCGCCAGACTTTGTCTCCACAATTAAAAGAAAGTGGACGTCGACGTAAATTATAGCGATCGGCATTATTCTTTTGTGTAGTCTTGATGCGCCCCTGTATTTGACGATATAATTTAATATATCCTTCACAACGATTTTTAACGAAAGTATCTAGAGGGATTGACTTGGAAGGAACTTTAGTTTGATGGTCAGTACCATAAAGTTTATGCTCTCTGCCGAATAAAATGAAATACGGACTATACTTAGTAGTTTCACTAGGTGAAGTTCGAATAGCACAACCTATCTCATTCAGATGTTCGTCCCATGTTCGATGATTATCCTGTTTTACGAAGGTACGCAGCATCGTTTTAATTACCCTATTATGACGTTCGGTGGGGTTAGCTCGAGGGTTATAGGAAGCTGTGAAAAATATCCGGGTGTTAAACCTCTCACACAATTTACGAAATTCGTTAGATTTCATTTGAACACCATTATCAACGTCATCGGAGTCCCGTACAAAAGAAAGAAGCTCTCCATAATTTCGACCAAAGACTTAGCTGTAGCTGCTCGGTAAGGGTATAAAAAGACTGCTTTACTAAAATAATCCGACACGACAAGAATATATTGGTAGCCCCGTTTCGACCGTGGAAGTGGTCCTATATAATCAAGACTAATGGCTTGGAATGGTTCGGTTATTTCTGGTCGTTCTCCCATCAAACCAGTAGGCAACTTCTGTTCTACCTTATTCTGAGCACAACTATTGCAAGTCAGCCGTTTGTCCTTGGGAACTACTATTTTCCAGTCATCAGAAGGTGAAGAAAGATCAGGAATCGATGGTTTTACGAGTTTATATAAAGTGTCATTGTATACTCGCCACTAGGGATAGTTTAACAGACTTGCTTGTACCGATCGGATCATTGATGAGTACCATTTGTCGTTGGTGGTCATAGGAGGATCTAAAATGGATATAGCATCGACAGACACAGGTACTGCTCGAGAGAGAGAAAATCGGGAACTATACGATCTCTACCTTTACGGTGGATCAACTCAAAATCATATTGCTGCAAGCGCAACTGCCAGCGTGCAAGCCTACCTTGGGGATCTTTTAATCGATGGAGCCACAGCAACGACGCATGATCGGTGATAACAACGAAATGTACATGATCTAAGTAATGACGTGGTTTTTCGACGGACCAAATAACCGCAAGACACTCCTTTTCAGTAACTGACAACTTCATTTCCTGTTTAGACATAGATCTAGACAAATAACAGATAACCTTTTCGCCTTCTTCATACTGCTGGGTTAGAACAGCACCAAGACCGTAATTTGAGGCATCAGTTTGCAAATAAAACGTTTTTTCAAAGTCGGGAGCTGTGAGAATGGGAGCAGACACTAAACATTCCTTAAGGATGGTAAATGAACGTTGACAATCTGTTGTCCAATTCCAATTGGCATTTTTCTTGGTCAATTTGAGGATCGGAGCTAATAAAGAGGAGAAGTTGGGTACAAATCGTCTATACCACGAAGCTATCCCTACAAACCTACGTATTTCGTTAACATTACGAGGTGGCGGAATATTCACTACAGCCTCTACCTTCTCAGCATTCGGACGCAGACCTTTATCATCAACTACGTAGCCAAGATATTTTAACTGCGGCTTACAAAAATGACACTTCTCCTTCGACACAACTAAACCGGCCTTACGCAAACGGTCAAAAACTTCCCCCAAGAGTCGTAAGTTATTCGTAATAACAATGATGTCGTCGAGGTATACCATAACGTTTGGTTCGAGTTCAGGACCTAAAATGGTGTCTACGATCCTCTGCCAGGTTGCAGGAGCATTTGAAAGTCCGAACGGCATTCGACGAAACTGGAAAAGACCTCTACCAGGAACAGTAAAAGCTGTATACTCGCGAGATGACTCACTAAGTGGTACTTGCCAAAAGGCAGATTTGATATCGATGGAACTAACGTAACGAGTATCTCTCAAGCGATCTAGGATAGTGGAGATATAAGGAATCGGATATGCATCCTTCTTAGTAACCGAATTGACTTTACTAAAATCAACACAGAATCTATACGAATCATCTTTCTTACGAACAAGACACACTGGACTAGACCATGGACTATTCGACCTTTCGATAACACCTAAATTCAACATTTCTGTAACCTCGTCGTCGATGATCTTCTGTTTAAAAGGGGATACCGGATAATAACGCTGCTTAATCGGCTTGGTTCCGGGTTCTAAAACGATGTCATGCTCCGCTACCTTACAACAACCAAGACCGGTGCCTATTTCTAACATTTTACAGGTAACCATTTCATCAAGGGCACTCCTTTCCAATGGATTTAAGTTATCAGCACTCTTTATACATTGATGTCAGCTGAGGGTTCCGAAAAACGCCACACATCCTGCTTAAGGTCCGGAATAATCTCCATTGCCTTCCAAAAATCTATTCCCAAAATGATGTTATGTGAAAGTTCAGGAAGTACTAAAATATCTATAATCCTAGTTTTGTTCAACAAGGTGACAGGTGTTTGTAAATAACCAATACTGTGACAAGTCCCACCATTCGCAACTGTACAGGTAGAAGAGTGCTTAATGAGTTTTAGACCTAAACTAAAAGTATTTCAAATCCTGGCAATCCTACGATAGTTCGACTAGCACCAGAATCAAGAAGACCTAGCATAGAATAGCCCAATACATCAACTTTAAGATAGGGACGCTGATCACCTTGAGCATGTGAGATGACAAAATCTAAAACTTATTTATTGGGAAAAGCAGAATCGGTCGTTAATGTTGGGGAGAGAAACTTACGACCTAACGGTTCTCCCTTGTTCCGTTTCCCGAACTACTGCATTTCGGACAAGCCCTAACTGTGACATTAGGCGTTCCACAACGAAAACAACAACAACAAAACAATGTATTCTCCGGGGATTTGGACAGTTCCGGTTTATGTGTCCCGCAGTCTGACAATTCCAACAAACGATATTCCTGTTTGGACGACTACTACCAGGTGTATCGATCCTATTAACGCCGACAGAACTATTATCAAGATTCAAAAGATGTTGTGGACCGGCTGCCGTGGATCTTACATCTACAAAAGCGAAGTCAGGTTCCACAAATTGATTTTTCCTACGAGAAGGAGGAACATAGTTTTCAACACGATACTTTTTAGTCTCTAGTTTAAGACATTCTGCTTCAAGCTCCTCGATGGTTTGAACGACAGGAAGCTGCGTGATGTAAAAAGGTGACAAATTACGAATCAAAAGATCTAATTGGACTCCATCAGGGAGGTCACCATGGCGCCTAAACATTGCCTGCATACAAGAAAGATATTCAACTATGCCTTCGGAAGGGTCTTGAGTTCGTTCGATGATTTCTTTGAAAAGTCGAGATCTATAATCAGGAGGTTTGAAATGACGACGAAGTAGGTCCGATAAACTAGTCCAATCGTGAAACCTATCGATATTGGCTCGATAACAATTCAAAGCCTTACCAGTAAATAGATCTATAGCGCTATCGAATAACTGACGTTCCGAAATATTACGAGCCCCACTCAGTTCTCTAACCATTTCAAGAAAATTATGTACAGACGAATTAGCATCTCCTGTAAATTTGAGATTCCACTTCTCCAGGTTTGGGGGTTTATAACTGGACTCTATCGACGTAGCCTGAAGACGAGGATTATATCGCGAAACATTGGGTGAGGAATGGAGCTCCTCATCGGATTCATGAAGGATTACACTGGATTACCTCTAGCTGCGGTTTCCAAAGGATCCAATGTACTCAGCACTTCCATCTGCAGATTAGCCCTCTCCGAAATCTCTTCTGGGGTCAACCCAGATTCAGGTATCCGTTGGACGCGAAGGTAAAGATGTACCGACTTAGAAAGAGAAGAATGATATTTTTGCTGGGAATTGTCAGCATCAATGGTTGAAATAGTTTCCCTAACCTTATCTAAAAGAGACTTAATTTGAACCTTTTCATCGCTAAATTTTAAAGAAAATGGGGGTGGAGTGAAGGATCCCCTCTTCTCCATCTGTAAGATGGGCCTCAGAGCGGCTCTCAACTGATCAACTGTTAGCCTAGAATCGGCCGCAACACCCCGGACAACAAGTTCATAGATGAGCATAGATGAGCATATCAATAATATAGCTGACAACATACGACAATCGAGGCCAAAAATCAAAGCAAAAATCTAATAACAAAAACCCCCACTCCAACTCCATCGATTAACAAAAATGTCACAGCCATTAATAATTAAATCCTAACACTACTAGGTATGCAACACTATTTACAACAAGTGATAACTTTAAATTACAACAAAATACGGTAAGCGAAACTATTTACGAGCACCGGAGAAATACAAAACTATCAGAGATCCAATTAATAATGGAACTGTAGAAGGGAAAAAAAATAGGCACGTGACAACATCCCCTCTCCAAAGAAAGGAGGAAATCTTCCTAAAGATTTACGACGATGACTCAAAATATTAATGGGTGCTTCCCAAAAGGAATTCCTGGAAAGAGAGAAGGTTATACTAATAATAATTAAAAAAAACAACATGACAGGCAAGTTAAACTACACGTAATTTTGAAGAAATAAAGGTAGACGCAGAATACATGACCAGCTTTCTAAACAGGGTGCTGGACAACCCGAACAACATACATGACCGGCTTTCTAAACAGGGTACTTTACAACCCAACAACACCGATCCCAGCCAAATGATAATGTGACCCCAAAGTGTGGTTAGGTTGGAACGCTCCTACCTCCCCACCTGGACAATCTCCGGGTGATTGAATTCCTAAGCCCCAATCACAGGGCCCACGAACAACAAACAAAAAAACAAGAAGTGAAGGAAAGAAAAGAAACAATAATATCCTAAACGAACCAAGTATGTTATTGCACATCTGAAGATGGAGACTCATAGAACGGTTTCAGATCTTGCACATGCCAAACACCTTTAGAATTACCTGAATCGTCTTGGAGATCATATGACCAAGAACCACACCTACGTTTGATGATGAAAAGACCTACATATACCGAAGCTAATTTAGCACTATAATAATTTAGCGCATCCGATAAAGACTTATTCCTTCGCCAGACTTTGTCTCCACAATTAAAAGAAAGTGGACGTCGACGTAAATTATAGCGATCGGCATTATTCTTTTGTGTAGTCTTGATGCGCCCCTGTATTTGACGATATAATTTAATATATCCTTCACAACGATTTTTAACGAAAGTATCTAGAGGGATTGACTTGGAAGGAACTTTAGTTTGATGGTCAGTACCATAAAGTTTATGCTCTCTGCCGAATAAAATGAAATACGGACTATACTTAGTAGTTTCACTAGGTGAAGTTCGAATAGCACAACCTATCTCATTCAGATGTTCGTCCCATGTTCGATGATTATCCTGTTTTACGAAGGTACGCAGCATCGTTTTAATTACCCTATTATGACGTTCGGTGGGGTTAGCTCCAACTCCATCGATTAACAAAAATGTCACAGCCATTAATAATTAAATCCTAACACTACTAGGTATGCAACACTATTTACAACAAGTGATAAGTTTAAATTACAACAAAATACGGTAAGCGAAACTATTTACGAGCACCGGAGAAATACAAAACTATCAGAGATCCAATTAATAAAGGAACTGTAGAAGGGAAAAAAAATAGGCACGTGACAACACAATGAATTTTTGAAGTAAAAACTTATTTGGGCACGTTAAGAAATTTTTGGTAGGGGGAAAACTTATTGTTTAGCTATTAAAATAATAATTAATCGAAAACATATTTAAACAATGCACAGTATACACACAATAAACTTTCTCCGTAATTAAAGGGTTTAGAAGCAACAGTGACGTCATCGTTTTCATCTTCTATCAGTATGTCAAAAAGTGAACTGGAGCTGACAGCCCACTTTAATTAGGTTTTTTATTATTTATATGATGAAAGTGGATACTCAAGTGGAGTTTCCGTATAATGAAGCTCAATAAAACTCAAAAATCGTCTCTACAATATATATATATATATATATATATATATATATATATAAATATATATATATAAATATATATATAAATATAAATATAAATATGTATGTATGTATGTATGTACTAAAAGAGTAAGTCTTTTGGCTATTTTAGACGTACAACATTTTTTTGGTTTTTTTTCCAGTGGTATGATTTTAAACTACTTTTACCCTTCAAAATAAACTATTAAGCTGTCAATTACGATTTTTTATTGTAAAGTTACGATCATTTTAAGTTATTTAATACATCCCATCAAAGTCAATATCATTCACACTAACCCGCTAAGTCATACATCTTTTTACTTGCTAATTGCTCTTCAAAAGTTGTATTTGGGTCGATGAGTATGAATTTAAAGTCAAAAAATTGAAATTTTTTTTTCCAATTGACAAAAACCGATATTGGTATCTAAAAAATTTTACTTGGGTGTTTTTGGGATCGCTAATTACGAATATCATGTCATAAAAAAACAAATTTGTGTTTTTAAGATTGCAGATTGCAAAAAAACGATATTGGTCTTTAAAATACTGTACCCCGGAGTTTTGGGGGTTAATGTGAATGCTTATGACGTTATTGGAATATATTTCATAATTTCGTAACTTTTAAAAAAAAATCGTAGATGCCCCTCAATAGCTTATTTTGAAAAGCAATAGTAATATTAATTGATGCAACTAAAAAAAAACAAAATTAAGTGCATTCTGCACAAGTCCTCAAATAACCAAAAAACCAATTTTTTTGAGTACATAACCTCAAACATCTTAAACGTGATTATGACCTCGTTTTAAGATTCTACGCTGCAAATTACTTTGGAAATGACCTGCCCAGCAATAGAACCTTGCTTGCAGACCTGTGTGATAATATTATTTATGTTTTTTAATTTCGTAATAGTATTTTATTAAAATTATAAAACGTGTCAGTTTAAGATAGTTTTGTATTATCATACGAGCAAATAAGTCGGCGTTAATTAATAAGATTATAAACAGTTTTGTTTTACAGATTAATGACCGCCTAGCACAGAATTACTAACGAAAACGGAAAAGCCGTATTCAATTTTATTCCTAATTCTTCTCAGCAGTTAATACAGAAGACATTTCATTTTCTTTTATTGTAGTACCTATGTGAAGGAAATTATGGGAATAGTCCGCCTTATCATTATAGTAATCAAAATTTGCATTGTATTTACGTTGAATAGTGTCATAAAAAAATGAGGATACTGTCGAAAAAATGAAGTCGTAGAAATCGTATAGAATTATTGCTTCTATTTTACAAGGAAATGTCATTCAACATTCTTTAAATAATTTTCTTATTAAAAGTAAATGCAGTATTTATTCTGATGCAGTAAATATTTTGTTTAGAGCACATATTGCGATAATAGCTTTCTTTTATTGCTACGCGAGTATATAAATTGGGATAGCTAAATTGGAAAAAGTCTGTGAAACGGAAGACCAAAGGAGCATTTTAATTAACCCTTTCTTATCGGGCTAATGCAGTGGATTGTCTCGCCAGTTGTGATGTTTTATTTTGACGCCGAACATAATTATACAGATCTTATAATTTTGTGTTTGGTAAAGCGGGTCTACTGAAATAAATATAATGTTGGCACTTCTTCTCCAATATGTTCTTCTTCGTCCTGGACCGCTACTTTCGGAAATCTTACCCTGCATCACTAAATGAAGGAGGTAATATTTCTCTGAATGCCTCATCACGTGGCCGAAGTATTCGAGTTTTCGGCTTTTTATTATTTTAATTATTTCTGTGTTTTTCCTCATTCGTTGTAGAACCATCTCATTTCTTATTCGGTCCATCCAGATTATTCGTAGGATCCTTCTGTATACCCTCATTTCAAAGGCCTCCACCCTCTTTACTAATGAGCCGGTCAGCGTCCAACTCTCTTCTCCATAGAGCAATGTGGAGAATATATAGCAGCGTGTTAGTCGGATTTTTAATTTAAAGTGATTCCTTTGTTGCAGAGAATTTTTTTTAATTTAAAGAAGGTGGTTCTGGCTTTTTACATACGGATCTTTATTTCTTTGCTCATGTCCCAGTTGTCGTTGACATTAGCGCCCAGGTATGAGATGTTGTTAACCTTTTCTAGCTGTATCCCGTATGCCCTAATTTGTATTGGTGGTATTGGTGTTTTGCTGATAACCATAACTTTGGTTTTTGAAGTATTGAGTCTTAGCCTATACTTGTTACATGACTTGGTCACTCTGTTTATAAGTATTTGCAGTTCTTCCTGACTAGCAGCAATTAGCACCGTGTCGTCCGCTTATCTCAAATTATTGATGTTAATTCCTTTTTACCTTAATACCAAGATCCACTTCGTCCAAGGCTTTTCTGAAGATATATTTAAAGCAGATATTAAATATAGTGATATAAGTGCAAAAAAACAAATTCAAGTTGTAATAATTCTGGTATTATGGTATATTGGTATGGTATTCTGGTATTACAGTAGGTATGTATTTTGATTTGCAGCTTGTGGAAATTACTTTCTTTTCTAATATTAAATTCTTTAAGAACAATATTAACAAACACTGTTAAATCCACCTAAGCGGCCCCTTGACACTCAGTAATATGTGTATATTGCACAATGTATTGCTGGGTCTACCCACACTTTATATTCTTATTGCAATATTTACCAGTTTGCACAATGAAAATCAATCCTTTTTGATTGACTCAATTTATTGAGAAATAAGTTTAATTCACGGCTGATACTTCTGCAGTTACTGCAATTTTACCTTTACACAAAGCAATATTTACCAGTTTTCACAATAAAAATTAAACTCTTTTGATTAACTTAATACAGGGTGGCCAACCGAAAACGAAACAAAGCCATTTGCAGGACCCTCGTCAACATTTTAAAAAAACGCTTAGACCCTTTTGATTTTGATTAAAGGGGGACACTTTTTTCCGGTATTTTTGACTTCACTACTTTCAACACCAAGCGAGGGTAAGAATTACCCCAAAACTTTTAAATGGCATTGGGAGTCGCATAAAATGTCTTTTGAAAGCTCTGACAATTCTTTTTACCATAGTCTTTAATTTTTACATTTCCTCCTAACAATTAGAAAAAATTACATGTTAAAAGTCCAATTATTTTAGTTGCTTACTTACTACTTAATTAATTAAATGTTCGAACTGATGACTGCCCGCTTCCATACAATAATAAAGAGTTTGTTCAAAACGTTCACGCACATTCCGAAGAATTTCTGGAGTAATTCGACGGTACTTGTCAACGATTCTTTGACGCAAATCTTTCAAAGACACTGGTTGTGTTTTATAGATTTTACTTTTAGATGTCCCCACAAAAAGAAACCGAGGGGCGATAAATCTGGCGATCGTAGGGGCCATTCAATGCTGCCTTCTCCTCCCAATCCAATGCCGTGAAAAACGTTGGTCTAAATACTGACGAATAATCGCTGCATAATGCGGAGGAGCACCATCCTGTTGAAAATAAAAATGATCTTTGTCATACTGTGGATTATATTTAAATATATCAGTCTATGCAGGGTCAATAGCGTTTTCCAGTAATTGCAAATACATTTCGCCAGTCAAATTGCCTGGTAAAAAAAAGGCCCACCAGTCGGTCACCGCAAATGCCAGCACATATATTTAATTTCTGTGTATGCACGTCGTAATAAACTTTTGGGTTTGAATCGAACCAATAGCGGCAATTCTGGCGATTTACCGTCCCGTGCAAGAAAAAACTAGGTACTAGGTACTAAATTTATACCATTGTCGTAGTTTACATGAATGAATGACATTTTTACCGTTCGTGATTGTTTGCAGATAAGTTTCATATTTAAAATCTAATTTCTCAATAAGTAATGGGCGGAATTTTAAAATTTAAAGACTATTGTATAGAGAATTGTTTTGAAACAAATATTATTCGACCCCCAATTTTATTTAAAAATTTTGGGGTAATTCTTACCCTCGCTTGGCGTTGAAAGTAGTGGAGTCAAAAATACCGGAAAAGAGTGTCCCCCTTTAATCAAAAATCGACGGGTCTAAGCGTTTTTCTAAAATATTGACGAGGTTCCTGCAAATGACTTTGTTTCGTTTTTGGTTGGCCACCCTGTATACTGTGTATTAGGTTTAGTTCACGGCTAATACTGCAGTCAACGCAATATAACCCACAGACAAGGCATTAGTTACCAGTTTGCACGATAAAAGTCAATATTTTTTAATTGACTCAATACATTGAGATCTACAGACGGATAATATATTGTTAAATATCAATTTGTGTGCAATTAATTGTTGAAAGTATAAAACGTTTTGGGGCAGCTTTAGAAATCCACGGTACATTATTTACATGAGTACATAATCGATACCATCGTAAAATGTTCAGTGATAAAAAATATGTCATTCCAATATCATTATTTTGACTAATATTATTATTATTAAAAATGTTTACTATCCTGTAAATAACTTGTAACACAAAACTAAATTCTAATTTCCTAAGAAGAATTCGTGATTTTAATTGGTAAATACTAAGAATTTTCTAATATAACACAATTTTTATTTAACAGATTATGATTTATATAGTAAACGAGTTTCTTTGCTCTTTTTTATCAACATTGTGCATTACCGCCTGTTACAAATCCTTCAATAATTCTGAAGTAATTCGCAAAGTCGTGTATAGCCTTCGATAAAGTAAAATCCGGCAGAGTAACTATCCTCTTCCCAGAAATTCACATAGATTGTCAATTTTACATGTCGGAAAAGATCTAGTGAATAGTGTAATGTATTTTAGATACGTGTGGCAGGAAATGTATTTGCCGTCAGAGCTAAAATCTTCTGTTAACACGAAACGGAAGTGCTCAAACATCGTGAAATCGCTGTACCGATTCTTAGCACCGTTTCTTCGAGCATTAACAAAATATAAGATAAATAGTTTGCTGGGATATCCTTAAAAACTTTTTTATGCTACGCTTGATTTTCTTTTCTTTAACAAACGCATTTGTTTCGGCTTACAATACGCAATTAAATTACATGGAAATTATGCTGATAACAATGATAAAATAATAAACAGATATTAACATTTCATTTCCCTTTACAAATAATAATTTTTATCATGGGACAATAACAAAAATATCTTTTAAATGAGTTTATTGTGTATAGATAAGTTTTTAATGAAGGAAATAGAAATATGTAAATATTAACCTGTTTAATTTGATCCCTATGTTATATTTTAATGTTTTAGGTAAATGTTTTGGGTACATTTTTATATTTTTGCGTACTTAAATGTTGGTAGTCAAAGTTAATTTCAACTTAAGGATTTTTTCATCTTGGTGCATTTCCCAGAGATCCAAAATATTCCAAAAATATCAGTGAAGTATGGACTGCTTAAAACATATAATATCAATTAGTATAAGAATGATAAATTTTGGAAGAGAAAGATAGTATTGAAATACCCTGTATTATATGTTTGTTACTATTTTATATGCCATTACAGAAAAACATAAAAATTTTAGTATTTTCTAGAGAATTAGTATTGTCAACCCAAAATTAACAATATTTAATTCATTAAATTTGAAAAATCCACATCAAAAATCATTATAAGTTTATATAAGAGTAAATACTATTTAATTTTTATTTATAATGAACAAGTCCTTTTTTTTATATTTTACCTTTGTTAAAAAGATACAATCCTAGAACAATATTATCTCACCACGACTGTTCTTAAAACCAAATCGACACTGGAAAAATGAAACTGATAAATGGTACGATAATGTATCTGTTAGAAGAAATACAATAAATAGATGGACTAAATCTGCTGTTGAGGCAATTGACTTGAATGTAAAGGACAAAAAGATAACAAATAACGCGAATAGATCAACTGCTGTTAGCGAATTGGCAAAAAGTGGTGTAGAAGAACAACAATTGCTGAAAATTACTGGTCATAGCAATCAAAATTCTATAAAACCATACTTAAATCTCGATCAAGAACACCACAACAAGATCATAAATATTATGCGATAGATCAGTTCTATAGGAGAGAACAGCAACGAATCTAATGTTAAGTTAAATTTTAATAATTGTACTTTCACTAACTTTACTTTCAATAAATAAATAAATAAATGTTTCAATGTGTTGAGTTGTCAAAAAAATTTCCGCCGAATTACCCTCGGAGATTGACAAATGCCTCATAATTTTATGACAAATTTCTCAAGCTTGTTGCTTGGTACCAAGGAACAAGCTTTCGATTGTCATAAAATTATCTCGTCTATTATCAATGTCCTAGTGATATTATTTATGATAACAAGCTAGAAGTTTATATCTTAAAATAAATTTCTAATATTCGAGGAAAATAAAAAAAGTTTGCTTTTATTTTTGTTTTATTTCAATGAATTTAATTAATTAAACTATGGTAAATTTGGCTAATATTTTTATTGTCTTGTTCATCATTTATTGTATTTTTTTCTTTTTTAATGTGTATCATTTCTTTAAATGTTAATTTGTGGTAATTTAAGTCTTGTGCTAGTATTTTTGTATTTTTAAAGTCGACTTTAAAAATGTGTAGTCTACTGTCACTTTTATGAGGAGTGATACATTCTTTAAAATGTCTGGACGTTTGTCCTAAATATTGTTTCTCACAATGTAGACAAGGTACGCAATAAACCACATCCGAACAGTTGATGCATGGAGTCTTGTCTTTTAATTTAGTAAAAATGTTTTTTATAGGTAAAGCGTTTTTATTTGAGATTTTGATATTTTCTTTAAAGGACTTGAACATTCTGGTAAGTCCAGAATTCATATTTCTAATAAACGGTAACAAGGCATAGAAGGAATTTAGTTGTGAATTATCTGCAATTTTAGAATTTACTAATGGAGCTAGGGGTGCGTTTAAGACTTAAGAATTTTTTGTGTCTTCTATGGTTGAAGAAATATACAAAATCTTTTAAAAAGGAAGTTAATATGAATTTTGAAGAAATAAGTTAAAAATAATGTCAAGGTTTTTTTTATGAAAGGAGCTATCAGATATCCGGATTACCCTTGTTTTTATCTGTTAGATCAGATAGTTTGCTTTGTTTGTGGTATGGCCAATAATTGTAGCGACCAGAGCTCATTGGTTTTCTATAGCAATCGATGAGTAAGGTGTTGTTCGGTGATCTGACAAAAAAAATATCTAGGAAAGAAACGCTTTTCTGTTCATTCTCTAACTTGATATACATATACAGGGTGTTTAAAGTAACCCAGAATAAAAAGGAAATAACATTTAAAAAACGAACAAAAATTTCATCATCAGTCTGTTTAAGTGAATTGCAAAATATTGCTGTATATATTGCTTAAATGTCCTGTATCAGATTTAGAGTTTACCGTTGTGTTCTTGTTTTTATTTATATGGTACATTTCTAAGAATAATCTGCTTTTATAATTGTTTTTAAGGTCTAGTATTTTAACATTATTAATCAAATTGATGACCAGTTTTTTGGTAGTGTTCAACCACCGCACATGAGTTTTCTCCTAAACGACAGTCACTTTTATGTTGGGTTAATCTTCGTTTTAACCACTGTGAAGTTTGTCCCACAAAACAACTGAATTTTAAAAAATGTTGTTACAACAATCTTTATATGTGGGAAGTTTTTAAAGATATTGATAATTTTTTGGGATGTTTCAAAGAAGATTGACGAAAAAGATTTATAAGGCGAGTGTGAATGGGCAAGTCGGTAGAGGTCGACCTATGCGAACGTATCTCGATCAGATCGAAATTGTCTAAAAGAAAGATAAGGTCAAGAGTGTCAGCAAACGACACGCATGTATGAAAGCACTCATAAAAGAAAAAAAAGCAAAAGACGGTGTGTAAGAACCGTAACAAGTGAAAAGAAGTGGTCTCTCTGCCTACCTCTACGGGAAAAAGGCGTGACTATATGTATGTATGTATGTTTACTTTAGAACAAAATACCTTGACACAAAAACTGTAAGTTTCATATGTTATTGGCTTTAAACACCAAAAAAAAATTTGTTACTATTGATTTGATCAGAAAGTAAATCACATGAGTTTTTATATTAAACATGAAAAGACATCATTCAATACGGAAACAAAGGCTGAGAGCCATTGGCATGCTAGAAAATGGCGATTGACAAACAAATCTAGAAACCATTTGGTATATTTTAAAGTGTAATGTCCCGCTTGAAAATCCGTTATGTAAAAACTGGAGATCTACCTTAAATACACACTGTACTCACAAGATCTACATACCATATTAAAGCTGGTTTTTTGCAATTAACTTCAAGAAGTAACCTTACGGTAATAGCACATGAGTTCTAAATGCAAACATATGGAAAACTAGTTTTCTTCAGGACCATTACAATTTGTTTGCACAAAGTTTGCTTGAGATCGAAAGGACTCGCATACATATTTTATGCAGCAAATTTGTAATTATATTTTAACTTTATTTATTTTCCCTATACCAAACATGTTATTAATTTAAAACCAACAATGCTTATTGTTTATTTATTGAAAAATTTTGAAAAGCTAATTTAAAACCCTGTCCTGGTTGTTACTTGTTCAAAAGCTGGAGCAAAATACCATTGTCTGGATGATATGCGAAGAGTCATCAATCAAAAATTGTTAGTTTTAAGCCGATGCTCAATTCATTCATCTCCAATGTACAGAGTTGTACTAAGCAAATAAGATACCTAAAATCCATGGTTTTAACTTTGTATTTATTGAAATGGGCATTAGCACAGTTCGTTTCTAAGGCGTTTACGTTTTAGTCGCAAAACTCAATAATAATCGTAGGATTGGTAAATATTTGATAATTTTTCTAGCAAAATATAAAATATATTATATATATATATATATATATATATATATATATATATATATATATATATATATATATATATATATCGGTTTTCGGAATTAAATATTAACCGAATTATTAAAAAAAATTTGCAATAAATTTTCTTTTAATCCTTGTTAAATTACCCAAATAACCACTAGATGGATATAGTAAAGGAGGTGCTGCACTCGCTTCACTCCGAATCCAGAAACAATGCTTATAATTTAAAATTACTTTTTGTTTTTTAATAGAATAGAATTAAAGGAACTTGTATTGTTGGGAAGGACTTGCAAATTTATAATAACGTTATCGCTGCCACCAATGTATTATATAATAGTAACTTTATTTTATGAAGCCTTTATTTCGATTTCAGTAAAAAAAAAGAACACAACCAACGTTAGGAAATATGTCACTGAAAGGAATATACCATTGATTAATGTTAGCCTTTAAACCCATCCTGACCGTTAATGGCGATGTTTTTTTATGAAATAATAAACACCACGTTTTGTTTGTGTCAGTGCTAGTATTGATTTTAGAGATTTATAATAGGTTAAAATTTTGAAACTGTAGATTAAGTTGGTGGGAAATAATAAAACGTGGGATTTTAGTTGTTAAATCTATGTTTATGCAATGTATATACAAAATTGGAAATATTAAGGATACCGTATTTATAAACGTTTAAAATTCCATCACTGACGTTATGTCATGGTTAACATTTTAACACCCAATAAGTTTTGGAAAAAATTCAAACTGCTTAAGAATTTTATATTTGAGGGTCTTAAAAAGATAGACAGTTTACACTTTGCGGTGGGAAAAGGCTCCAAAACAGGGAAAGGCAAAGGCCTTTGTTCGGACTTTTGGTTTGTTGCTCTAATTCATTTTAAATTAGTCCAGAAATAACTGGGGAAAATGAAAACTATACCGTTCAATAGTTCACTTTTTATTTGACATTTTAGTGGAAGGCATATTTCTAACAAATTGGTAGAATACGAGTAAAAAAATGTTACAGGTGTTTTTGAAACTTTATTAAACATCATTATCGAAAGTACTAATATCAAATAAAGGATTATTGGACAGTTGAAAATGGATTCAAAATGTTTTTACAATTTAAATATTTCGTTTTTTTTTTTATTAAATAAATTAAATAACATTGGTTTTAAACGTACAATTCTTAAAATTTTAAAGATTATAGTATATCAAGAAGCTTGTACTTGTACCTTACAATTTTGATATTATAAGTAATGAACTAGAGTTTTAAGGATGGAAAGGTGCGTGATCGTAAAACCTGTTCTCTTGTGTGTCAATCAAAGAGAAAAAGATCTACTTTACGGCTGGCTTTATGATTTGAGTTTTTTAAGTCTAGGTTGATCCAGGAGAGTTACTTTCTCTTGCTTATAAGGCTGAAAAGTATTTTTAACAATAAACGTAAATGTTTAATTGCGGAGAAATATCCAGACTGTAAATAAAAATGTTAGTACTTAATTTAATAATTAAAACAATTAATCTGGGACTTAAATATTTAAACAAAATATAAAAAAATTTGTTTTTTTGTAGAAAATTATTTAAATTTAATTCCTTCTTCACAAAATTATTTTGGTGAAATAAAATTAAAATAATAAAATTAAAATAAATATTAAGCTTATTTATGTTATTTTATAGATTTAGCAAAGAATAAAACTATTTATATTAGTGAAAAAATAATTACAAAGTAATAATTAATTAAGGTAGTTCTAACACAAGCAAGAAGTAACGCAAATTAAAATTTTAGTGAAAAACTAAAAAAAGTATTAAAGAATATTTATGCGAAATTTGAGATTGTTTGACCATACCGTTTTCGAGATATCGTATATCAAAAATTGCAAATTTTGCATACGAGCAATGACTTATACACTACGAAATAAGCACTTTCGGGATATTCAGCCACCAAAATAACCGAAGGAGTAATGCAAAATCCTTGAAATTTGGCACAAAAGTAGGTTAGTGCATAAAGAACAACATGTATTTTACTACAAATTTTCAACCATACCGTAAAAAAGTATAGATTATTTAAAAAAAATCGTTTTGAGGCTAAAGAAACGCGTTAGTGAGCTTGACAACGTCGCTTCATCACGACTGACATCTTTGGCTATGTGGATAGAGATGACACTGACACCCATAACCTCATTTTCGGCACGCATACACGGATATACGCGTGAAGCAACGTTGTCACGATTAAATTTTTAACCGGTAATACGTGAAACAAATTTTTATTAAATTCACTTATTTAAATTGTTTTAAATGGACTGGAATGTTCATGTAAGCTAAAAACATTAATTTTACTTAGTCATACAACTTAATTTGTTGATAATTTTTGTTTTAGTTTTCTTTTGACTAACACGGTCAAGTTAGAACTTTCTCAAAGAAAATAAAATAAATGTTTATAAATACGATTCATTGGTACGTAAAAAACTAAAAAGATAACGTAAATAAAAAATAAAAAAAAATATCTTTTTCAACTCTTATTTTAAATAAAAAAATTAAAAACTTCAAAAATTGTAACACAACTTTATTTATCAAAAAATTTATTAACTTTAAAATAAACATAAGAATAATACTTACAAAAAATTAACCACATATATTTAAAAAAACTTTTATAAAGTTTTTATGTAATTTTTATCAATAAACATTTTTTTATAGCACAATGTAGTAAAAAATTAATAAATAATATAATTTTTCGATTTCAAAAATAAAAACGTGTTTTGTTGAATACTTTACGTCGTCTAGTCTATATATGAATTAACTTGGTCAGTAAAATAAATATACAATTTTAATTACGTTTTATGGCCAATTTCATCCCATTTTAAAATTTACTTTGATTATTACTTGCAATTAAATTAGTGACAAAAGAATTCAATGATACTTTAATATTCAGGATAAATAAAAACCACTGATTTCTTAAACGGTGATGTATTATTGTTAAAAAGTTCTGACTTAAAAATTATAGGAAATTAACAATTTATTTTTTGTCAATTATAGAAGCATTAATTTTTTTCAATGTAGGCTTTTATAAAACATTTATCTTACATTTTATAACCCTAAAATTTAAGAAAAACATTTGTAACAAAATGAATTAATATAGTGACTTTTAACAAAACCACTGTAAGGGTTTATCAATTATTATAAAATTTACACAGAGTGTGTGTTTAAATGAAAGATGTTTCACATCTTTACAACAGACAAATCCCACATAACCTGATAAAAACTATAGAGAACATATTTGCTGCAAACCAAATACAGGCAAAGTTAGACGTAGAACTCACCAAACCAATACCAGTTGATAGCGGTATTCGCATAGGGGAAGCCCACTTCTCTTCAACATCATTATGGACGAGATTATACAGAAGTTTTGCTTATTGAGAGGATATAAAATGGGAGAAAAAGAGGTAGGAATTTTGTGCTATGCCGACGACGCCGTGCTGATAGCAGAGAACGAAGACGACTTACAAAGACTCCTACACTCATTTAACCGTACAGCTAAATCTCTTGTCATAATTATATCTCCCATAAAAAAAAGTGTATTACATCATCAAAAACACCATTAAGATGTAAACTGGAGGTAGATGGAGAAGTTATTCAGCAGGAAATGAAATTTAAGTATCTCGGCGTGGAACTCTCGGGCTTTGGCGATGTTGAGGCAGAAATAAGAAAACAAATAACGAAAGCAACAAGAATAGCAGACTAGAATCTATAAAACAACAGTAAGACCTATCATAACATATTCGGCAGAAACTAGACCAGAAACATCGAAAACTAAACGACTATTAGAACCAACCGAATTGAAAGTACTTCGCAAAAATACTTCGCAAAAATACTGGTAAAACATTTTTAAATAGGGAAAGAAGTGAAAGTATAAGAAATACATGTAGATTAGAAGACATTAATGACTGGGTATCAAACAGAAAAAAAGTGAAATAAACACATAAATAGGATGGACAGGAAAATAGTAAAAATTGCTCGTGATAAATCACCACGGGGGCGCAGGAGCGTAGGGCGTCCTCGAAAGAGATGGAGCGACAACCCGAATGCAGAGATATAGGCAAGTTGACGAAGAATAAACAGGCGATTCGCCTAAAGTCAAGAAGGAAAAAGAAGAAGAAGTATGTTTAACTTAACCAGTTTTCTTAAATTCGGTGACGAAAATCAAATCTGGTTAGGGTAAATTACCCAGTTGATTCCCGTTTATATCCCACAGATGTTGGATTGGTGAAAAGTCTGGAGAGCAAGAAGGCCATGAAAGCACGGTTACGTTATTTTCTTGTAAGAACCTTTTAGTAACTCTTACTGCATAAGGACGTACGTTGTCTTGTTCGAAAAGGGGTTAAATTAACCCTCGAATGTACGGCAATGCAACAGGTTGCAGTACGTTTTGTAAGTAATCATTTGCATTTAATACATTTTTGTCACTAATGCAAATTCTAAATTGCTGCGTTCTCCACGTAATCGTCTTACTGCAACCATCGTGGACCCAAAGACAGAATCGAGACTCGTCAGATTCACACGCAAGATGAGCAGCACGATGTCAAGGTTTCAGTGGAGGATATACAGGGTGTTTCTTAATTCATCCAATAAAATTCAAAAAATTAATTTTACTCACCACCTTTTAGGGGTGATATCTCGGAAGGGATGAGCTGAGAACATTTTGTTATAGGAAAGATCCATCACAATTACATGCAGGCAATCACCTGATTTTTTTCGTATGAATTTAGAAACACCCTGTATAAACGATGCCCAAAAGTTGTGAAAAAAAATGGCAGTCATTGGGACATTGCCGACAAAAATAAAAAATTAAAACTATGATACAACAGTAAATTTGTTGGATTTTAAAATTAATTTTATTATTAAAAACTAAAATTTCATAATTTGTAATTAAAATCATTAAATAATAAAAGTGGGTTGTTAGCTGGAGGCCATTTTTTGACAAACAGATAGAAGCAGAAGATATGACGTTTTACCGTTGATTCAGAATCCTTTAATTTCATGTAAAGTTCAACGTGTGTATACTAAGCATATTTGAATTGTGTTTTAGTTTTATTTTATTTTAATTGTTTTATTGTAGGACCACTGTGCAGTAAAACAGTGAGTACTAAATATGTTAATATTTTTATTTAAAAAGATTAATAACAAAAACAAAGCATTTATTTTTAATATATCCAAATTTTGGAACAATACGTTTAAAAATTTGATATTATTTAATTTTTAATATTTGACCTTTGCAATACTTATTTTATGCATTGAGGATCTTACATGACCCATTTGTACAGTCTCAGTTTAAGGGTTGGTTTTACTGAAGTAACTTTAGGAATGAACCCGATTCAAAAAATTTCCATTGTACAGGTCATATTTAAACTCAGCTCTACAAAACATGACAAGGAATATATGTTATGTTGGTAGGTAGTGTTTGCAAATGCGGAAAATCAATCCAAAAAACCACTGTTATTTTATAGTTTTAAGTTTTCACTTCTGTCGGCTGTCCCAATAACTGTCCATTTTTTAATTTTTATAAGTTTAATTAAACACACATTCTTTATAAATTCTATTAAAATTGATCAAATCTTATTAAAAGTTAGTACATTTTTTTTAAAAGATTTAAACTAATTTTTAATTAAATAAAACCTTTTAATAATTTACATGTATTTTACACTGAATAAGAATGAACACTAAATGACATAATTTGTATGCTGTGTCGTATCTCACAATTAAACTTTAAGTTTTAAATAATCAATTGATAAATTACCAATATACGAAATAAATCACAATAGTTTTAATACGGTTTATATAAATTTATTAGTTCATTTTTCAAAAAAAAAACTTGAGTTTTTGCATCTTCATTAATTGTTAGTTTCTTAGTGTGGGTGGGAAAAAAAGGGGACCAGTTGTTATCATGGACAATTTTAAGTAAATCAAAAACGTGTGCGGTCGGGAAATCCCCATCAGCTTTCTCTTTAATTCCGAATGTGGAGATATATTATTAGATAGACGATTTCTCCAACCGCAAGCCGCGTTAAGGAACTTCGTTTCAAAAATGTATTTCATTGCTTTGAAGAAATCTACAACGAAAGCAATAAAGTAAGAAAAGCTTATTGGTAACAAAAGGCGACCAATATTATAAAAAAGAGACATTAAAGAGTATTTAGGATTCGCGTTAATGTCATGTCATTACAAAAAAATAACAATAAAAATTCCCGTCATTCTCTTATAATAATAAATATGTTTTTTATGTAAAATTGAGCTATTAAAAATGCACGGTTGTGTCGAAAAAAATCCAATCGCGAAGATAAGCCTTCTCAATATAACATTAAAGTATAGAATAACATGTTTTAAGGAAGTTTATTATTTCCCCATCTTTGAGAACGGGTGAAAAGTAAAGGAAAGCCGTTTGCCGACAGGGCTGAAATAATCTTGTGTTTAACACGAACAGGAAGTGCTCTAGCACAGCCGTGAGATGGTTGTGCAATTCTAAGCAACGCGTTCAGACTACTAAACCATTCTACAAATTAAAAAGAGTAGCTTAGACATTATACAACCATATAGAAACGATTAGCTTTACTGTCGGACAGTCTATCGATCGGCTATTGAGCTCTATTTTTATTGAATTGTGAGAATTACTATTCTCTTTGAAATTTTATTTACCGCACGCCTCACTGAAAATTGAGTGTTTTTAAAACGAAACGTGTTTCGTAAATTATATTAAGTTGACGACACATTTGAATGTTAATGTATTAACGATGTCAGGGAGAATTTGATTCTTTTGGCCATCAGTAATATACATTTATTTTGATATTTCTATACTTCTTTGGACGTTACTACTATTGCTACTTTACTCTCCCTTACAACATAAAACTCCTCAATCCCACCAAAGTCGGAAACTACATTCAAAATTATATTTGGCATAAAAAAACTTCTGATTAAACATGCATGAAACTGTTAAAATTTCCGGATTTAAAAAAGAATTTTTAGTAGTTGAAAATCAAAAAAAAGCAGAAATTACAAGATTTCTATTTATTTCCTAAAACTCCAGCATTTTTCTTTATTTTCATATTATCAATATGACCACACACCGAATTAATTAGTCGCAGGGAAATTTAAGAAACGAACTCTTTGAATGATATTCAACAATAAAAATTGTTATTTCTCAATTAAATTTAGATAGAAGAAGTAATTTTAAAAGTTATAAATGAAGCATTAATAAACACTTTGTTATTTACATACATGGTAAAAATTATATTTAGCTCAATAAAAATCTTAGTGAAAATAATTAAAAAACAAGTTTGCCGTCCAGCATGAATGAATGAATGAATGAATACACGGTTCGTACCAAGTAGTATTGAACATAACTTTTTTTAGGTTAGAATTATTAATCAAAGTTTCAATTGACCTTAAAAATCATTCAATTTTACAACAAAAAGGTACTCTTGGTAACACTCGATACTGTGTACAGTTTTCGAAATAATTTGATTTGAAAATTATGAAGTAATAACCGATGCTGGTATAAAGTAATGATAAAGTTATTAATAATTATTATTATTAATTAGTATGCATTATGTGAATAAAAAAATTTTTGTCGCGTAAATGAGACCTCATCGATAAAACGGGTACATGTTAAAAAATTGGGATTGAGGGCTTTCCTTATAGTATAAATTGTTGTGATAAAACGCTTTAGAATAGGATAAACAAAATGGGTGTTAAGTTTAGGACGATTAATAAACGCGAAGCAATTATGGAGAGCAAAAGAATAGTTGAAGAGCTTGAAGAGGAGTAGTGAAGATTGGTGAATTCCATATTAATGGTGAAAATCAATTTATTATTGAATTAAACGGCGATAGTAATAGTGAAGCAGAGAATATGGAAGAAAAGGGAATTGAAAAATTTGAACGAATATTAAATAAGTGTATCTCACATCATTCGTTTTGCCACAAGTCTTTTATTATATACAGGTATTTATAGTTGTATATTTATCTTTTAATAACAATAAATAATTGTTTATTTTGTAATCTAACAAAATTATTACTGTTAGTACTATAATCTACGTAGCAATTGTTTACTCGTACTGGTTCTGAGAGGGTGTGTAAAAGATCTTTGTACGGGTTGTTTAATTATAACTTATTACTAAAAAACTTTAAAAACTTTTTTATTAGTGAGAAACAAAGATTATCTTTGACTTCAACAGCCACCTAACTAACGCATATTACCTACGTTAATAAAAAACTGAAGGTACAATTTTAGTAATCAAAATAAGTACTCATTCCAATGGGTTTTTTTTTATAAAAATAAGAAAAATCATGTTTACATTTGTTAGTTAGCTCCTGTACTAAACTAAAGAGGATAACCCTTTAGATAATTTTGACTATCGTGATTACTTCAACTATACTACCTGAAAACTCTAATGAATAGTTAGTAAAAAGTTGCAAACGTTTTATTATTATTTTTTCAATGGAAGATTATATATATTGTATAAAATATTATGTTTTTTTGGTTTTGTTTTTGACAACATTTATATGAGTTTTTTTTTTATTAATATGGTTTGTTTATAATTGTATACAGTGTAGATAATTACAAGACTCTAAATGTGTATTTTATTACTGTTTTTTTGTAAACATTTATTTGAGTTCATTTAAATTTTTTTTGGTGATTATTATTCGATTACAGTTTGTTATTAAGTTTTTTACTTCGCTTTGAAAATTTCCCACAATTTACATTGGAATTGTAAAGTGTTGGCGATGTTAATTTATAAAACATTCATTTTATGACAATCGTTTTTAAATAAAAGTATACATTAACTGCCCAAAAACATAAACAGTTTAATTGAGAATGAATATGCATATACCATCAAAAACATGTGCAAATATATTATTTGAGTTCCTGCAAAATTAAATAATGTTGGGTTAATGCGGCCATTAATGAAATCATTCGTGGTGTTTAGAGCACAAAATCGCCTAATTAATGTATAAATTGCAATCAGATGGTAAAAACAGTTTTTAGCCCATTAAGGGCTACCTACACGGTGAACAAAATAGTAAAATGCTGTTTTTTGGACGAGTAGACAAAATGGAAGTCCCAGGCGTGTTGCGTACACTATTTTCTCGGCAACCGTGTGAAATAACAAATCAATAAACCACATTTCTTTAAAATATTTATTTGTAAAACAAAATAGAGATTGTCGTGAAGGCTATGAAGCCTCTTAAGCACCTCCACCAATCAAATTCTTTGTGCTTAAAAACAAAACAAGAAACATTCTAATTGTTTTTATATTAATATTTTTATTGAAATTTAAACAATTGCTAATATGAAAGGAATTTAATTTGTTTGAAATGCTTGATATTTTTAATGGAAACTGAAAAGAAGCAACAAAATCTGTATCATTTGGTCACCAGGGCATTTAGGCATTTCGGGTAGTGAAATAGCAATTGTATTGGCAAAAAAAAGGTTTACAGGAACTACTAAAAGGTCCAGAATCATGCTGCGTATTTACATAACAACACATTTAACCAGAAACTAAAAAATGGGGGTAAAAACTGTAAATCGACATACTGGTATAATCTAGAATAGGCCAAATATGCCAAATGATTACTGCACTGACAATACTGTGGGGACAACAACATTTTACTCCTAAATAGGGAAAACCTAAAAC
The DNA here is from genome assembly GCA_950111635.1 of Agelastica alni. Lineage (NCBI taxonomy): Eukaryota > Metazoa > Arthropoda > Insecta > Coleoptera > Chrysomelidae > Agelastica > Agelastica alni. The sequence goes on from OX467708.1 coordinate 60,246,994, forward strand.
TGCTAGTTGGAATTATTACTGGTTACCAGCCAATCAATAAAAATCTAAAAAAGATGGGCAAGGTGGAGAATGATTTCTGCAGATTCTGCGGCGAGGACAAAAAATCTGTACACCATCTTTTGACAAAATATGAAACACTATCACTATTTATCTTTACCGAACGTTCGGTAAGGAAACTTCTCGATAAAATAATAATAATAATGTCAAATTGGTAAGTCGTTATTTCGGTGCTAAAGAAATAGGCCTGAAAAGTGCTACATTTTCAAATAAAAAACCATTGTGGAGTGGGTTGCAGCAAATACATATTTTCTGCAACTAAATTTAACTAGTAGACTTACTTTTTATAATTCTGGGTAGTATTTTAAATCGATAAAATAAATTGTAGTCATTAATTTTATAAAATGGTTTTTAATTTTGGAAACTATCATATAGAAGAAAATCATTCTTTCAGTGATAACCGCAGAATTTTTATATAGAAGTGCAAATATATGTACAAGCGGATGAACCGCACAAAAAGATATATATATATATATATATATATATATATATTATATATATATATATATATATATAAGATATAAAGAGAATCCGGGTCAAACATTATTGAAAAAATAAGACATATAAAAACTCATACTCCAGACAAAACTGTAAGGATTGGTTCGATATCGATTATCTCATAAAATATATGCTGAACAAGAGCTTGCTAAAGACTTGGAAAAACGCTTTAAAAAAAAAATAAAAATTTATAAATATTGAGCTACTATACAATACATACAATGTGACATATTAAATGTCCAATATTTTTAACCCTCAGTCAACAAAGCAAAACCTAGGGCACAGGTAACAAGATGGGTCGTATCTGACGTGTAACTCTTATTACGGTAAGGTTAGTAATTTGTATTCTTAATTCAAAAAGGTTATAAAAAAGTATTTATGATAACGATTACAAACAAAGCACATTTAAACATTTATAGTTTTCGCTTTTATTATTATTATTTTCTACGAACAAGCTGGGCATATATCCCAACACAACATTGTATCACAATTTGAGCAACTTCGGTTTCCTTTTTTGTCTTTTGTGAAATGGCAGAGTTCACACCTTCGTCTTTTCTTTGGTTTGGATGATTTTTTGCTTGCAGGTATAGGTGAAGTCAGAAATAATAAATCCTGTATTACTAATTCTGCACCTCAAAGAATTTAGCCAACGGCAGGTCAAGGACCAGGAAATATTTAAAATGACGTTTACTCCAAAAAATGACTAAATCAATCTTAGCACAATAGAATCTTCCAAAATTCAGGAACGCAATCTATTTAATAATGGGGCCCACTACTAATTTCTCTATCTACGGGCCTAAATACGACAAACAATATTTAAAATGACGTTTACTGCAAAAAATGACAAGTTATTAAAAAAAGGTTCTAATACAAAAGAATCTTCCAAAACTGAGGAACGCAATCATTTTAATAATGGGGCCCACTACTAATTTTTTCATCTACGCGTTAAAATAAATTAATTTAATTAATAATCAACATATTCTTTGCCGATAATAGCAAACAATTCAGCACAAACCGTTTTCATGACCGGCATGTAATATTATAATACGTTTTTCTTTATGTAGGAAGGCATTCACAAAACATTTAGTATCTTTTTCCTTTTTTCACAATATTATGAGTGACGAACCAATTTTAATCAAGATACACTATGAATCTACCTTGCCAATAAACTTCATCTATTCTACTGACTTACCAATAACGTAAAATAATTATTATTTGTTGAATTTTTGTAATAGTCGGAACGATATTTCAAACCCAAAGAATTCCAATATTATTGGATTTTTATGGGAAACCCGGTTCTGCGTTTATTTTATTTTTATTACATTAAAAGACGATCAATGTTATTAGAATAAAAATTATACACCTTTTTTCTAATATCCTCCCATCATACAGTGATCTACACTGACCAAAAATCTCTGATTTCGCTTATTTTTTGGAAGACATTCCTCGCTTGTAATTCTCTTTTTAATGGAGGGTTTTGAAATGTTTGTCAAAATGTTAATTCTTTTCGCTACACCCTAATTAGATTAATTATTTTCTAATTTTAGCTAGTGATAAACATTTTTAATAAGTTTTTAAGTGGACGGTAACATCAACACAAAAATACCTAATTTTTGTTGCACATCCTCCTTCTTCTCCAATTCTCCTTTACTCTCAGAAGAAACTTTAACTCGGATGAAATCTGCGAGTTTATATGTATTCATTTAAAAATTAAATCAATTTTAAATTATAAATTTAATAAAAACTTTCTGAGACTACATAATTTTTATTACTTTTAGAGGTCCACCAAAAAACCATTTTAAAAAAGAATAAAATCCACATACAACACTTAAATAAGAAAAAAATCATTTTAACACAAAAATGAGTGCCAGAAAAACAAATAAGATTGGATAATGATCCAATAGAAAATAAACAAATTCAACCAACAACCACTTTAATTAGACACGCACGTTTAATTGAGCAAATCAGGAACACGAACATTTATAAGTAATAACAAAATATACCTTCTAATGCACAATAAACCAACGTTGCCAAATATAAATTATTTCTTTGGTATCAGTATAATAAGTGCACCAAAAATCCAGTCGCTTAGAAACAAATTGCAACGTATTAAACGTATTAAATGATAAAACTAAAGAGGCAAAATTATGAGGAAAAGACGGATTGATGTTCTTTGTGTGAAAGCCCAAAGCCCAAAAGAAAGGCAGGAGTTTTGGAAAAGTTTGACAGACATTTTGAATAAGTGTAACCAGAAAGAATAGTTATAATGCTAAACGATTTTAATAGTTGGGTAGGAGTGAAGCGTGATGGATATGACAGTGTTTTGGGAATGTACGGTGATGGCAGAGAGAATGAAAACGGAGAAAGTAAACTTGAAGTATGTTTGTAGTGAAATATTGTTGTAACAAACACAAACAGATAGACTTGTACATAAAAGACAAAAAGGATGCCAGGGAAGTATGATTAAATTCGTAATTATAGATGAAAAATTAAGAAAAAAAGTGATAGACACTCGGGCATATCGCGGTGCAGGCACATACCACTTCTTAGTAATAAGCCGAAAAAAAAGTCTCTTTAAGTGGTGACGCCATCGTGTGCGGGAAACAAGTAGTGTACTAGAGCGTATAAAAGTTGATAAATTGCACGAAAAAAGTGTAAAAGAGGAGTTCGTGAGTAAGCTCTGAGTAGGCTCTTTGGCCTATAGAAGTAGAAAACAGATCAAGCCAGCTTTACTGAGTTATCGAAGGATTAAACATCTACGCAGCGAAAGCCGTCGTCGAAGAGCAAGTGAGTTGAGGCAACAGAGGTTCCGGCGGTAAAGCTGCCCACACCTCAGAGCATTTCTATAGCTTACCACGCCCAGTTCTACTCCTCGTCGTCAGCGCCGGCACGCACATAATATTCTAAACTTAAACGCAGTTATAAAAAGTCAACCAGTGGTGCTGACCGTCCTGGATTATGAAGCATTTATAGATCTTTAAAGTTCGTCCACATTAAAACACACATTTGAATCTATATCTCTGAATGAGTTTTGGGTTGGTGTTAGGAGTGAATACCCTGCAATAGCTTATCATTGTGAAACAGGCTTTTCAGCCTACGTTTATACAAAAAAAAAATACCGGTTAAGATTGGATGCTACCCCAGATATATGCATACAATTGTCGGAAATAATACCGAAGTATAAAACAATTATTTATAAAACAGTAAAACAATTTCATTCTTCATATTAAAACTTTAATTTAAGTATAATGTATTTCAATTATATTACACATTTCTTAAAAAAAAATGATCTAACATAAATTTCAGTGTTGATTTGTAATCATTTGATATCGGGTTCCATAAAATAAAAGGTATTTGGTTGGTGTTTCGTTATCTTTAAAGTTTAGGAACCCCTGAACTAGAGGACAACTGAGAGTACTTAAGTTTAACTAAGCTCCTACTAAAGTTTATGAAGTGCTGCATCTATTAGAGCTGATAGTATTAGATTTTGTTAGTGTGTTGCTGGTGACGCCGACGTTACGAAAACGAGCTCACTTTTAGTATGTTTAAATGAAGCAAGAAATAGAAAAAAGTAAAAAAAGAAAACATAAGGAACGAAAATAACTAGTTTTATCTGCAGCTTTGGGTTAATATTTGAAATAATTTTCACGAAACAGACGATGTTTGTCCAACAAAAAATGTGATTATGTTCTAATAGAGGGGTATGTAATATGCGAGGCGTGAAGGGATCGCTCAGTAGAAATTCAATTATCAAAAACCGATCTGTTATATGTTGCGGCAGTAAACACAAAAGAAAATAAATATCGCACAGCCGTCTGAGGCAAGAAGCAGGCAGGAGGCAGAACTGTTTAAAAAGAAGTAAGAAGCGAACCAAAAAGATGGGGTTATTAAAGAGCGTTGCTTTGTTAATTTACTCCACTGTGACATCATGATGGAATGTCACATCACTCTACGGAAATTGAGAAAGTATTGTAAGAGAAGAGGATGACTGACAGACTCGCTTCTTTATCAGTCGCACTATATTCTGGTTGGTTGGTTGCTTACTTGCCTGCCTGCCTGCATATCTTACCACCTTCTACTGGCATACTAAATTTTTTTATATTTTTTGACCTTACATTTTCGCTCACGCTTCCCATTATTAATGTCGTTTATATTACGTTGCTTGTCAATCTACAATGTTGCCAAAAAATATATATGTATTTTACCAAAAATACTTTATTACATCGACGATACCAAAATACCTACACCATAATAAAATATAATTTTCATGTAACAGCAACGAAATATTTGTGACAAACTTTTATTATTTATTGTCAACTCATGTACTGTGTGCAGCTACTCGTAATGTGGGACTTCTGCCAAATCTCAAAAACTACCTTTGTGTAGTTGTAAAGAAAAAAATTAGCGTTACCAAAAGATCTAAATAAATGTTATTATTGTACGCATTTAATGGCAATAAATCAATTAAATCGTGCGATATGGTATACTCCATTCGTTAGGCGTGTATAGTACGTTACCGAAAACATTTATTTTTAACGGTGTAATAGAAGATAATCCCAATTAAGGTCGACTTTCACTAATCTACTTACCGGATAAAATTAAATAAATATACAGGAGACGATTCTATCTTCACAAATTTTTTATTCTACACAAAACATGTTTCGCTAACACAATAGCTTTCTCAAGTGATTATATATGTGATTATATATGTTGCTAACATCGCAAAGTCAGCAAGCCAGAGGCTAGGTTTTCTGCGGAAAGCTAGAAAGTTTTTTACCCCTGATCAACTGTTGACGACGTACAAGGCTCAAATCCGACCTCTACTGGAGTATTGTTCGCACATTTGGGGTTCAGCACCACGGCATTCTCTTTGTCTTCTATATTCCATTCAAAAAAGGGCCATTCGGTTGATAAACAGCTCAACTCTTACAGATGCCCTTCACCCACTAGAACATAGAAGAAGAGTTGCATACCAGACATTACTCTATAGATATTTCCATGGCAGATGCTCTAGAAAAATAAAAACTCTTGTACCGCCACTGGTCACATTTGGCCGAAGAACTCGGCACGCTGATCAGTCTCACCCAATTACTCTTATGATTGACACTACAAGGACCAATATCCATAAAGAATCCTTCTTTTACAGGGCAGCTACAGAATGAAACAAGCTTACAAAATCAGTTTTTTCAGAGAACCAAGACCAGCAACTTTTTAAAAATCGGGTTCACAATAATCTCCTTCCTATAATCCCTTCCCCTTCTAATGGTCGCAGTGCCGTCCGCGGCACACACGATAGGTAGGTCCACCCTTTTTGCGACTATTTTCAGAAAAAAAAATACAATACGCTAAGTAAATCCATTTTTATACCCTTACAGGTAGGTACTAACTGTACCTGTCCTTAATATATTTAGATTAATGGAATTCCATTTTAAAAATTCACTAGCAGAAAAATATAAGTAACAGAGCATCAATACATTCACGCCCCAAACTCAAATGCGACCAATAAAATAAAAAATTAATACATAAATTTTACTTAATTAAACATCCTGAACATAAAACTACCAATAACAATCTACCAGACCCTAATTAAGTCTTTAATACGTTATGGCATAACTGTATACTAATAATAATGTTTATTCAGCATTAATGATTTACAATAAATTGGCATTATATACAAATTACTTAAGGAATAAACAGAAATAATCACTGCAGCTGTTGTCAAAGCTTGTGCGTATTAAACATAGTCATTCTAAATAGCACTATAAAAATATTAATATAAAATTATGAACATCACAACCTAAAATAACATAAATAACAATACAAATTAAAGAATACAAAAATTTTAATAATAATAAAAATCAAAATATTACATAATTTTATTTGAATATATGCAGTAGGTAATAATGTAAAAATTATTATAGAAAACTACATTACTATTATAGAAAACTCTAAAAATTCTTGACAGCGAAAATAATTATAAAATAAAATTTCGTGCAGTCCTTTATGTATACTTGGTGAGAGTTGAAAGTGTTGAATTTGTCTCGTCGAAGGAAAGGCAAAAATGAGTTTTTCAAGATCTACCCTATGCTGATGAAGGGCAACACCCTGAAACCGGTACATAGGTGGTCACTTCGAGGAGATAAATTTAATATTTATTTTTTTTTACTAAACAAGCATCTGCATAAAAGACCCGTACTGGACATTATACATGCCTGTCGCGGCATATAGCCAAAGGAGTATTTTGTTTTTTGAAACATAATCGACCCACATATACTTATAGTATAGGTTAATATGCTGCGAAATTAACTGGTTATTGAAAAATTAGTTTTATACATTTTTATATTTTATATTTATTTTCGCTGTCAAGAATTTTTAAAATTTTTTATAATAGTAATGTAATTTTCTATAACTTTTAAATTATTACCAACTGTATAAATTCAAATAAAATTATGTAATATTTTGATTTATGTTATTTTTAAAATTTTTGTATTCTTTAATTTGTATTGTTATTAATGTTAGTTATGTTATTTTATGTTGTGATGTTCATAATTTTATATTCATATTTTTATATTGCTATTTAGAATTAATATGTTTGATAAGCACAAGCTGTGATAACCACTTCAGTAATTATTTCTGTTTATTCCTTAAGAAATTTGTATGTATTGCCAATTTATTGTAAATCATTAATTCTAAATAAATATTATTATTAGTATACAGTTATGCCATAACGTATTAAAGACTTAATTAGGGTCTGGTAGATTGTTATTGGTAGTTTTATGTTTAGGATGTTTAATTAAGTGAAATTTATGTATTAATTTTTTATTTTATTGGTCGCATTTGAATTTGGGGCGTGAATGCTCTGTTACTTAGATTTTTAATTTTTCTGCTAGTGAATTTTATCATCGATTAAAAAATGTGTTTTTTTTCAAGCATGGGACGTAGAAATAACTGGAGTGGCAAAACCAATTTTCCTGTTCGCTTTTGCAATATTTAATGTTTTTTTTATTGCTCGAATACTTAACGACACGAGTCATCATCCATTGACGGTGAATCTGTGGAAGAACCCCTGTTATTATCAGTTCTAAGAGATCTGCAGTTTTGTGTACAAAATCCTTTAGAGTAACATTCAAATGTGTCATAGCACAAGATTTGGCAGCAGCTCTTTGAAAGTCAAAAGATAAATTCGCCGCTGTACACACACACTATTTTACTTAGAGAACTGGTTCATCCTACAAGATAATGACAGTGGTAGGGTTGGTATTTATGTACTTAGGAAGTCGGATAATTATCGCTAATGATAACCGAGATGTGTTCAGTTCTGAGTGGAATATTAATACATTAATTAGTTGAAGGAGGTATGAATGAGAAATAATTGTAATATTAATTAGTGAAACTGTTTAATTAATTGAAAAAACTTGACTTTTTATCGTTTAAATTTTTAATTTAAAAGTTTTTCTAGCTTATTATGAGATTTTCATGGCTTATTGCTATTTACAGTTTTATTATATTTGCCTGTAACAAAAATGTAAGACTTTGTTCTTGGCAATTCTTCGTTGTGGCGCATTATTTGTTACTGCTGTTTCCTAGCATAGTTTTATCAAGCTAGCAGTGGAATGTCAGCAAAATTAAAAAAAAATAACACAAAAATTTGTTGCTAATTTTCATATAGGTAGCAGGAAAATCTGAAAACATTATAACTGGTCGATGATTTTACACGATATGTTGCTGCAATACTGTTATATTAAAATATTAAAAAAAATTAAAGCATTCTTTTTTTCACTGGTTACTGTTCAAGCAAGCTTGAGACAAGGTTATCATTGGCCGGGATAGATTTTGTTGCTGGCTGGAATATTTAGGATTGGCAAAAAGACGGCAACAAAATAAAAAAAAATCAGTCGCACAGCTTGTCATTAACATTAAAAAGTATTTTTTAAAACGCCGCGCCGATATGATTTAAAATCTATTTAAATTTATTTATTTATTCTTATGTATTTTCAAATGCTTCAACTATAGGTGTATATTATTATATATTTAAATACTTTGTTTATGCCTATTGTTTAAATACACTGTAAACTATTTATTTAATCAAATGAAATTATATCTTTTCATTACAAAGCATACGGTTTATTTCCTGCAATCTATTCGAAATAAACAAACTGAAAACAAAAAAGGAAAGAAACAATTATAAATCAGGAAGGAGATGATGTAACGTACGAAATGCAGATTTCTTTTAAACACGAATCCATACAAACTAGAAAATACAGAAAATATAAAGCTGAGACATGCAGTTAAGCAGCACATAAATATGCACACAGTCATACCTTAGTACTTTAGGTATTGTTTCGAATAGTAGTTCTGGAATGTATAGAAAAAAAGTAACTGGTAGAGAAGAAAATAGAAAATGGCGGAGCGAATGGCGCAAACCGCAAATCATCGAAGTGCAGAGATGAACTGTCCTTTTATACCGTTACTAAATTTTATGCCAGATTTATAAGACATCACATGCAAATCATTGGTGTAGATTCAGAGGAGTTCTGAGTATATTAGTAACTCCATTGGGCAAATAATTTATTGAAAAATTTCTTTTCCTATCCAGAAACCAGTCAGCAAAATTTTTTGTATTGTTGTTTTATTATTATTGTTTAGGTATAATTGAGGCCTTTACAACCTAGATCCAAAAATATTTAGTTTTTATTTTTTTGTGAATTTTAAATTTCAAACGTTCTTCTATCTAATGCTTATATGGTTTTAATCAAAACCCATTAAATCTGCTTCATAGTAACCTATAAAAGTCACCTTTCAAATTAAAACCGACTAAATCTGTAGTTTTACGGTCATCCTCTAGGCAGATTTTAGTAACTTGGTACTTTAAACACTAGTAATTGTTGATTTTACGTCTTGTTGTCTTTGCGATTGCATTGGGTCTTGTGTCTTTTGTTGTGTCGAGTAGAAGTCCATTCTAGGGACCCAAAAAATTAACCCACTGTAGTTTCACAATGTTGATTCTTTATTAATATTATTATTTTCATTATTTAACAATAGGGCCGGGCCTGATAAAAGCCATTGTGCACCTCTACCTTAAGACCATTTGTGCCATCCCTTGGATTATTTATTGTGTGTCTTCTGGGTCTAATTTTAGCCTTTTTATGCGTTATAATTTCCAAGATCATCGTAAATAGGAGTTGTCTCACCGAACAATCTTACTCTTTTTTTGTGATAGTTCCTCACATTACATGAAAATATGGTGTACCTACATATTCTTTCTCCTCGCCGCAGAAACTGCAAGAATCATCCTCTGGCATCTTTTTTAGATTTTTATTTGATTCTTCCTTAACAAAACATTTAGGGAACTAATTAAATTAAAATACTGGATTGAAATAACACGCACAAGTCCTTTATAAGGAACACAAAAACAAAGTCGAAACTACTTATTTTGATAATAAAGACCCGACGAAAATTCTTTTGTTTAATCATATTTTTATAATTGTAGATAATAAAGTTTTTATGCAAATAAAAAAATATTTATGGTTGTTTTATTTTGTGTATTTTTTTTAGAACAAAATTAATTTGTGGATTCAAAAACCGCTAAATACAACTTTCAAAGTGTTTTAATGTAGACATTATGGATCGCATTTTAATCATACAGCAGAATTGGTTAGTGAATATTATATTCTACTTCTAAAATATTAAAGTGTGATGTTTTTTAATTTCCTGAAAAAAAAATTCTATTTCGATGTAGTAAGTTTTGATTCTAAATGCCTTAATTGTTCGTCGATAATTGTCACGAGCAGGTGTAGTAAAGAAGGAATCTCGATGGACTTCATTAATACAAAATGTACTATAAAGCGTTGCGCGTTACGTATCAACTTTTATGAGATGTTATAGGTACATATACTACTGATTCTGCTTTGTTACGCAAGTTTAAATAAGATCATTTTTTGGATAGTAAGAGACTCGGATTGGTGAAAAATTGTATGTGCCCACTGACCCTGTAGAGGAAGGATACTATTAGAAGTGATAATTGTTAGATAAAACAAATGTTTCCACTCGCATGTGTTAATTCACAATGATTTTAACATGATGACTTAATTGTTTGTCCTTAAAACGTCAACAAAGTCATAAATAGCATAATAATATAGTACATTCATAAAGTAACGCATACATTTAATATTAGCTTAATAAACAGTAATATGAAAAAATCCCGAAACAAATTGATTTTTTATTTTAATTTCCCATTTTTTAAAAGAATATTCTATCATACAAGGTGATTAACCTTTGAGTGGTGTCGTCAGCACAATTAATGAAACACCCGGATTTCCTTGCTAAGCTGATCCCAAAAATGTATTACAAGTTAATTCAAATTGGTCAGGGTGGACAAAAATGCAAAAGTTAATTATGACAATTTATTATTGGCAAAACAATTGATAAAGACCAAAGTACACTTTAACAAAAATAAATCAGGTATTTTAAAGTAGATTTAAGATTTTACATAACCCTTTAAAAAGGAGTATAATAGGGTAAAATCGGGTGATCTAATGGGCCTTCCACTGTTCCCCTTCTTTCAATCCATCGATCTGGAAATGTTCTGTTTAAAAACTGGCAAACAGCCATAGCGAAATGTGGTGGTGCGCCATCTTATTGAAACCATATTCTACATTCTAAATTATCGGCAATTTGGATATCTGCGAAAAACAGAGTCAAATCAGAAAATAATGTATTTTGATGAAAATCTAGATAGAATTATCCTGTTAAAGTTTCATCAAAAAAATATGGACCAATAATTGTATTTCTCACAATACCAGCTCATACGTTAATTTTTTGTGGTCTTTGCGTATGGCATTCTTGCATCTAATTTGGATTTTCATTAGGCCAATATCGGCTGTCAAGCCGGTTAATATGTTCGTTCAAATAAAACATTGGCTCATTCGAAAATATAGCGTTATCATTAAAATTGGTATTGGTTTATCTAATTCCTAAAGTGTCCTAATGCTTTGTATTTCCTTTCTTTTCTGCTTACCGTAAATTAAGAGATACGTTCCCGATCTGGGTGCATTTCATGAAATAATATGCATATCTCTTGTTGAGTCCGCATTCTATCGCCAGCACCAATCATTATCACTTTCAGTTTTTACAAAACAGTTTGTTAAGTACGATATGATAAATAAGATTAACAATACGGAATTGTACTTGGATATTTGTTTTTAAAAAACTTTTTCTTGAGCGGATAGGATTACTTATAAAAGTGGATAGATACAATGTTAAAATAACAAACAACTTTTGCGTTTTTGTCCACCCTGTACCACTTTGAATCAACTTGTGATACAATTATGAAATCTGCTTAGCAAGGGAAATCCGTAAATTAAAGAAAAGGGGGGGTTTCATTAAAAAAAACTGGTGTTGACGTCATTACTCAAAGGTTATTCACCCTGTATGATGAATTATTCTTTTAAAAAGTAGTAAATAAAATAAAAATCGACCTTTTTCTGGATTTTTTCATATTACTGTTTATGTAGATAATAATGAATTTATGAGTTACTCTATGGACGCGCTGTATATTTTAAGTTTAACCAAACCATTTCTTAGATGTCTTGAATGTTCGTTTATCAGACGTCGAAAGTAATAAATTTATAAGGGTCCACTTATGCGATTCCTGAAACATGTCAACTGCGGCATAATAAGAACCCTTCACACAATAGTAAATACATAGTACGTTGAACTTACATAAAAAATAAATAAACAATCGTCCAGTTACTTTGAAGATTTTTATTTGATTTTGATCCCTTAATTCAAATTCCACGTCACTTAAATTTGATACTTTGATCCGAGAATAACAAACCAACGAGAAGCGACAAACGTCTGTTTTGAGCGGACGTTTTTTGGGTACACATGACCAAATATATGGTGCACAAAGAAAGTTTGCCTATTGCAAAAAAAACGGCTGTTTTGATTTTCACTTTAAAATAAACATCAGATACAAAAATCGTAATACCTAATTTTGATTATAAATGTGATCTTGTACTATTAAAGTATCGGTAGTTCAGTAGTGTATTAATTAGCACGTTACACTCCGACTCAACTTCAACGTTCACCTTTTTTTTGTCGGGTTTGTATGTATTTAAGGTGTACGAAAGTCATGGAAAATCAAACGTTTTGACAAAACTGTAACTTCTCGTTGGTTTGTTATTTGTTATCTTTTTCGAGTCTCAAATAATTAATTGAATAAATTAGTGAAATATTTCTTGGTCAATCCAATTTGTTATATTCAAAACAACCTGTGTTTATATTCTCAAAAACGTTTATTATAGATATAATATCCCACGTCATTGGAACTTGGAATAGTCAAGTTGACGTGTTATGTTCTAATTTCGTTTAAAATTTATATTTATCCTTCTTTTAGCAGTAGCTAAAGTACGATCCTGCATTGAATGAACGAAGACAAATGACACGCCGGACAGGTTCGACAACAAAAATACCCCCTTCTCCTAAAGTTAATAAATGCAAGGGGTTTCTTGTTGTTATAAGTAAAATAAAACGAAAAAATGGCGTGTGCTAACCTAGTTAAATATTTCCGCCTTCCTTACTTTAATAAATATTTTCTTTATTTTAAATACAACCCCTAAAACCTATAAAACTGACACGAAACATGATATCACTAACCTACATAGAAGATTGTTCGTTAATTATATTTTTTTAAAACAACTCTTTTATCAAAAAGTGTCACCTAGTTAATACGTTCGTATAAATCATAAAATTATTAATAGAAATAATACAGGGTGTGTCATAAGTGGGTTGTTACTAGAAATCCTTTGACTTTGTTTAGCCTAGCGTAGTGGTAGTCAGTTGTGAACTTGACTAGTGTGTATTACCCTTTAAGTGAGTTCACACTGGTAGTCAAAGGTGTAAGTTTTGTTGTTTGTTGTTACCTAAAAACCATGAATAAAAAGGTAACTACAAAACACCGTGTATTTGTTTTGTAAACAGTGATAACTGTGATTTGTTTGTGGAACGTTTTCCAAACATCCAACCTCCATCTCGGGTATTCGCAATTATTAAAATTTGCAGAGACTGGGTCGGTTGCGAAGATTTATAGTTCAACTAGGCTAAAGTATGTAACTACAGAAGATAATCTTCTGGTTGTCGTGCAATGTTTTATGCAATCACCGACTAAATTTCAAAGACAAGCGTCTAGAAAGTACGGAAAAAACAAAAACAAGCCGACAAAGGATTCAAAAAAGTCTGAAATTGAGAGGGTACCTATATTTGCAGCCAGTTGAAAAAAATTTGATATGCAACAAGATGAAGCACCCCCCCATCAAGGAGTTATTGTGAGAAACTTCCTGACTAAAAACTTTAATAAATAGATTGGGAAAAGGGGTATCATTAAATGGCCTCCACAATCCCTAGATATCACACCTAAGGATTTTGTAGTCTGGGGTCTACTAAAAAATGATTCGTGATGTTAAGCATTTGATGACACAAATCCAATCAGAATTTGAAAACCTACAGTTCCGAAAGATTTGCGACAAAATGTGTAAATCATGGTTTAAAATATTTGCAATGTTTGTTGAGAACAGCATGAAAAATATCTTTTGTAGGTTTAATGAAATGTACTAGTATTTGTGTGTTAATAACAAAATTTTTGATAGTAAATTTGTATTTTTGGCAACTGACTTATGGCCCACCCTGCATTTACATGATCACATGAATTAACGCACATTTAAATCATTTGCTTGTCAATAAGAATATATATCTTGTTAAAAGTCCTGGCAATTTTTCGGCTTTACTTATTACTTTCTTTAGACACACATTCAAGCGATATTCGGTAATATCTCTCCCGTAAGATAGACCAAAACATGTGTCTGCATAATGTGAGTGGAAATTTATTTTCAAACAGAGAACCGACCGCCTGCCGATGCCGCCACATAACCGCTAACCGCCTCTTGGACGGATTTGGCGGTGGCTGTGAACACGACGTGACAATGTTTCATTAGGTTATGGTTTGTTCATTCTGTCGCCACACAAATAATTAATATTTTAATAACATTTTTACATCATTATTCTCAATGATTTGTGATTAACGTTAAAAAGAGTTCGGTTAAGTTAATTTGTGTAACTCTTGCACGTGGGTAGGCAATCTGAGTGTTTGGCTTATAGTAAGCGAATATAAACATTTTCAAGTATTGTCTTCACCAAAAACAAATCAAAATCGTACTAATATGCACCCTGATTGGGTCAGTGTCTGGCACAATCAGCATATCATACATACATTTTTATGGTCAACGTCAACGTTACTGCGTGACGTTTGTCAAGATTTCAGTCAGTGTCAGTTTAAAATCTTTGTAGTGAAAACATCTTTATATTTTTATCTAACATACACACAACGTCAAAAGTCTTGGACCCCCACTCAGCCTTGTTAAAGAAATGTTTCGTTAGAAAAACAAATAATTTATAAAACTATATTGTTTCCTGAATCTGTTTTTTGTAAAAGGAGTATTTTTCATAAACTGGGATACTTGGGAAATTAAAAACTAATGATTGTGTGAATTTGTTAAAAAATGTATTAAATCAACGTTGGAATAACATATTAACCCGTCTGTGCATTGAAATAACCAAGCGGTTGATAGTGTCTTGTGAAATATTGCTCCATTCCTCTGCAGCTGCTACGACTAACTCATATGCAGTCTGAGGTAGGTTGATTCGATCGTAAATAGCTCTAGCAATGTAATCAAACATGTTTTCAATGAGATTTACATCAGGCGAAATGGCTTGCCAATTTAATCTACTGATATGTCCTGCTTCAATTGTATCTTGAATCCTTCTTGTGCGGTTGGGCGTTGTCGTCCATAAACACAAAATTTTCACCTAATTCGTTACGTATGGGGTAGATAATGGGCGTAATAACTTGTTTGACGTTAATTTGGCTGGTGATATTCTGTGTAATGCGAATTAATGGGGTACGGCGATTAAACATCATTAATTCTGGTTTCGTCTGTAAATAACACCCACCTCCACTGCTGCAAAAGCACGATGTCTTGAAAGTAGAGTGGGGACCCGTAATGGTCTTCTAGTACATAAATTTGCATGATGGAGTCGTCTTCGAACTGTAGGTATCGATATAACATGGCGAAACGTACCTTGAAAGTGGCTAATGAGAGCTGAAGCTGTGCGGTGTTTGCGGGCATACTGCACCAAATAACGATCCTCTCTTTCGCTAGACATTTGAGGACGTCCACTACATGGTCTGTTTTCCACTGTATCAAATCCATGATATCTGTGTACTATTCGCACATCTGATGATCTAGGAATGCCCAAGATTTCCGATATCTGATAATTACAGTGCCTTGCTTCGTGTAAAGCAGTTATTCTTGTCCGATTAAACGCAGAAATTTCACGACCTCTCATTATAATTACAAAAATGAAACGAAAGAATACACTAGTCACTTGGCTGAATATGCTATCACTGCCAATATTTTGTAAAAACATTGATAATAAAATAAGGACTCGTTAACGACATCTTTTTATTTTCTTTTTTGTTCCCTAACTACATGTTATTGTTTACCACGGTAAGAAAAATAACTGGGTTTAATCGAATTATTTGATATATAGGGGGTCCAAGACTTTTGACGTTGTGTGTAGTTATATTACATCGTTATATTTTTACCAAACAATCTTAGTGTTTTCAGTGCCAAACTTTACGATGTTGCTGATAATTTAGATGCGCGCAGTGTTGTGGGCTTAAAGTCCAGGAGTTATTCCACTCTACCTGTAGTTAGCCCAATAAAATATTCTTTATTTTAAAACTGCTTTATGTTTTTCTAAAATGTTTTGCAGTACCCAAATCAAAATATAGTGCATATGCTTAGTATAGTATAATGCGACCATATTTTATAAGCCACATGCACAGTGCATGCATTTGTTTACTTAAAAGGCCTCTCGGAGTTGTTTTTAGTATAGTTCGTTTAATATGTGACCTACTGGACCGCGTGATCTACCCGTATTGCAAATGGTGATCTACCAGGTAGATGACAAATTATATTACAGATCGTATTTAATAATAAAAACAAATATTACACAAAACAGTTTTTATAGGTTTATTCCATTAAGCCGTAATCTTATGGTTTTACAGCACAAAAAAGAAAGATTTTTATAAAAACTTATTGAAATTTGATTTGTCAATATTTGTCGTATTAATTTAGCTTCTCCCTCTATGTAGATATTCAAAATTATAGGTAAATATATAAATATTAATACAATGTTAAACCTTAATTGGTTTTAATCATTTTAATGTTCATTTTACAGTCAATTAAATCGCCTAAACTTTTATGCATCAATTTGAAAATAATTATTAAAAATGGATAAGTTTTAAACAGTTACATTTTAATTGGACAATTTTAGTTATATTTAAAATTATTACACAAATATATAAACACCTATTATCGCTTTTCTTAATGATTGTCAATAATTTTTCGTTTATATTTATTTTTAATTGTTTACTATGTTTAACGAAACAAGGTGGGAATTTTAGTCGTTTTTATCTTAAACTAAATGATAATTTTTAACTTTACTAGTTTTCTTATTTAATCGAAATTTAAAAATTTTAATGACTTATTTTTAAAGAAATAAAGTTGGTTGAAAAATAATGTATAAGTAAATAATGCGTTATCAATTCTTAGGCTATTCTCTTGATTTAAACATGTTAAAAAAATTTCATTTGATTATCGTAGCACTACTCTATACACTGTGCTTTGAGAAGATTTTTTTTTCATTTCTTGTTTATTTAAACGTCAATATATAAAAATGTTTACCATAAAAAACCATAAAAAATTCATACTTAGCATATATGCATACATAAAGTCACGCCTTTTTCCCATAGGGGTAGGCAGAGACCACTTCCTTCCACTTGCTACGGTTCGTACACACATCTTTTGCTTCCTCTACTTTCATCAGTGCTCTCATACATGTTCTTCGGTTGTTGGTACTCTTGAACTGGCCTTTCTTCAAAACAATGTTGATCTGATCGTGATATGTTCTCCGAAGTCGACCTCTACCGATTTGCCCATTCACACTCGCCTTATAAATTTGTTTCGTCAATCTTCCTTCATCCATCCTTTCTACGTGTCCAAACTATCTAAGCATTCCTTTATCTATCTTTGTGACCACATCTTCTTTTACACCACAGCGTTTTCTTATCTCACTATTCTTAACTTTATCCAACCGAGTCACTCCGGCTATACTTCTCAGACTACTCATCTCCGCAGCATTAATCCTATTTTCATGCTTTTTCTGCCAAACCCAACATTCACTACCATACATAATTGTAGGAACCAACACACCTCTATGCACCGCCAGACGTGCCTTTTTGGACACTTTCTGGCTATTCATAAAGCTATGCAGTGCCCCATTCATTTGTTTTTCTGCCAACACCCTTCGCTCAATGTCACTGTCATACTTTCCATCTCTAGTAAATTTTGAACCCAAGTACGTAGACAATGTAGACCACAATTCACTCCTCACCACTCTGTCATAGGCCTTTTCCAAGTCTATAAAAGCGCAATAGACCTTCTGACATCTACCAAGAATTTTTCGACTATACCTCGTAAGGAAAAGACCTGATCTCCTTCCTCTTCTAAATCCTGCTTGCACATCCCATATCATCTTCTCAGTTTCATTCGTTACTCTTTTGATCAATATCTTTGCATACAGTTTGCCGACTATGCTGAGTAAACTAATACCTCGCTAGTTCTTACAGTCCTGCTGCGAACCTTTTTCCTTGTAAAGCGGCACGATGACGGCCTTGCACCAGTCGTCTGGTACACTACCACTTCTCCAACAAAGGTTAAAAAGGTGGTCCAGTAGACTAGCTACCACGTTTTGTCCAGCCTTCAGCATTTCAACTATTATCCTGTCGTACCCAGCAGCTTTACCCAATTTCATACTGTTCAACGCGTCCACAATTTCTGTCGTAGTAATTTTACTTTCATTGCAACTTTCACTCATGTCTTCGAATTGGGCCTGTACTTGTGTATCCTCTTTCTCAACAGCTGATTTTTTCTGTGGTACAAAAACACCTACATTTTTTTTAATACGAATTTATCAATAATATATTATTATTTTTTCTAACAACATTTCTTCATTAACCTTATTTAAAAATAATACCTTTTCTTTTTTGCTGTGTAGTTTTCAAAGAACCACAATATTCACAATGTTCATTTAAAATATAACAATTTTTTCACACTAAACTACCACATTTGTGTATTTATAGCCTATTCAAATTAATTTATTGGCATTTTGTATTTCAACCAGCCAGTTTATAAATTAAAAACAGAATGGAATGCTTTAATTCACTTCAAAAAATACCTAGCACAAACTGAATTACACACAAATTCGTTTTTATTCTTTGAAAGATAGCAAATACCCTTTAATTTATATTAAAAAACACACTAGATGATTGTAATAAATCAAGTGAAATAAATATCTCTCGGAAAGTTTTGTAGAATACTCTACGACTTTTTTTCTATATTAAATGTTTTTCTTAAGGAAACAATACTAGGTATGAAATAATTTTTATTTAGAGCATACTTTTTTATTAATTAGCTTGATATTAATAATTATATATACATATATATATATATATATATATATATATATATATATATATATATATATATATATATATACCCATATATACGAGAGGTGGTCCCACGTCGTTGTGTTCTTTTAGTAGTTGCACAGAGTTGGTAATTACTGAAGCAGCCTCTTGCAATGACAGGTATTTTAAAATACTTACTTTTAAACTTACAATAAATTTGAAGTGTAATATTGCTATTAAATAATTTTTTTAATAAACTGTGACTAATTTTTTAAACAAAACTTATTGGGGAAACCCAGATTTGCCAGTATCAACTTCGTATAAGGATGAGATATATTTTTGTTTATCAAAACACTAGTCATTTGAAAAATGTTTCAAATCCGCTTAAGAAAGTAAATAGTTAATGTGAGATAAAAGACGTATTTGGGACGATCTATACGAAAAAATAACAAAAAAATAATCATCAATAATCGAATATTCCGTTTGCGGTTTTTGATAATAATAGTAACATCACAACTTAACATCAGGGTCAGATAGTGTACAAGAAGCAATGCCTAACGGCTCGTTTGAAAGGGAGTTTTCATCCCACTGTAAAATCAGAAAAATCTTTAAATTACTAGTTATATAAATATCCATTTAAAAAAATATGAATTTAGTTGTTATTTCTCACCAATTCACTTACAAAATTTATCACCTTTTTTTCTGAATAATACATTTTTTTATGTGATTGCTGTTTAAAAAAATTTATTTAATTTTCTTCGTGCTTTAACTAACTGTACCTAACCTTTTTTATGGCTTCGGATTAATATCCTTTAGCTGCACATCTTGCGATCAATCTCTACTCTCTGATCACAGTAAAACTTAAATACTAGTAGGAAATTGCCAGTTCAATTGTTTAAGTTTAAGAATAAAACCATCTACGCCGGGAATTCTCTTGAATTGAAAAAAAGATGGTTCAGGTCAACAATTTTGTTATCATACTGACAAAGAGGTGATTCATAAATCCCAATTTTGCGCAAATGGGCCGGAAAGCATCTATGATTTAATTTGAATCTTGTGATGATAGTAAAGTACTTTTTGGCAACAACGATCAGAAATATATGAAGAACCTCTTTGAACAGTTTATTATAAATTGAGAAGAAAGGGTTAGTGGTTTACCGGCCATTTCTGGCCACTTTTTTTCTCATTCATTAACCATATTTTGCTTATAGATGCAAAAGCTGAGGCCTTCGCCATCACTTATGGTCTAGAACAACTGGTCGAGCTACCAACCCGCATCCCTGATGTCAACAACCAGGCTGCCAATACACTGGATCTTTTCCTCACCACCAATCCTGACCCGTATAGAATAGAAGTTTGTGCCCCACTTGGAAACTCTGATCACACCCTCATCTCCACAACATGCTCTTTCCATTTACCATCGAGCAGCACAATACCACCCCGTCTCATGTGGCATTACGATTCGGCCGACTGGGAGGGTCTTCGTATGTTTTTCTCAGCGTTTCCATGAAAGAGAGTTTGTTTCTCCTCAGTAGATCCAACACGATGTGCTGAGACAATTTCTGAAATCATCATGTTGGGGATGCAAACTTACATACCGAATACCGAAAGAAGAACATCATCCGATAAGACCTGGTTTAACAGAAACTGCTCTAGAGCTGTGGCTTTCAAACAGGCAGCATACCATCGATGGCAAAAAAATCCGGGACCTGAGACCAGAGCAGCATATGTTGAGGCTAGAGGCATATGCAAAGAGACAATAGAATGTTCAAAAGATGCTCATAATGCCAAAATAAGATAAAAACTTGTTGAATGTCCTAACGGATCCCGTTCATTTTGGTCTTTCGCCAAAGCTGTGGGAAGAAACTTCACTTCCAGCTCTTTTCCTCCCCTAACCAATGAAGATGGAACACTAGCAACGACTGCCCAGGAAAAAGCCAATATCTTTGCGCACCTATTTGCTGGAAATTCCACTCTGGATTCTTCGGGAAAACAACCCTCGAACATTACACCTATTGACAGTCACATGCCCGAGATCACCTTTCGCCAACGTACTATCAGAAAGATTTTGCTGGGTCTCAACACCAACAAAGCCTGTGGATCTGACGGAATCCCGCCGATTGTTCTCAAGAAATGTGCCCCCGAACTAACACCTGTTCTTTGCAAGTTGTTCAACCACTCTTACAATTTGGAAGTATTTCCGTCCAATTGGAAAATTGCAAGAGTACAGCCAGTCCCTAAAAAAGGCAAAAAGACCCTACCTAGCAACTACAGACCTATCGCACTGCTATCTATTATTTCAAAGGTCATGAAAAAAAGCCATCAACATCGAGCTCATGAAATATCTGGAAGACTCAGGAATTATCAATGATAGGCAATATGGCTTCCGCCATCAGAGATCAACTGGTGACCTGCTCGCATACGTCTCACATATATGGCAGCTATCTATTGAAAAGTATGGAGAAACTTTAGCTGTGGCATTAGATATCTCCAAGGCGTTCGATCGAGTTTGGCACCAGGGACTTCTCGCCAAGCTTCCATCTTATGGCTTGCCCCCTCAGCTTTGTTCTCTGCTTGCTAGTTTTCACTCAAACAGGTCTCTCCATGTAGTGGTCGATGGAGTTTCATCTGACACTCTACTCATAAATGCTGGTGTTCCGCAAGGATCCATTCTAGCACCAACACTATTTTTACTTCACATCAACAACCTATTGAAAGCAACTTCATGTCCCGTACACAGCTTTGCCGATGATAGTACCCTCCATACCGCATTCTCTTCCAGGGCCCCTATATCAGCCCGTGAAACCAGAAATGAACGAGGAAGAAATGTTGACAATATAAATATGCTGCTTATGATCTATAAGGCACAGATCCGACCTGTACTGGAGTACTGTTCCCATATTTGGAGTGCAGCACCTAAACATATCCTGAAGCTACTGGATTCTGTCCAAAAAAGGGCAATTCGTCTCGTCGGTGATGCCTCGCTTACAAACTCGCTCACTTGTCTGGAACACCGTAGAAGAGTTGGCGATTTGTCTCTATTTTATAGATATTTTCATGGGCGATGCTCTTCTGAAATATCAACAATCACTCCTCCTTTGGCAGTCTCTTCGAGATTAACCCGTCAAGTTCAGTCTTCACACCCCTTCGTGGTCACTTTGGAGACCTGCAGAATATCACTTTCCAAAGACTCATTCATCTAAAGAATTGCGAGGCTTTGGAACTCATTGCCTAGGGAGGTGTTCCCCGAGGCATACAACCTCCAGAAATTTAAGAAGAACACCAACTCCTACCTTCTTTCCCTTGGTTCCCACGATGTTCTCTGAACATTACAGGATATCCCTTTTCGTGGGAACCAGAACATAAAAAAAAAAAGACATCATAATATCAGGGAATTTTATCAAAATTAATAAAAGTTCTTGCTTTTTAAGCTCCCTCATTTGCTATTGCATTTCCAGAGATACCGCTATGACCCTTGACCCAGATGAATATAGCTTTACAATTAATGCACAATAGCTTACGAAGTATTCTACAAACATGGTAGTTTTTGTAAAGGTTGTTTGCAATACGTTATTCTTATTGTAGCACAGTTACTCTTAAACATCAACAAATCGATAATACTTAATATGTAACAGACATAATCCGTTAGTTTTACTCAAGTAGCTGTTTCTATACTTTAATTGTCACATTATTATTTATCAACAGATGTTTGTGTAAATATTTTTAAAATAAATTCGTTGGCTTATTACATCGTTCACTGTAAAAATATTACCTCATAGATTATGCATTTTATCATACGATATTTTTTAGTATCAATCCATCATAACTTGAGGTTCATAACAATAATTTTGGTGAATTTTATTGAGTCGATAGATTTATATCATTTGTCACTTTATTTATTTATTAAACGTCATTGTTGCTACGTAAGTATTAACAATATCGACGGAAATTGAAAAATCAGATGCTGAAGCCAAGTTGAATTTAATTCCTCTGAAATCCAGGTATTTGTAAAATAAAGAATATAAATAACTGGTATTATCGATGGAGCAGAAGCAAACTCAAAATATCGACAAATCGGTAATGTTAACTTATATGTTGGAAAACTCCAGAATTTATAAATTTTCATCACTTTGGTGTATTCATTCAATTCAACGTCTCTGTAATAAAGGGACCGACCTCTCGGACTTTGGTCTCGGTCATGTTTTCACAGACGTTGACATCTATTTTCGCAATAAATGTCGCAAGTTTCTGCTAATGTACACATACCTTATATGTTGAAAATGTCCAGAATATATAAATCTTTGTCACTTTGATGTATTTATTTAATTAATATTTATTTAAAATAACTTTTTTTGTTTAAGTTGTTATAAGGTAAAAGAATAATAAAATTTGACATCAATCTTGTTAGTAATGCCATTACATAGCAACCTTTATAAAATCTCGTTTATGCACGTATAGGGGAGTGCTAGCCCCTACACTTACGTATAGTAGTGAATGTTGGGTTGGCAGCAGAAGTATCAGAGTAAGATCATTGGAGTGGAGATGACTTGTTTAAGAAGTATAGCGGGAGTGACCTTGATGGATAAAGAAATAAATAGTGTGATAAGGGAACGCTGTGGTGTGAAAGAAGATGTAGTAACAAAGATAGATAAAGGAATGCTTAGATGTTTCGGACACGTATAGAGAATGGATGATAGAAAATTGACGAAATATATTTATAAGGGGAGTGTAAATGGGCAAGTCGGTGATGCGAACGTATCACGATCAGATCGAAATTGTTTTAAAGAAAGGCCAGGTCAATAGCATGTATAAAAGCGCTGATGAATGTAAAAGAAGCTAAAGACATGTGTAAAAACAATAGTAAGTGAAAAGAAGTGGTCTCTGCCTACCCATATGGAAAAAATAAGTGATTATATGTATGTACATTATTTAAAATGTTATTTAAATTTTTATCCAAAAATTTGCTACTCACAATAAACAGATTTAAAATTTAATAAAAATATTTGCTGTGCAATCCCGAATAAGGCACCACACTGACTTAGATGTCTGTTGCAGGGCCATGGGACTCAACGGCCACATAGACGGGGTGGATTGAGATCGTGCAATCATGCATAACGAACAAGCCCTTCGGACGAGATACCCACGTCTGCTCTTCTATATGCTGGTGATATTTGAGTTTTACGGTAAGTCTACAATTAGCAATAAAAACGATTTTATTCTCTTACCGATTTGTTTTTTGTTTATTTCTGAATCATTCATTAACTTATATATAGTGGCCGAATTGGTTTTGTAAAAAGATATAGGTACCTTATACTATATACTTACGCGAGAAAAGAATTTCGAACATAATAGACACCACAAAATTAAATTTACGATAAAAATTTGTTGTTGCAATACTTTTAGTAACAACTCATATTACACATTACCTCTGCGATATCGTGCTTGCAATAGCTATTTGTGTATTCAGAGCGCAGAGTGATAGATTGCCGCTCGGCAAAGAAAGTCTTTGGAGAGTAGCAATGACATTTTGTGCTCGAAATACACACAAGATTTTTTCTACAAATGCAGCTCTTGGAAAAAACACTCGATACTTTATTCAACATATATGGACATAATAAATTAATAACTAAATATAATAAGACTTTAATTCTTAACACATTGAACAATATTCTTAAAAATAATTATTTCAATTCATTATTTACTGCATTGAAATTAAATATTAACATGTTTTCTTGGAGTGGGTCCAATTTATGAATGCCTCATTTTGTAATTTATATTTCTTCCTTGATTTCTCCGGTAACAGATTCAAAGTTACAATTTCTGCACTTTCTGCTTTATCAGCAGAAAGTGCAGATAGTTTGATAGTTCACTGTCACTTTTTTCCATCATGAAAGAATTGAGTTTGAATTGGTTTTTTAATTTTTCCGCTCACGACCACAAATGCTGTCAAATAATGATATTTTTCAGAAAACAATAACTTTGTGTTGGGATTTAAAAGCGTCAAAGGCTTCTTTGTCAAGCGGTTACAGAAAAAAATATTTATTTAATTAAATTTATTAATTTTTATTGGGACAGCTTATGTGATTTTGTGTACAATATTTGTTATGGATTTAAATTTGCTTGGCAACACTTTCATATGGATTCCCTTTGCACTTTTTTTGGTGTTTAGTAAAAAGCGGTCGGATTAGAAGAGCCCACACTGCAGCTTTAAAGCTTATTGTGTTCCGCAGCTACCATCTTTTAGCCTAGTTGGCACTGAGCCAGCTAGTCTTCTGGCTAAGCTTAATCGAGGTTTAACTTTACACTTAAATATAACAATTTAACACGCTTCGTATCAAGTTTCTAGCCCCTGCCGCATCAATCTGGATCGATTCATTCCAATGTTGAATGCGCCACGTAGTAAGAGTGTTACAGTCAAATATTACGTGGGATGTTATTTCCTTCCCATCCCCACATAGTATGCATATTGGGTTCTCCAAAAAGATGCCCATGCTATGCGGATGTTTCCTCAGACAACAGTGTTCTTCAGTTTTGCTAACCGCTAGTGTATTGCCGTATCAGCCGCGAATGTTGCCATTGTCGTGTCATCCGTGAGTTAACTTTTTTTCTTATAACAAGTATTAACTGTACCTTTAATGATGGTTTCTAAAATGTCACTTCGTAATACTTACCGAGCATATACTGAGCATCTTATTTCGTATAACAAGCAATTAGTAGCCTAAAATTATTTTTTTTAATTTCTGATAGCAAATAGTAGTAACCCAACCTATCTAGCATTTTTTCTTAAAAGCTTATCATTGATGGAATTAAATTTCTAAGACGAGATATTCTTGTCCTGAAGTATGATAGACCGACGAAATAGTTGTTTTAGTGGAGAATTTTTTAATTGCCAATTCCCAACTTCTTAATAGTTTCTTTTAGATAGAAACTAGACAAATGTAATGCACGAATGATAATTTTCAATACCATAAGACATTTAAGTCGGAAGAGCGAGATAGTAAATAGGAGGAATCTCATTAAAATGTCTCACACGTAAGAGAATTGTGATTCTAAGATGGTAAGTTAATTATTCAGACCGATGAAACAAAAGCCTACACAAAGCAAGAAATTAAAACAAATAAGATACGTTTCTCGCGTTGCGGTTAATGTGCGACTAAGTTAAAATTTGAATTCGGCATTTGTCACAAAAGAGCACTTGGCTTAATGGCCCGATCCTATCTTCATTTTTGTTTGTCAACAGCTATCGTAAAGTATGTTTAAGTATAATAATTTAAATACAGAGGACGTTTTAATTCGCAAAGTAGTACACACATCATTCTACATCCTTTGATGAGCATTGATAAATGGATATACTCCTGTTTTCTCGCACCCAATTGATGTTTTCCTACCGGATCAATACTGGTTTTTATTGTTTTGACTAGGACCTTTGTCTGGTTAACTCTTGTATTTAAAAAGTTTTTATTTGATTAATAATTTCTTAAATCAGGATTTCGTGACTAAATTTAATTAGTTTTGCTAATTTGCCATTATATCCTGTATTAACATTTTGCATTTTGAATTATCTGCATTTTTTTACCTACTTCTCCGTTGTTCATATTTTTAACTTTCCAGCCCAGTGGGAAGTTATAGTAATGGGATTTTGCGAATTCCGAATTTTGACATATCTCCACATTTCAAGGTCCCCAGTGTCGAGTACAATAGTTTTTAAGTGGACGTCTGTGTGTGTATGTAGGTATGTGCGTATGTTCGTTAGGAATTATTTTTCGTCTCGATTATCTCAAAAACAAAAAATGATATCGACGTGGAACCAATTGCATTCGACGCATAATACGCAATTAAGAATTGATTAGATTTTCAGCGAAATCGGTCAAGCTGTTTTGATGTAGAATAGAAAAACTGAAAAAAATGTTAGGCTACCTGAATTTTGCAATTTATAAATTGTACTATTTTTAATACATTATTTTAAGATCTTTTGAATAATATAATTATTGCATGTCAGGAATATTTGTATGATAAATATGATGACAATATTTCATAAAAAGAGATAGTTTTAGAAAACAAAAATAGGAATTCGAGAATTTTAAACTTCTGTCAGTATTGAGAGAATAGCATTGAAGACGCTATAACTGTGAAAAATTATTGTAAGTAATAATCAAGCATTGTTTATAACAATTGAATATTGTTACTAACAAATGATTATTGATCATAATAATTATAAATTTTTTTTCAATTGTTATAAACAATTGAAAATAGCTTCCGCTTATGAAATTATAAGAAAAAGTTTGAAAGAATACGGTTGACATAAACAGAATATTGTTAATAAAAATTATAATTTGTTATAAACAATTTGAAATCATTTTTTATAATAATTTTAATAATAATAATAATTTTAACAACAAAATATATGGTATT
Organism: Agelastica alni; assembly: GCA_950111635.1. Taxonomy (NCBI): domain Eukaryota; kingdom Metazoa; phylum Arthropoda; class Insecta; order Coleoptera; family Chrysomelidae; genus Agelastica; species Agelastica alni. Next base: position 60,274,550 of record OX467708.1, read on the forward strand.
TTTTCATTCTTTCCACTGGGAAGTTAGTCGTGTGGACCTCTCGGGTCGCACCCAGACCACTACAATTGTTTTTATTTTTGGTAACTTCTAATCATGTTTTTTTTTGTCAGATTGGATGCTTACCGAAATAATAAAGAATAATAATTTTAATATGTTAAGGATGAAACATCCGAAAAAAAATGACTGACTTATAATCAAATGTTAAAAAAATAATTAGTTTGTACCAACACTGCTGCATATAATTTTATTAAAATAATCGACACATTTTTAAATTTCCTGTTATATACTTTTTAACCTCTAAATTACTAATTCTAGATGTGTTGCTGTTTGTATTTCAAATATTTAATCCACCTTTTAGGTACGTTTCACTTTCATGCGTATTTTTTAATAACACAAAAATATCAGTACTTGTCGAGTAATGAGCTCATCTAAAGTATAAGTCGGAGGCAATTAGCTGCAAAAAGAAACTGGGTAACGGTACCTGAGTTACAAATGCAGCTATTGCAAATACATGGAAGTCGTTTCTTACAGTACCTACCCTTATAAATCGTTTGCACGAAGCTCACTTATGATTTAGAAGACCGCTGAAAGAGGCAATCGCGAAACTCGTTTAGTTTGTGCTGAGGTACAAGTGTTATATCAAAATATCCAATGAAGTCGATTTTGTTTTTTTAAACAAGTCAAGATTTAGTTTACATCCTGTCGTGCAAGAGTATGGAGAATACCAGCCAATGAAGCACGATTGCAGAATATACAGGAGGTTTATTCTTATAGAGGAGGTACAGTAATAGTTTGGGGTGGAATCAGCATCACAAGTAGGACTGATTTAGTTTTGCTGCAAATATTTTTAAATGTCAATAGGTACATTTACGAAAAACTATTTACAACTATTTTGCAGCCATTGAAGAAAATTTCGTATTTCGATTTTCAGAACCCCAAAAAATTATATAAGGATTTGCAGGAAGCCTGGATAGCTATACTTTAAGCAATAGATAATTTGATTCTATTTTAGCAAATCCTATGTAGAGCTGTTATATATTATTGAATTTAAATTTAAGTATAATAGTTAGCTAGTTTAAGTTGTCTTATTTTTTTTTTTTTTAAGTGGGTTGTGGTTTAAATAAACGTTTTCAAAATAAACTAGTTTTAATTTATTAACCGCAAAACCTTAAGGAAGTTGAAAAGTTCCAGCATGGAATAAAATATCCTTAGATTATATTCCATATCTCCATACCGAATCAAAATTTGCAATATCTTTAAAGTATTTTCTTTCATATATTTGAATATTGTCTTCATAGTAAACATTATTTTGTTCAGTTTTTGGCACAAGAAATATGTTCCTCTCTATTAAATTATCAAGAACTTAGTGTATTCGGATGAATGCATTTTGTCACCCTACAGATAAATAATTTATATTCAGATTTTTTCTGCATCTATATATCTACATACATACATAGAGTCACGCCTTTTTCCCATAGGGGTAGGCAGAAACCACTTCCTTCCACTTGCTACGGTTCGTACACACATCTTTTGCTTCCTCTACTTTCATCAGTGCTCTCATACATGCTCTTCGGTTGTTGGTACTCTTGACCTGGCCTTTCTTCAAAACAATGTTGATCCGATCGAGATATGTTCTCCGAGGTCGACCTCTACCGATTTGCCCATTCACACTCGCCTTATAAATTTGTTTTGTCAATCTTCCTTCATCCATCCTTTCTACGTGTCCAAACCATCTAAGCATTCCTTTATCTATCTTTGTGACCACATCTTCTTTTACACCACAGCGTTTTCTTATCTCACTATTCTTAACTTTATCGAACCGAGTCACTCCGGCTATACTTCTCAGACTACTCATCTCTGCAGCATTAATCCTATTTTCATGCTTCTTCTGCCAAACCCTACATTCACTATCATACATAAGTGTAGGAACCAACACACCTCTATGCACCGCCAGACGTGCCTTTTTTGATACTTTCTGGCTATTCATAAAGCTATGCAGTGCCCCATTCATTTTTTTTTCTGCCAACACCCTTCGCTCCATGTCACTGTCATACTTTCCATCTCTAGTAAATTTTGAACCCAAGTACACAAATTCATTAACTTGTTCCACTCTTTCTCCCTCAATCGAAACCCCACAGTTTGTCAATCTATATGTATTAAATATCATAAAATTTGTTTTCTTCAATTCTCCCTCAGTTTCACATTAATAGTGTTTTTTCTTTAATTTACATAGTTTGGCATGTCTGAATTTGGTATATTGTTTCTTTAATAAAGGCAATTGCTAATTCCAATAATTTTTTAAATTGCTTTAAGAATAAATGTTTTAAAAACTTTTTCAATATGACAGCTTATAAAAACAATAGTTTAGTCAAAACTGAACTACTAGAAGCTGACAAATAGCTGGAAATGTGCCAGTCGCTGCTTGCTGGCATTTTTGCCAGCCGCTGATCAGAAGCAGCTGACAACTAGCCTAACCTAACCCACGCGACGCTTAAGATCGTTTGCACAAACAAAAAGATATTTATCCGCTTTATCCTCACGGTTTATTTCGTTGCAAGGAATTGTATTTGTTATTCGCTGATGGAGAATATCTGCAGATAAGTATATTATTTGACTGCAGAAATGTTTGCTTCAGTCTTTCGCAAAATGAATAATTTTCTTCGAAAACATTTTATATTTCAGTTAAAATACTGTTCAATGGATAATATTTATTGCGCAAACTTTGTTTATTAAAACATTTTTCTCGTACGTTTCCTAGCAGAAACTAGTTGGTATTATTAGATATTTTTTTATATGATGTTATGTTTATTTTGGTTGTTTTGCTGATAAAAATATTTATAAATTATTCGGAAATAAACGGACCCCAAACTTCATACAAAATAGAAATTTATTATTATTATTATTTTAGCAAATTGCATTTTGAATTTTTTGACCAACTTTGTGCTGTGCATCTGGGGAGTTTTAACGTTGAATGTTTCTGTTTCTTTCGTTAAACAAATACGCAAGCTTACAGACAAATATGTGTATTTCGAAAATTTTCATTTCAAAGCGCCAGTAGCGTCAATGCGAGTAATATTTGCGTTTTGCTTTTCATTTTCATTTATCACAATCAAACTATCTCATAAATCACTAAATAAACCTACTTTTATTACTAGTTATTCAAACAGACCATCCCATTTGGATGATGGAAATAAATTTGCTCGAATTTACTGGTACACATTCCACTATTCTCAGAGTGAGAATCTCGCGTTAATAATTTCAATTCAGCTGCATAATGACTACAATACAAGTTTATGATAACGTTGCCCAAATACACGTTTTGATTTTATACTGGTTTAAATTTATAATAAAACAACGCTAAACTTTTTAAAATAAGCCATAATTCTGTAAACTCGATACCAACCAATTGACCCTAGAATTGAAACAAGTATTGTAATTGGAAATTACATTATACACAGGCAAAAAATGAAACTTTTTTTAAATAAAAAAAAAAATTGGCAGTCATTGCCGACAGAATTGAAAACTTAAACTACTGTTTTTTTTTTTGGATTTTTAAATTAATTGTAGTAATAAAAATTAAAATTTCATAATTTGTACATCTAAATCATTGAATAATAAATAACTGTTCTGCTCGAGGCCACTTTTTAACAGAAGATAGAAAAAGAAGAAGCTATGACGTTGTTTCTAAACCCTTTGACTACGTGTAAAGTTCAATGTGTGTATACTGTGCATTGTTTAAATTGTGTTTTAGTTTAATTATTATTTTGATTGTTTAATTGTTGGTTCACTCTGCAGTACAACAGTGAGTACTAGATATGTTAATATTTTTATGTAGATTAATAACAAAAACGAACCATTTATTATTTTTTAATATTATTGTGATCACTGCTGACAGCCGCCTTCACCTTTTACATCAAAAACACCCATCTGTCGCTGACAAAAACTTGGCTCTCAGATTACAACGGAAAATATTGCTAAGCTTTTTTGGTATGTAACCAGATCATTTTAGCGTACTCAGAACTCCCAATGATCATGTGAAGCAAACCATAAGGCAATATTGATATTATTTTGCAATTTAGCTACGTACGGTGGCTACCATATAAAATTTAAATTTTAAGTGTCCTTTTAAGTAACCACATCCTTTTTATTATAATGACGTTATTACAAGCAATTATTATGTCTTTGTTTCACCTTACCAAGCGTTAGATAGGAACACTGGAGTAAAGAAGTTTATTCTTTAGGGATATATGAGAACTTCAACACGACAATGATAATGAAGGTCTTAGTTACGAACAAGCTGCAGTTTAGAATGTTGCCAAAGTTTGTAAAAATTTCACTAAAAATAGCCTGGTAGAAGTAAAAAACATATTTCTGACATAACATTTAATTTTTTTTTCGTTTTTGGGATTATTATGCGCAAGCATTTTATTTTTCACCTGCGATTTTATTATTCGCTTAGCAACGCCGTTTTTTTTTTTATTTTACGTTACAAATTACATTATTTTGTACTCTGGCTATAGTGCACAAAGATCCCGCAGACTTAGTTATTCAACCCAAATAGTACATACATACATACATATAGTTACGCCTTTTTCCCGTAGTGGTAGGCAGAGACAACTTCCTTCCACTTGCTACGGTTATTACACACATTTTTGCTTCCTCTACTTTTATTGGTGCTCTCATAAATGCTCGTCGGTTGTTGGTACTCTTGACCTGGCTTTTCTTCAAAACAATGTTGATCTGATCAAAATATGTTCGCCGAGGTAGACCTCTACCGACTTCCGTCCATTCACACTCGCCTTATAAATTTGTTTCGTCAATCTTCCTTCATCCATTCTTTCTACGTGTCCAAACAATCTAAGCATTCCTTTATCTATCTTTGTAGCCACATCTTCTTTTACACCACAGCGTTATCTTATCTTACTATTCTTTACTTAATTCAACGGAGTTACTCCGACTATAATTTTCAGACTACTCATCTCCGCAGCATTAATCCTATTTTCATGATTCTTCTGCCAAATCTACCAACAGTCCTCTATGCACAGCCAGACGTGCCTTTTTTGACACTTTATGGCTGTTTATAAAGCTATGCAGTGCCCCATTCATTTATTTTTCTACCAACTCTCTTCGCTCAATGTCACTGTCATACTTTCCATCTCTCGTAAACTTTGAACCCAAGTTTACAAACTCATTTACTTGTTCCACTTTTTCTCTCTTAATCAGAACTTTACAGTTTGTCATGCTTTCTTCTCTTACAAAAACCATTACTTTCGTTTTGCTTACATTTATTTTTATCCCTTTGATTTTCAGGGTATAACATTAACCATCGCCTGCAAATCCTCTTGAGATGACGCTAATATGACTTGATTATCGGCGTAAAGAATGCATTTGACGATCAAATCATCCATTTTCAATCCATGCGCACTCTCTTTCAAATCTTTTAAACAATCGTTTATGTATAAGTTAAACAGCCATGGCGAAGCCACACATCTCTGTATCACACCTTTTTTGATGTTAAACCAATCCGTGTAAGCTTCGTTTATCCTGACACAAGCAGTGGAATCCTAGTAAAGTGATTTTAGTGCTTGTATTAAACTACCGCTCACCCCATACATAGAAAATGTTGACCACAATTCACTCCTCACCACTCTGTCATAGGCCTTTTCCAATAGACCTTCTGACTTCTAACCAAGAATTTTTCGATTATACCTCGTAATGAAAAGACCTGATCCACACATCTTTTTTCTCTTCTAAATCTGCTTGCACAACCCATAACATCTTCTCAGTTTTATTCGTCACTCTTTTAATTAATATCCTTGCATATAGTTTGCCGACTATGCTGAGTAAACTAATACCTCGGTAGTTCTTACAGTCCTGTTGCGAACCTTTCCATTGTAAAGCGGCACGATAACAGCCTTGCACCAGTCGTCTGGTACTCTATGACTCCTCCAAAAAAGGTTAAAGAGGCGGTACAAATAATATTACGGTTTAATTTGAAAAATAACATACCTATTGGTTATTGCTGTTTCCTCATTTCGTTTTGTTTACAAAGTTCACTGGCGAGTTTAAATCGCTTATAATATTACTATTTTAATAAAACTGATAAAAATAAAACGAAACATATTGAAAACAAATCACCAATAAGAGTTTGGAAAAGTTGTTATTTTTACTTACAGCTTTCTTTGGACAAGTGTATTAACCGCTTATTTCAAAGAATCGATAAAGTTTCAAAACTAAGGGTCATCAATTGTCTCGATCACAAGCAAGAAACTCATTATTCTAGAAACATGCTAAAATTTAAAGCTGGTTGCCATACTGTACACACAAATATGATATACAGAGTGTTTAACGCTACAAATTAAAAATAGTTTGGATTAAACAAGGTGCAGTCAATTAATCGATTTGCATGAAATCAAACAATGATGAGATGCAAAAATGTAATTTAAACTTTAATAAGTATACAAACTAATGTTTATGGGTGTTCGCGCCATAACGCTTTATTTAGTTTAATTTGTTAAAATCAAACGTTTACTGCCATCTAGTAGATTTAACTCCCACTACCACGTTTGGATCTTTGGAATTCTGTTTGCCTCTAGCATCGCCAGCATATGCAAAGGTACCCATTCGCATTCCAACCTTCGTTCAAGATACTACGTCTTCCGTTTTGTTTTTCGCAGTTGTTGCCACGTGTTAATACACATGTTTAAGACATTTGTCTTCCGTTTATGATTTGTTTCAGGCAGTTAGGTTCCAATTGTTTTTCGTTAATGCTAAAAGTGAATTACAAACTTTCATTTTCCTCGCAAAATAGTAAACTTTCAAAAAGAAGATATTTTAGCCAAATTTTTGTATAAAATTGAGCAATCAATCAATCTTGATGATAACTCAATCGTGATTGAAGATATCTAGAGTTAGAAATCCTTTAAGTTGTACATGCAAACCTCAGAATCTACTAGGGTAAGTCGATTTTCTGTTAACAAATTTGTTATCTTCTGTTCCCTAGGTGCCGTCTCCGCTTCGAAGGTTGGCAATCATAAAAGCAATTCTTATTTTTGAGACCGCAGCTCTAAATAGTTCATTATTACTGCATCCAAATCAATCCCTAAGGTTCTTCAGTCATGAATTTGGTCTTTTTGCTATAGATCTCTTACCTTGGATTTTTCCCTGCATAATTATATGTAGCATTTGATATTTTTCTCTCCTCATGACATGTCCCATGTATAGCAGTTTTCTTCTCTTAATTGTCGGAATCACTTCTTTCTTCTCATGCATACGTCTCATCACTTCCACGTTGGTTATTCTTTCTACCCATGAGATCCTCAATATTCTCCGGTATATCCACATCTTAAATGCCTTTAGTCTCCTCATGTCGGTTACCTTCAGTGTCCAGGCCTTCATCCCATAGTATAGTATAGACAGTACATAGCAACTCATCTGTCGTATTTTTAAATCAAGGTTTAAATCTCGGCAGCAGAAAAGCCTCTTCATTCTTGTAAAGGTTGTGATAGTTTTTAATTGTTTTTCATGTAATTGTAATCCTCAAGTCAATTCCAAGAGACAGATTAATTGATGCTGAGCAAGTTTACGATTTGTTCTTAATTAATGTATTACTTCGGCACTTAAACCTACAAAAAGTTATATCTTATGTTCAAACTGCATACCACCTTCATCAATACATGTTTGGCATCACTTGAAAACGGAAAAGCAGGTTTTTAGAAAGAATTCCGGGTTCGATATTAGATCTTCGCATTTCTCTTCAGTTATCTATTGCAGGTTTAGTTTGTACACCATTTGTCTCGTAGGAAGAGGTCTACCAGGATGTCGCGAATTCTTAAAAATTCGTGTTATAATTGGCATCGTAACGTATGTACTCTGACACCAGGCAGATACGTTTGGGTGTAGTGTATAAGTTAACCACTATAAGTTGGCGGTTCAGGCTGGACGTGCAGTAGCAAAGTTCACCGATACGATGAAGAGCTCATTAGACGTTAGTCGTTCTCGGCGTTCAGATCGCAAATTTAGCAGTGGCGTAGGTGTAATAATTACTTGCAACATATTCGTTTAAATTTATATCGTAAAATACAGACTTTAAAAGCCAAGTTAAAAAAAAGTAGCTGAGTGGTGCAAGCAGAGAACTGCGTAGCAATCTTATTAAAATTATAAGAGACCTTTTTTTATTATTTTACGGGCAACCAGAAATAAATTAAGTAAAGAACATGTTACCATGAAACTCACATCTTTTTATGTACCCGGTACTCACAACTATAATGCTGTAATAAAATAATAAAGATGAATAAAATGATTTCAAAGCAAAGTAGATATTAACAAAAATATCCTAATTACCTGTTTCTCTTTAGTACAAAATTACTCTTTTATGATCATCTAATCATTCTTTCAATACCATAATTAAAGCCTTGGTATTAAAATATAGTTATTGGTAATTGCCGATAATTATCAGATCAATTATGGCCAAACAGAAAACCACAATTTCTAAATAAGTTTATTACGGTGACTTCAATAATGATAGTAAAATAAGTATAAAGTGACACTTATCAAAGTCCAGTCATAAAAATTTCGTAATTTTTAATTTGTACTTGCAGAAGCCAAACTTAATGTACACCCGGGATGTTTAGATACGCGTATACTATTCGGCGGGACTGCATTCTCATTTTAGTGGGATGAGATGGAAACCGTTTCTATCATTTTCAAACAGTAGCTCGCATTCTCTTTCGTTCGCGCATCTCATCCGCCAACCTAGACTGGCTTCATACGGTGCTGCACTGCCATGGCAATATGACTTATACACTTGTATACTAAACTTTTGCCACATCTGCCCTGCCCCCACTGAGCTTGATAATAATGAAGATCGTGAGTGCGTATTTTTTTATAGCGTTAACTGACCTTCGCTGCACCCGGTAGATGCAGGGTGATTTAAAAGAAAGAAATGATATCAAAGTTACAGTGCAACAGAAGTAGCTTGGCGAGCGACTAGCCTCTAAAATAACAAATATACTTCACATTCGTAAACTTCTTGTTCCGATTGAACTTGAGACTTACGATTACTGAAAATTTCGTCGTCGCGATCGGATCGTTATTCGAATATTTTCGTTGTGCGCAGATTTGTGTGTTCTTCGGCCGCCAAGCTACTTCTGTTGCACTGTACGTTTTTTTAAATGGTTTTTCTTTATTCTACGAATAAAATGTTGTAAAGTTTCTGTGGTGTTTATTTTATGTACCTATTTCTTTTCGTTTTTTAATATTTAAAGATTTTTTAAGTTGTATGCCTGAACAAACGTCTCAGGTATATGGAAATGTGCAACACGGCCGCATACACCTGATCATATGTAGCCAAGACGTTAAACTATCGGGTGTTATATTACTTTAATTGAATTTGACCTTTATGCGGAGTGGTACTTTTCGTATTTTCTTTCAACTCATATAGGGATTCTTTATTTCTGAAATCAGCAGTCTATATATTTAAAATTAATTTCTATTTAGCAAAATCGATTTTTTTTATTTTTGTACAATTTTCATGTTAGCAGCTTAAAGCTAATTTACAATTTCTGTCACTAATTAATTTATATCCCCAGTAATATATTATATAATTTAAAACTCGATCATTTACCTTTTAGTTTGTTTGGTCTTCAGAAGACAAAACCATCAAGATCTTTGCCATTCTTATATCTGTCTGTTATGTTCTTTATGACTTACCTCTTGCATTTGTTATTCCGTGTTCCTTATTTGATTACATTATTAATTATAAAACCCTGCCACAAAGATTTGCCACTTCGAATGGCCACCCAGTTTGCACCCCATGTACGTGCTTGGCATGTAATCTGAAAATTCCTAACCCAAATGTAGTTATACTTTTATTACCTTCATTAACATTCTATTGCTCAATGTTGTAATACAGTGAAGTGTGACTGTTATAAATGTAGATGAATTTTGAAGAGTGATAATGAACAAATTACATTACCTTTAAATCATTCTATCTCTTAAATGGTACTTCACAAATATGTAAGTAGATAATTATTAGCTTGTATTTAGGAAACCATTTGACTGGTAGTATTTACCGTCTCAAGTAGTAGTCTCAAGTATTGGGTAAATAAATACAATGGTTACAGGTGGTACAATCTACCAGAACTTTCAATCTTTTAAGCTACACATCTGCCTAACTAAAAAATATTTTTTTTGGAGGGAGGTGGAAACGCATCATGCGCACTGGCCGCTTACTGTCTATCGCGAGACAGTGGTGCTGGACTCCTTCTGGCTAAAACCACTCCAATGACCTCTCTCGTATCCGGTGTCGTCTGGTGTGACAAATCATCGAATACAGGTGACCGTCTCCCTTTCTTTGGATTCCATATTATTTAGAAAATGTGCACCTATCTTCCTCCTTCTTGGATGCGTGACCATTTCAGTCACCACATTTTCTGGGGTTATTTTTTTATCTAATTCTACTTCTGATATCCTTCTCTCAGCATGCCATCTCGGACATACAAAGATGGTGTGATAGGGGTTATCCACCTCTTGACAGGATATACAGTTTTCGTCTTCTGCCTTACCGGTCTTACAGGTATATGTCCCGAAGGAGCCGTGTCCACTCAGGGCTTGGGTGATATAGTATTTCAGATGTTTATGTCTACAATTTAGCCAGTGCTCCAGATTGGGTATCAGCCTTTTTATCTACTGCTCTTAGTCCTGGTTTTCTTTGCTGTTATTGTGGCCTGTCTCTCCTCGATTTTTGCCCGTTTATCCACAACTCTGTTGTCTAGGGCCAACCTTACCCTAACCAACAGGCCAATCGGTGGAACCAAGGTAGGTTAGGTTAGATTAGGTATCATGTGAGTGGGACGTAGGTCGCCCCTCCATCACAACCCTTAGTAGGTCTATTGTGGCTCACCCCTATAGGTTACAGTTCACCGCACAATCCAGCTCTTTTTACGAAGTTCATAGTTGTATGGAGTAAGATTTTCTTGAAATCGGTAGGTTCTAGGTTGGTAAAACCAAATATGTTGTACCTTATTCTTTCCAGGCAGGGGCATGAACATAGTATGTGTTCAGCAGTTTCGTCTTCTACGCAGCAAAACCGACAAACCGTTTGTTGATTCAGACCTATCTTTTCGAGGTTGTATCTTAGTCGACAGTGTCCTGTAAGCAGTCCCGTTAGAATTTACAGGTCGTCCCTGCTCCATCCTTGGATCTGCTTAATTGTGTTTTTTGAGGGTTTAGGTAAGAACGTCTTCGAGTGAGTCAACCCTGGTATATTGGACCAGTGCGTGAATCTTTTTCACTCCGCCCGGTCCAATATAATTGTTTTGGCAGCACTTGTTATAACTTCAAAGACCGGTTCTGGTCCAGTGAACGCAAATTCGGCTCCCTGTTTTGTGAGGGTGCCCAAGTACCCACAGCAGGGTCACTATGTTGCTCGTACCAAGGCACTCCAAGGATTCGATGCAATTTCTACAAATTTAGAATTTATCTTGTTAGAGCTCAGTGTTTTTAAAGCAGTCTGGCTGTCTGATATTATACTTATGTTTCTGTTTGCTAAAGGTCTGTTAGTCAGCTCTCTTACACACAATTTGATAACGAAGAATTAAGCCTGAAATATTGTAGCATACCTGCCAAGACTGGTAGATATTTCAATATATGGTTTCCTGCTGAAAACACCGACCCCAACTCCATCTGGGGTTTTAAGCCATCTGTGTACATTACGTATTCAGTCTTTGGGAAGAGGATTTCTCTCATCACCCATTTATCTCTCTTCAAAAAGAGTACGTTGAAGGGCTTTTCAACGTGTATTTTTGTGGCTAGTATGTCAGAACCATCTCGAGAATTTGGTGGTTTTTTGTTTCACTCAGTATTTCGGAGTGATCCCCAAGTTGCTCCTCCTTTAATTTGCCTTTTTAGAAACAGAAATCTGTAGGAGACTATCCTGGCTTCCCACTCTAAAAGAATATCAATGGAAGGGAGATTTATAAGGTGTTCCATCGCTGCCGTTGGTGTGCTGGACAAAGCTTTAGTTATGCCTACCTCTTTGGGTCTAGCGCATATAGGCATCTAGTTTTTGCTGGATATGAGCTCATTAAATATTTTTGTTAATCTTCCCAAAACTATCAATTTCTAACTAACTATCTTTCCGCGACCCCGCGATCTTTTAAATAAGTATGAACCAACGTTCCCGAAAGAATGATTTCTTTCTGGAATTATTCCAGTATTATCGCAGATCTCCAATTGCCCGCGGCTATAAATCATCCGCTAATATGTCAGGCGTTTGATGCATCTTTTTATAAACAACTCGCCGACGCTTCGGGTCAAATAATGGATACAGGGGGCATATACGCTGACCACAATCCGTAACGTTATAAAGGATTTTTTACAATAACTTTGTACCCTTTCATTAATTTGTAAGACGCATCCTTCTTGACGTTGTTGAAAATGTTCGAAATTATTACTTAGATATATTTTAAATTCATTTAAATGAATTTAAAAGTCCTTGTCACGTATAAGAAAGTTTCTCAGAGTCAGTGTAAGGTTTGAAAGTTATAGCTCTGTTTTCTTGAAATAATTTTCGTGATTAAGTAGTCGGAGACAATAATAAAAACAAAAGGGCGCATTAAAGGTGCAGGGGATCGTAAAAAAGTGGCGAATTATATTGTGTACGTAATTTATGAAAACGATGTAAGTGTATAAGCATCAAAAATTGAAGAACGTAAAACCGAAAATACGCGATTAATTGCGGATAACGTGTCGACGAGCAAAAAGAAACAGACAGAGAGTTCGAGTGAAATTTGAGTGCGGGGTTGTTTGGAAAGAAAAAGTATTGTGGATGAGAAAAGGTTAATCTATCGAGAATATGGGATATATGATTCAGAGCGTCGGAGACGAAGAGAATGACTGTAACGGGTACGGTACAATGCTTGACCTTAAAGTTATCGTGATAAACGCGGAGGACGCATGGGCCAGCGCTTCGCTTTATTGCCGACGTGACTCGCGCTTTTTCAATTTCGGACTGTGGGAATGATTGGCGCTCGGGGTGTGATTGCTCTGATGACGTATCGACTGGACGCCCGCGTTTGACCGACCGTTTGTGTTGACAAATGTTCGTCGATGTAGCGGCAGCGAGGACCCAAATATTATTCCACTATGTGAATGTGTGTCGTCTGTATGTGTATGCTAAAACCTATACTGTATGCGTTTGTATCTATCTGTCTGTCCGTGTGTATGTGTCTCTGCTATAGACGGAATAAATATGTATATGTAGGCTTCGCAGCCGTTGTCATTTCACCCGATGTGTAAATGCGATTATATCGCCCATCTACCTATAAATGATATTTCTGCACATCGTTAAATTATTGCTGTGAATATATCGAGGGTGTTGTTATACAAATGTTTCCTTTCTTTCATATTTTCCCTGATGCTTGACATTTAAAGTAACATTACCTTACAGACGCAAAAAGATATTTATTATTCAGTTAAAGTCTATAGTTTTTATCGGCGTAAACCAAAAACATATTTAAATAATTCGTCAAACAAAGTTTAAATTTTTTAAATCAACAAGCTTTTGCCAGCCGTTTATTCAGATGAATAATACGTGTTGGGACGAGTAGGGGAAGCCATGGGATTGCCATTCAGTTAAAAAAAAGTTTTTTTTTTAATTTTGGTTTATCTTAATAGTATGAAAAAATAACAAAGGATTAACTATTACATAGACCAAATTTTAATACAAAATTGTTTACCATGGCTGTGTACTAATAATACCACTTACGCAAAGGAGTAATAACGCTAAAACATTTTTTAAAGAAATTGAGTTCCATTCCAGAAGAAGAAGAGGGCGACAACGAACAAATAGAAATCACAAACAAAGAACTCAGAAATACCTGATGGCATACCCAATGAGCTCCTAAAATATGGAGGAGAAATAATAATCGAAAATATTGCTGTGCTTTTTCAAAAAAATTTACATACCAAGCGAGTACCAGACCAATGGAAAACAAATATTATAATACCAATATACAAAAAAGGAAATAAGAAGAATCCTAGTAAGTACCGTACGATTAGCTTGCTTAACAAAACACTAAAATTGCTACCGAAGATATTCGCAAATAAGATCACTAAAGAGTTATTATACAATAAGCGAAGAACAACAAGGCTTCCGGCAAAATAGGTCAACATATACAACAATAGATGCTATTTTCATAGCCAGACAAATTGCTGAGAAAGCAATTGAATACAACAATCCTGCTTATATGTGCTTCGTAGATCTGACTAAAGCCTTTGATCGTGTCAGATAAGGAGATGTGCTAAATATCTTAAAGAAAAAAACCAGTACAGCAGTGTAGCCGAGATAATAAAAGATATTAACACAGACAACAAAACCAAAATTAAAGTCAAGAATGAATTGACATCGGAAGTAGACATTAATTCTGGCATACGTCAGGGAGATAACCCAAGTCCACTATTATTCAATTTAGTAATGGATAAAGGTAGGACGCGGATATGGGTTTGGAAGAAAGCAAATAAAAATTATTTGTTATGCAGACGACGCAACTCTGATCTCGGATAATGAAGATAACCTACAGCGCTTGGTGCATACCTTTAAAACAACGGCGGAAACCTTAAAGAGGCAGATATCAAGATTTAAGACCAAATCTCTCGTAGTAGCAAACGAACCCAGACAATGCAGACTTTGGAATGACTGAGAGCAATGCAATAGGGCGATAATTCGCAGGAATAGTCTTCTTTCCTTTTTTCGGATTGGGTTGGACTTTAGAGTTTTTCCACATGGACGGAAATACTCCTTTCCTGTATAATAGCTTAAAGAGTCTACAGAGAACTGGAGTGAGCTCTTGAGCACAGGTCTTCAGGAAAATTGTCGGAATTTTATTTGGTCCTACTGCCTTATTAGAGTCAAGATTTCGTAGGATTTCCCTGATATTGCGATAGCGGATAGCAACCTTAGTTTATTCTAGGTATCGTTGGGGGTTGTTTGCCATTGGTATCAAGAGTTGAGTAAGAACTGAACATTCCATCCAGCAGATCCGATTTTTCCTTGGAAGATATGGCTCTCGTGCCGTCGGACCTCTCGAGTGGTGGTAAAGAAAAAGTTGTGAAATTCTTATTTATGGCTTAAGCCAACCATAAAATTTTTTATCCAGGAGGGGCATTGACAAGCTTATTGCATATTCTCGTGTCGTAAGATTCTTTGGCAAGGTGAATCGTTATATTGCAGGTGTTCCTCGCGTGGACAAAGGCTTCTCGGTTAGCAATTGTCGGGAATTCGCACCAGAGTCGATATGCTTGATTTTTATCACGCACCGCACGGTTGCATTCTTGGTTAAACCAGGGTTTGGAGTTGGAGATCCGTCTTGTACCATGAGGAATGTATGAGTCCATACTTAGCCTTATGATTTCGATGACAGATTCTGCACATGTTAATGGGTCTTGTGAGCAAAAGCAGACATCTTTTCATGGAAATGATAGGTAAAAGTCCCTCGGTTCATCCTATTTGGCTGATCTGTAATGCCAGACAATAGAGGTACCAGACGTGATTTTGGGCGGGGTTTTTTGTTTGGACGTGGCTGAGATGAGTTTATGATCAGATTTCGTGAGTCGGGATGTGTCGTGAGGAAGAGATCAAGAATGTTGGCTTGGTGATTGGGGTTATCGGGTATGCGGGTAGATTCTTCTACTAGCTTGTGATTTATCGCAAAGTTCTCAGCTTTCAGACCGGCGTTGTCGGTGAGTTTGGATCCTAGCCAGTTCGCGTTGTGAACATTAAAATCACCCAAAAATATTACTTTTGTGTTAGGGTGGTTAGTTTGCAACAGCTCGGAAAGATTTTAAAAGAGGTTGACGTAAGGAGGGTTGGTAGGAGAAAGATACAAACAGCAGAGAAATTTTGTTAATTTTTGTAAGGTTAACCTGAACCACATGACCTCTTGTAAGAGATAGAAAAAAAAATAAAAAAAAGGAGCAGATATATGGACTAGCTTCTACAGAAATTTCTGCATCCAGGACGGTCAGTTGACCTCGATGGACTGTGGCCTCGGCAATACTTCCCAAATACACGAGCTCGGATCCCCTCCAGTTACGAACTGGCAGAACAGGAGTATCGGGATTATACACCAATTGATATGGCAGCCTCCCAGAGCGTTGCCAATGGGTTGGGGCCACTGTACTACTTGGCGGCCAGCCTGCGGAACTGTTTCAATGCTGTTCCCTCAGCCCTAGAGAGGCCTGACTAAGGCCTGGATGCTTCCATTCGAATATAAACTAGTAAACATTTCACCCGAGGGACCGGAAACTATGACCAAGTGCCGAAACATGAATAGTCATTTCACGGCACCTATAATCAGAGCGGAGGTGTTTCACTGGATGATGAAGGGGGACCATTTACCACCTCCTTTCTTTTAAATTTTTCTTTAATATTAATTAATTAATTGGGCTGAGTGGCTCTGTTTATGCATCAATGTATAATAAAAAAAAACTAACAAAACCCATTGATAAATGTCTTGGTGCAGAACAAAAACTCAAAATAAAACCATTTTGTAAAAACCAGAAACTATTGAAAAGTGAAAACAATAATAATAAGATAAAGATATACACACAAAAGGTAACACAAGTTCTTTTATTACATATGACATGGATACTACATCAATGATCACTGCAGAAGAGCTCAAAATAACAAATTGAAACGTTGAACACGTTTGGCCATTTCTTCTACCAGAACTTGTAATGGCAACGAAGGCAATGTCTACAAGAGGGTGTTAGTTTTGTTTACACGGGTCCTGAAGAAGTAAAAGTCCAGAGAGAAATTTTAAACAAATAAGAGTAGAAAATTGGATTCCATTGTTGCTAAAAAAAACATATTAGTAATGTATACTTGTTTTCTTATTGTTTTCTACAAGTATAAGAAAAAATTCTTTTTTTTTTAGTAAATTCATAAATTTAAAACTTTCACCTAAAAAAAGTAAATTAGCTTGTAATAAAAATTGTTGAAGTTATAATATTAAATGAACTTGCCCAATAGGATTAATAAATAATTTCTTTATTATCACGTGTATGAAATTTAAATAAAAGTATCTACATAAAAATTTAAATAACGATCTTATTTCTTATCTAAAATTGGAAATCTGGTAACGTCTCATCGCTTAAATTGTGGAAAATTGGATACTGAAAGTACCTTCCAACTATAATAATACGGACACTAGCATCTTAAATGTTGAGTAGAAATGAGCACGAGAGACCTTAATTCTAAGAAACCTGTCACAATGCTGATGCTAATGAGGCTTAATGTTTAAATCCCTAGATACACAAACCCCAGTAGTGACCCCTGATTTTCTCCTTTTCTAGAGCATCTCCGAGAATATTAATAATTCGCGTTCCTAATACATCTCAAGGAAACTTGCATAAAACATTTATAAGTGTTCTTGAACTTTTTAAGAGTGATATTTAATTATTTTTTTAAATAGATCACATTATACTTCTGACAACAGAGAAAAGAAAACCTAGATCTGCCTAAAGGAAGGGTTGATACGGGGTAGGTATCCAATGAAATTATTTTTTAATAAAAATGTGGAACGAGATACGTAGAAATTAAATTATTGTGCCGTTTGGTTTTTTAATTATAATAATATTAAATAAAGTACTTAAAAGTACCGTTGGTGTCTAAATACATGTAATACATGTAAAGCTTAAGAAGGGTGGAAAGGAAGGTATGTAAGATCTTAGAGGGTATAGTTCGCAATACATACATACATTCATATTGTCACGACTTTTTTCCGTACGAATAGGCATTTCTTCCCACTTGCTACGGTTCTTACACTCGTCTTTTGCTTCTTTTACTTTCATTAGCTCTATTATACATGCTCGTCGGTTACTGGTACTCTTGACCTAGCCTTTCTTCAAAACAATTTCGATCTGATCGAGTTTTGTTCGCCTAGGTCGACCTCTATTAGCTTGTCCATTCTCACTCGCCTTATAAATTTGTTTCGTCAATCTCCTTTCATCTATCCTCTCTACGTGTCCAAACCATCTAAGCATTCCTTTATTTATCTTTGTTACTACATCTTATTTTAGAACACAGTGTTTCCTTATTACACTATTCCTCACTTTATCCATGAGTCACTCCAACTATACTTCTCAGACTACTTCGCAGCATTAATTTTACTTTCATACTTCTTCTACCCAACATATATTACCATACATAAATTTGGGGACCAGTACTCCTCTATGCATAGCACGTCGTGCCTTTTTTTGTACGTTTTGGCTGCTCATAAAGTGTACAAAAACTCTTTTACTTGTTCCACACTTTCTCCTTTAATCAACACCTCGCATGCTGTCATGCTTCATCTCTTTCTAAAACCATTACTTTAGTCTTGCTTGCATTCACTTTCATCCCTCTGATTTTTAGGGCATCATGCATAATATTAACCATTGCCTGCAACCCCTCCTCAGATGATGCTAATATGACCTGATCATCGGCGTGAAGGAGGTATTTGACGATCAAATCACTCATTCTCAATTCCTACGCACCCTCTTTCAAATCTTTTAAATAACAGTCTATAAATAAGCTAATTAAAGAGAAAAATTTTTTTGTATTGTGTGTATATTTTTTTTATAATCTAGCAAAGCACTTTCGACTTACGTTATCTTTAGTGCTTCCTGGAAGTAAGTACTCTTGTTAAAGGAAATTAATTTAACAAATATAGGTTACAAATTTTTAGAAAAATAGTTAAGGAGTACTTACATAGTCAGGTAACAAAAAGTTACAATCAAAAAAATAATGTTTATAATTTAAATTATGTTTAAGATCACGACTAAAGCATCTCAAAGACCATATGGAATGTCATTGTTGAAAGACCATTTTAAGAGTTAAAAGTCAAAAACCAAATTAAAAGATGTAAAGTACCAACTTGAGGCAGTAGGAAAGGAAATCAAATTTCAGTCGAAATTTTTAAAGATTAAAAAGAAAGTAATAGAAAAATTGAGTGAAGTTAATTAATTGAAGATCCTTTTATGAAGGGGAAATAAATCCCTACTCCAATTAACTTGCGTGTTCAAGCAAAGATTATTGCTGGCTTATTCTTTGCAGATTTCTAGTTCTTCAATAATTCCAATAATTTTTGTTGTTTATGAAATGTAGGATTTTAAAATTTTTGTTCGGGCTAAAATTATGATTATTAAATTTTAGGTGATGTCTAAATGCAGGGTTTTTAGGATTTTTTAGATGTTTATATATACGTGTATTAAGGGGTATACAAGTTAACCGATATAGGAGGCATAACAGTCAGAACATTGCTTATACAAACCGCTTTTCTTATATTTATCGATATTGTCTTTAAAATTAACTAGGGAGTTACTCAAATTGTTAGAGAAACTAAATGAAATTTTTTTACCAGGAATAGTTTTATTTATAAATTTGGAAATATCATTGCATATTTTGGAAAAATTTTAACTTGAGCTAAGTTGTCAGGAGGAAAGGTATTGAAGGCTAGCTTTCTGTCCTTGTGGGATTTGAATTTTCGAATTAGTTTGTCGATGATAGAAGGATGAAAGTAATTGTTCACTGTTATCTGTTTTATTATTTTAACTTCATTGTTAAAATTAACTGGGCTTAAGGGAGTATATATTATATTGACTATGTCAATAACTAACTATTTTTCTAAAAATTTATAACCTATTTGTTAAATTCTTTTTCTTTAATAATAGTACTAACTTCCAGGAATCACTGAAGATTACGTAAATCGAAAGCGCTATATTATAAATAAAATATACACTCAATAAAAACATTTTTTTCTCTTTAATTATTTTTTTCAAGTGTATTCAGCTTCTCAAAAAATCAACTATAAATGAGTTAAACAGCTATGGTGAAGCCACATATCACTATCTAACACCTTTTTCGATGATAAACCAGTCTGTGTAAGCTTCGTTTATCCTAACGCAAACCTGAAATCCTCGTAAAGTGATTTCACCCCATACATAGACAATGTCGACCACAATTTATTCTTCACCACTCTGTGTCTTTTTTTCCAAGCCTTTTCCAAGTCTACGAAAGCGCAGTAGACCTTTTGACTGTTAGCCGAAAATATTTCGGCTATGTGAGAATAATATTTACAAATTCAGTTTCATTCGACAAATGTTTTCTTTTCCAGCTTCACTTGAAATTATATAATATAAACTTTAGAAATTAAAAGTGATGAAGTAATTAAAAGTGAGTTTTGTAATTGTAATATACCCTCCTGAGAAAATTAACAGTTCCTTATTTATTAATTCTCTTATCTTGTTATCCATTCCAGTTCCGAGTAGTACTCTTTTTTAAATAATTTAAAATTCTAACTCAATTGGGGATGCCTTTAAGGAAAAATGTTCACATAGGACATCTTATAGCAAACACATAGTCAAACGAGTTCTGAATTGAAACGAGAGATTCTACAAATTTTAGACACGGATTTCTCAATTGATTTTTTTTATTTTGCATTGATTACACTTTGAAACTTAACGTAGTTACATCAGAATGCGGAAAGATAGGATAAATGCATAACGTAAAAAACCTCAAGGTTTAACTTATTAAAATATTTTCGTAGTTTTTACGCATTCCCAGTTATTCTTTAAAGTATTGCGAGGCGGCCATAATATGTATCATTATTACAAGATTTAATTGTTGCAATATTTACTCTTGAATTCTGTGAATTTTAAACACTCAGTACAATAACTAAACAATTTATTCTATAAATTCTATACAATAATTTCTTAAATTATAAATGTAGGTTTTATTTGCTCTTTGTTTTGGTTTAGGGTGAATAATATCCAAATGGGTAAATTAAATATTTTAATCTAATAAAAGCTTAACAAATTTTAATTTTACGTTACAATATTCTTAAACGTCTTTTAAGAAATAAAAATTAACTAGAACCGAAAAAAAACTTCTTACTTATTTTTTTACCGTCAAAAAAGTCATTCATATCTGCCTAATATATAACATATATTAAACAAAAATAACAATACCAATATCTTTATAAAACTTTATAATTACTTCAAAAATGTACTTAAAAACTTCCGCAACCGTTGTCTTTTTATATACCTACCTACAAATTATTACGGAAAGAGCAAGAATTATCTTTCGTTATTTCCGACATTGTCTAGCAATTTCTGGACGTAGGACGCTTTCAATCGTGCAGCGGCCATAAATTATTCGCTAGATGGGGGCGTTTTTGGTGCCGCAAAGAAATAGGTAAGTGCCTTTTGTGGACGATACCGCCTCGGCCAGATAAAACAACAGGGACGTCTTTGTCGTAACATTATCCCCCTCTCAAATTTGATCGTCCCGATCAAATACTGGTGCAACTTCTCCATTGAAAGGCTTTAACCTCTCTATGTGGACAACTTTCATCTTGGCTCTGCCGCTGCATTGGATTCTATAAACCACATAATTTATTCTTTTTATCACCTTATATGGTCCTTCCACGATGGCGTTAACTTGGGAGACACACCTTTCGTTCGTTGTGGATTATACAGCCATACTTGATCTCCTTCCTTGAATCGCTTCGAATTTGCTCTAAGGTCATAGCGAGCCTTCATTTTATTACTTGCCAACCTCAATCTCTTCCTAGTCGTTTCATGGATTTTAAATAAGCTATCCTGTAACTCGTCTGCATAATCTTGAGCTTCTTTCTCTTCGGCACTTGGTGACCCGAACACCAAATCACAGAGCAAACGAAGTTTCCTACCGAGGTCTATCCTGGCTAGAGTTAAGGAATCATAAACAGATGCTTTATGGGCCATCAAGAATAATGGAAGACGTTAAGTAAGAAAAATCCAGATTTGCTTTTGACTCACCCTGTATTCATAGTATCATAACTGAAAAACATAATTGGCTTTCCAAACTTGGCTTACTTATTAAAGATAAGTAATCTTTATTATAATGTATAGACAATTAATTACATTTGACAAGATACAGGATCCTGAAGTCATGACGATTTTAACCTTAAAGTGTTCATAACTTTTAAATTCCTTGGTATACTCCAAGCAAATATTATATCATGAGTAAAGTTCAGATATTAAAAAAAATTGGGTGATACCATTTAAAACAAGGTTTGTTTGGTTAGGTTTAAAGTTATAGAGTACCCTGTATATTTATAAATGATTTTAGATTATGCATCTTAAAGTGCTTCAATTTGTTGCTCCTATAATTTTTGCGTATCTATTATAATAACACTAATAAAACAAAAACTTTACCGCACTGTTGAGTCACCCTTTATATCGTGCACTTACTTATATATTAATACTCAAAGACTCATAGGTACTCAGATGTAAGCAAAACTTCTAATTGTTTGCTAACTTTCGTAGTCCATCTGAAGAGCGTCTTTAAATGGATTAACTACATAAAAGCGTGTTGTAATTGAAATAAAAGAACTGCCACAATTGTGTATCATACAACTAGTCTCTACACTATAAAAATATTTTATGAAGTAGGGTCAATTTCCTTTTATTATAATGAATATTAGTAATTTTTAGATAATAATAATGAATATTTTAATATTATAAAGAGCACACACAATTCATTATGAATTACATAAAATACTACTAAAACGTTATACAAGTGGCAACAGGTTGTTTTAAAGAATTGTCTATATAGAAACTAAACAAACATTAAATTTGAATATTTAACTTAGTTCTCGTAACCGAGGTACCTTTTTATTTAAATACATATTTTAAAAATAATGTAGCCCATTATTTTTGTACCTCTCAATATTTTTTGTTCATTTTTGGCAAACAGTTTACGTAGAATATTTTAAATAGTGGTAAAAGTTAGCTTTCCGCTATAACCAGAAGCGTGCGGGAAGAATAGCGACTCTCGTTTCCCCCCTTACATTCTACACTACTGTCATAATTATCATTTTGGCATGTAAAAGTAAATATCATCCTTTTCTTTCATTGCAATAGAGTTTTTTTCTATTAATGTTATCACATTTTTAATTTTAAGTTTATGAAAATACAGAACTATTATGTTAGTATCGAATACTAATAAAATAAAATGATTAATGGTAACATAAGATAAATATTATATAATCACAAAAAATATTATTTAAACTACTGCAACAAAAAGTTAAAAAAAATTAAAACATACATGCATACACACGCCTTTTTCCTGTAATGGTAAGCAAAGACCACTTTCTTCCACTTGCTACGGTTCTTACATACGTCTTTCGGTTCTTCTACTTTCCTTAGTGCATACATGCTCGTCGATTGTTGGTTCTCTTGACCTGGCCTTTCTTTAAAACAATGTCGATCTGATCGAGATACGTTCACCGAGGTCGACCTCAACCGACTTGTCCATTCACACTCGACTTATAAATCTGTTTCATCAATCTTTTTTTACCCATCCTCTCTGTGTCCAAACCCTCTAAGCATTTCTCTATCTCACTATTCTTCACTTTGTCTATCAGAGTCACTCCAGCTATACTTCATAAATATATAATATAATCAATTTTCAAAGTAGCCTTCATTGACTTTACATTACATTTTAGAATTCTACTATTAAAATCTCTACTAACTTTTAAAAATATGTTTGGTCCATTTCTATTTGTTGCCATTATTCTTTTTGGGTATTAATTTCTTAAACGTAATTAAGTGAAATAATCTCGCATCTCTTTCTCTCTGTCAGTTATAAAATAAATAAAAGACAAGACGACGTTATTGTTACGAAACTTAGGTTCGTTTTTAAAAAAACAACTATTCCACAATTTAGTACTGTTCGTTTATTGCAGCACAAACTATTTACAAAAGAAATACCCTGACATTATAGTTTAAGCTACTGCTAGATACCTTATTCTGTATCGTTAAAACTGCTCGTCAATTAATAACTGTCTCCTTTCGCATCTCGACTAGCGTTAAATACTCCTGTGTCTGCCTTTGCAACTTCCTAGAAGGACTCCGAAGAACCGCAATGTTTCTAGACATTGTCGGCTCGTTCCATTCTCGCAACAATATTTACGTAGAAAATAATGCAAAATTAAATAAAAATGCTTAAATGATGATAAAATAGTAGCGTAGAATGTAAGGGGTGAAACGAATGTCGCTTTCCCGACTGCACGCTTTTAGTAGTAGCGGAAAACTATTCTTTGCCAATATTTAAAGTATTTTAACGTTCGTAAATTTTCAAGTATGAACAAAAATATTGGAAGGTATAAAAACAATAGGTTAAACACTGTTTATATTTTTTAATAATATCGTGGTAAGAAGGAATATGATATTTAAAAATATTAAGTTAAATTTTTATATTTCGTGTAAAAGTTTCTCCAGTCACTATATGGGCAGTTTCTTTATGAAACACTCTATATGTTTTAATTTCACAAGTGATAATGCTTAATTTTACTATTAAAATTATTGCAAGGAAATTTCATTTTAATACACTTGTTGGAATAATATCGATGGAATATTAAAAATAGTAGAGCACATAAGCGTAGGTACAGTGAAATTTTTAAAGTGTAGTTTGTAGTGATGGTTGGTGAGCGAAAGGACGTCAGGGAGACTTCATAGTAAAAAGCAATCCCACTAAAACCTGAGGGGCGGTTAACAGTGACGGCCGACTGACTCGCGACTTCACTTCTAATTGCTGATGCTTACAGCTAGCTGGATTTTGGCTCGGATGCTTTTCTAGCAGGAGTATAACAACGAGTATGTTGATGGAAATTGTTTCTTTTGTCTCAGAGACGGATTAGGTTAAAAATTGTCATAATTCTCGTCGGGTCTTAGATTCCCGATTCCGATATTTTATTTGTCACTACTTTTTTTATTTTATTTTATTGAGCCAAAAAATTTGCTTGTACAAACTGATTAAATTTTACATTATAAGGAAAGTGGTTCTAGACATACTACTAATAATAATAATTATACCTACATATATGGAATGTAAATAGTTGTTTTATACCTAATACTTTAAAGTATATATTTCTAAGTCTTTTTTTAATAATTTTATCTCTTGCAAACAACAGTTGTATAACTATTACACCTCAATAGAATTCACAAAATTTTATTTTGTAAGATCTGCAACATGTTTATATCTTCTTTTGAGCATAAAAAAAGCAATGAAGCGCAATACGAAAAATCTGAATAATTAATAGTATTATACACAGTTTTCTTGTCCAAATTGAAAGTTTTGCAGATATTCTATAAAGAAAAACAATTTTTTGGCCTAATTTCTTACAACAAGTGTACATAATCAAAGTGTTGGTTTAAGCGAAAGTGTGGATATAGATTATATCATGCGTTTTGTTTTGAATGAATTTAATTCTTAAGCTTACTGCGTACCCGTTGTTTGAACTCAGGAGATAATTAACAGAAGAAAAATTGCAAGGAAGTAAACGGATGTGCAAACAATTTGGATCAGAAAAATTCAAAGAGCACTCCTTATTTATGTTTTTACAATGTAATCATAATGGTTAAATATTGATGAATTTCTCTTACTATAAGACATTGTTAGCTTTAATTTTATTTTGTTTTACTGAATATCTTTCTGTAGCAGTTTGGCTGAATTCAGATCTGCATCTTTTAACACCAAATATTACAAATAGTTCGGGTGATGAATTTAAAACGGCTTTCTAGTTACTTCTTAAATTCTTAAATTCCTCTTGCACTTTACACGTATAGTTGCAACGCTTTCAAAGATATGTTGGATGGAAGATTATTCAAACAAATGTTTCTTTGTTCTTTGAGATTTTCTTCATTTTGTTAGGTAAATGCATATTTCCTTGGTTACATTTGCAGAATTATTTTTAAATTTCATTACGATATTCGGTTTGTGTTTGAAATATTATGAATAAATAGACTGTTATTTAAAAACATAATTTAAAAATAAACTTGAGCATTAATACTACTTACTCATTTGTCTTCCATAATCACAAAAATATTTTTTTGTATATTTTTAATCAACGTGTCACCACAAATTTCTATCCAGGCTTAAAACAGGAAAGCTGTTTTTTGCAAATATGGCTCAAAATTACTGCTTATTGTGGGCATTTCACAATTTGACTAATTTGTAAGGCTAAAATTACTAATTATACGACTGACACTAACTATCAATAAAATAGAAAGGGGATATGTTTGAATTATAGGCTTGATGATATTAAAGCCATGGTCTCATCACCAACATGGGAATATATTAACTTTGGTATTGACTATGCGTTTTAGTCAATTATGATTTTTTAAATTATTTGTAAATTAGTTTAAATAATGAATTGGCTTTTATTTTTCGGTTTTTATGTAAAGTTTTAGATCGTGTCTAACAGCGTGTGATTTATAAGATACATTGTGTTTATTTAAAAAGGACCCACCCCTAATATTTCAGAAATGCGACATATTATAAAAAAATGCCGAAACATGTCAAGTTTTAACTTTTTAGCGCTAATATCATAAACGTCAGATTCACCCCCTCCATACTGGAGATACCCCTTAAATTTTTGTATGTGGGCCCTTTTCAAATGACAGTATATAATTGACTGCGAATAATTATAAATAATAAATCAAATGGAATATTCGAGTCCTTCTCTTTCGTTAATACAGTGCAAAACTCGGTCATGTTCCCTTCCTATGAAAATGAGAAGCTGTTTCGACTACGGGCCAGCTCTGTTTCTGTCAGGTCCTTGCAATATACAGCCCATAATATGCAAATCTTCGTAGATTAAGAATAGCCACGTAAAGTGTTGTCTGTCAAATACAATAACTGGACTCAGTTGCTTTGTCTTTCTTTGATCTTACAAGAAACTTGATAAATAGAGCCGGTTATAACCAAAGCATCACATTAATTTTTTGTAAATAATTTATAGCTTCACCAAAAATCATATTTTTTTTATAAAGTAGTTGGCGACTAGAAGAATATTTATAAATGCAACCACTACCTATATTTTTGTTTTAACCATTTAAGATTCCTATTTAAAAGCATAAAACAGGTAAAAAATTATTTTTACCTTAATTTATATTAAATCGTCATCTAAAAACAGTCTGATAAATTTCATAACATCCTTACGTGCATCTTCATTGGTCTTAAAGTGTTTTCAGCAATAAAATCATATATGGGAGATCTCGGAAAGGGATTGATTAAACTTATGATTTATCAAGGAGACTACAAACTTCATCGTCGGAATAAGAATTTTCATTACACTGTTTTTTTGACATGTTTGTATGATCACTCTCTAACCTATCAAAGCTCATTTTTTTTAAAAACACCGATAAAAAATTAAAAAATTATAGAAACAAGAAAAAAGCAAGTCACTTTTTTTAAATGAACGCTAACAATGTATCTTGTTCTTGACTAAAGACAAATACATTACCTCCCTTAACAATTTCTTGACTTTAACTGGTTAATGAAGAATTTAGGAAATTTTTTTTTAACTATTTCTAAACGACTCATGTATAATTTAAAGTGTACCTTAACGTGTCATATATCACCTACAGAAGTGGGTGTTTACTTGTCCAGATCATTTCCAAAGTTTACAAATAAAACTATTGGATACAAGTTGTTCTGGAAAGAGTTATGTTACAACTACAACACTTAACGTTCCACTCCAATAAATATCTCCAATATTTCGTAATTAAAATAGTTAGGTTAGAGGTTGTTTTCTTCTAGCCCAGAAATAAAATATTTTCTCCCAGGTCACATGGGAAACACAGGGGTACGAATTAAGTAATGATTACTCGGTTCTGATACATGGTGGCCCATTTAAAAAATTTTGTTTCAGAAAACCTAAGATAAGTCGATTATATGTTTGAAGAAGACTTGTTTTTATTCTAAATTTTTGTATAAAGTGTGATCCGCTTAAGCGGGGCGGTAGCACTTTCAAGAATAGCACGGAGGGTTAAGGAAGACATCGTTTTGAAGGTATGCACATCAGTTCTCTTTACAAACATGCTCAAAATCTCCCGTTCTGTTTTATAATTGATGATAAAATTCCGTTTATAATAATGATAACATAAATCAAATAAAAATTGATGTTAAATAAAGAAATGACTGGTTCAAGGATGCAAAAAAACTCAGGATCAAACAAACTATCTGCGTCCATATAAAATGAAAATTTAAAAGGGAAAGTTTCGAAAGAACACTAGATTACTCTGGAAAACGAAAGCGGTAGGAGGTTAGACATGAGGGAAATAAAAACAGTTTGTCAAAGATTCTTCCTTTATATTTAATGATAGAAATAAAGAGCGTGCTTAACATTAAATATAAAATATAAAAAAAATAACGAAGAAGATTTCAGGTACACAAATGTAACTGAATATAATGGCGAAGGTCATGCGTCTTGCATGGTTAACTGCTGGAGAACAAGTGAGCTTGCTGGTAGTTTCAAGGGCGAGATTGCCTGTATACCAAGTAAATTGGGCGCGCCTTTTAATATCGCGTAAAATTTTAAAGCAGAATGAAACATTTTAAGAGAATTGAAACACCTCATAAATAATATTCCATTTGACTCCCCGCCATGCCGCAGAATCTTTGGCAAGACATGCGGTCTGAAAACAAAAATGATCTACTGGTCAAACTAAACTATCATCAAACCCATGGTCACCTATTCCTTATTGATATGGTGGCCAAAAATGCAACAAATTTCAGCACAAGTCAAGCTGCAGAAAGTGCAGCGGCTAGCTTGTCTGGGAATAACAGGTGCAATATTCACGTCCCTACTGTAGCCGTAGAGGTAATGCTGGACCTTCCACCATTGCACTTATGTGTAGTAAAAGAAGGAGCAATCGGTGCCTTCACACTGAGCCAGACAATAATTTTTAAAGCAGGAAATCGGATTGGACATGTAAAGATTTTGGAAAATATTTCCCTAGAATCCATGTCTAAGCCAACACCGAGTTTGCACATAGAACGGACCTTAACAAGGAAGGGATGTACTAGTGTGGTACACTGATGGATCCAAGATGGATGAAAGGGTTGAAGTGGGCGTTATAGGGCCAAATTTCAGGCTTTCAAAACCCCCTGTTAACACCCCAATTATCTTTAAAGCAGAACAAGCCATAGAGTTAGCGGGTAGATACTTTTTACGGTCCTAGTTAAGATAGATCTACTTCAGTGTTGCGAACCTGCCCACGCGAGCCTTGGTTTCTCCCTCACGTTCTTATCCGAGGAGAATCATGTCCCTAACCTTAATTCCTGCTAAAATCCAAATTATCCTTCCCTTTAACCCTATCCTACACCGAAAGACTGCCGGTATAAGCAGTCACCTTTTTGCTGGCCAACAGCTACAGGTTGGGTAGCTGGGAAGAGGTGGGGCAATCTCTTGTCTTTGGATTGAAACATCGGTCCAAAAGGCGGATGAGCCACGATGGCTAACGGCATGGGAATGCAGATGGCAACGGGAAACCCCTGCATTAAAGATTTTAATAGATTTTCCCAGGACATTTCCCTGTATTATATATCTTTCATGTTAAAGGAACGAGTACAAATGGTCCCCAGTCCCGGGCAGACCTTAAGTGGTCAGGGGATGCGAAGAATCACCCGGCTTCGACGTGATAGTATGATAAAGAGAATTGCCACTTGGAACGTTAAAACTTTATATTTAGCAAAAAAATTACAAAATCTGATCCAAGAAATGAACAGGTAAAAAATAGATGTCTGGTGTAGAAATGATTCAATCAAGCGGGAAAGTTTTTTACTATTCATGTAATATGGACCCGAACCATACAGGTGGAGTAGAAATTTTAATGAATGGAAAGCTACAACCATCAATTAAAGCTGCTGTCCCCATTTCCAATCGTGTTATTTTCATCCAACTGCATGGCCAACGTATTAACGCAAAAACTGCCGATAAGCCAGACGAAGACCTGGAATCATTCTACCAACAAATAGATAAAGCGCTAAAAGTAACAAAATCCAACGAAATAAATATCCTCGTGGGTGATTTTAACGCCAAGGTTGGAAAAGGTCGTGTAGAAAACATAGTCGGCTCACACGGGTTGGGAGAAAGAAATGACAGAGAGGACAGGTTAATTGAGTACTGCCAAAAGAACGAATTCGTTATAACGAACACATGGTACAACTTACCACTCTGGTGCCTTTACACCTGGCGATCACCTCAAGATACTAACCAGCATATTGTACGCAACTAAATTGACTATATAATGATCAATAGACGATTCAGAAACATCGAAAAACTACCGCTTTACCTGGAGCAGATGTGGAATCGGTTCATGACCCTGTGTGTTCAACAATTTAAATAAAGTTAGCGAAAATTGGAAAACCTGACAAAAAAGTGTCAAATATTAAAGCACTCTAAGATCCAGAAGTTAAATTAAAATACTAAGAACACATTAATAACGAGATCGTAATGATTTCAATTAAAGAGGACGTAGAAGAATATTGGTCCAAAATAAGAGATACCCTCTTGGCAGTCATTAACACCGATCTTCCTTGACCCAAAACTTTTCCCAAACAGCAGTGGATGACAAATGTAATCCTAGAAATGATGGAAGAATGGATTTCGGATTTTGCAAAAAAAGATCCGCCAGGAAATTAGAGCAGTGAAAGAAAAATGGATGTCTGAACTGTGCGCTGAAGCGGAACGATTCTCCCACCTTGGCGATAGTTTTCATCTCCATAAAAAAATCAAAGAAATTGCGGGAGTGCACAAGCAAAAAGCTATCATGAGTATAAAGGACAACAGAGAAGAACTAGTAACCAACAAAGATGAACTCCTAAGTATCTGGAAGTCGTATAGTGCAGACTTGTTCAACGACAATAGATCTACAATACTACCACAAATAGAAAAGAATCCAATAAGTCCGAGTTATTTAAAATCAGAAGTAGTTCACGCCATCATACTAATGAAAAACGAAAAAGCTCCTGGTCCAGACGAAATGTTTTCAGAGACTCTAAAAGTTTTAAATGAGGAGAGTCTAGATCTAATTGTCAATCTATTTAATTACATATACAGCATTGTAACCAATAGGTAACCAATGACTGGCTACGATCAACTTTTATACCGCTGCCAAAAAAACAAAACGCACATCTTTGCAAGGACGATCGTCTCATAAGTCTGATGAGTTTTTTTTTAAAACTATTTCTACGCGTTTTACATACAAGGCTATATAGAAGATGCGAAGAAGTTAACGGGGATAGTCAATTCGGGTTCAAAAGTGGATTTGGTACCAAAAAGGCTATTTTTAGCCTGCAAATGCTAATTCAGAACTGCCTAAATCAACCCAAAGACGTATTTATATGCTTTATCGACTATGAGAAAGCATTTGATAATATCAGGCATGATTTATTTTTGCGATATTTGGAGGACTTGGGCCTGGACCACAAAGACGTTAGAATAATTCGCAACCCCTACTGGAACCAAACCGCCGGAGTGCGTCTTCCACGTGGAAGTGAAACAGAAGAATTTCCAATTAAAAGAGGAGGAAGACAGGGATGCATTTTATCACCAATGCTGTTCAGTATGTACGTGGAAAAAGTGTTTCAGGAAGCACTTTGGGAATTAAAGTTAACGGCATCCCTATCAACAATACGCTGATGATACTGTAATCTTAGCTGACACAGCAGATGATTTACAGTCGCTATTGAATGCCGTAAATGATGCTTGCAATGCCTTGGGTCTAAAAATAAATGCCACTAAGACCAAGTTTATGACAGTTTTAAATTTCAGATTAACCATCAATGGTATTAACCACATAGAGCATGTACGGAAATTTATATACCTAGGCTGCTACTTGAATGATAAGTGGGACCCGGAGATGGAGATTAGGTGTCGTATAGGACAAGTGAGAGCCTCATTCTTACGACTACGTAAGTTTTTAGTTGACC
This sequence comes from Agelastica alni, assembly GCA_950111635.1. Classification (NCBI taxonomy): domain Eukaryota; kingdom Metazoa; phylum Arthropoda; class Insecta; order Coleoptera; family Chrysomelidae; genus Agelastica; species Agelastica alni. The sequence goes on from OX467708.1 coordinate 60,306,354, forward strand.
ACCGGCTAGACATTAAATTGAGACCAAATGTTATGTGTGGGCTGTTCTTCTATATGGCATGGAAGCGTGGACTCTTAAAGCTTCGTCAATTAACAAGCTCGAAGCATTTGAAATAAATGTGGACCCTTCGTCCAATGCTTAAAATATCATAGATTGAAAGAGTCAGAAACGAAGAAGTCATTAGAAGAGCAAAACTAGAAGACAAAGAACTGTTCGAGACAAAAAGAGGAAAATTGCATATTTTGGACATAAATAGGTATTGGTCGTAAGAAGTTATCTTGGTTGCGCAACATCCGACACTGCACAGGAATTAAAGACTTTGGATCAATTAGAGACGCTGCAAATAACAGATTTTCCGGCCCAGATCCCCTCTGTGGACCCTCTAAGGCCCACTTGAAAGAAGAGGTTCGAAGCTGGGAAACAGACGAATGAAATCTCAATATAATAAAGTGCCAGGACAAAGACAAGCGAAAAGGCTAGAAAACCTTTCACCAAGGAAAGTTAAACAGCTTCTAAAATTGGACAAGAACGACTTAAAACTGGTGACAGGACTCTTTACTAGACACTGCCCTCTGAGGTATTACCTGAAAAAGATGGGCAACACAGAAAGTAATAGTTGCCGCTACTGCGAAAACTTTGCTAAAGCTTTGTGAATGCCCAGCACTTTCTGCAAGAGGCTCTAGTTTCTGGAAGGGACCTTCTTAAATCCCTCCGATGTCAGGAACTTACCTCCCAAGAAATTGATAAACTTTGTACGAAGTCTCGGAATCCCGGGCCTCGAATAGATTAAGGGTTATGCACAAAAGATCTGATAGGTCGAAGTGCTTGAGAGGCCGCATAGCCTTCACGACCCCTCTACAATTTACAATGACCCCCATGCTATTTAAGATTATTAAAGGGGTTGCCACCCAAATCAGGGGAATCCCCCTATAACCATAAATGAATGTTAAAAAATTTCCCCTCGCAAGCAAAAAACTGTTTTCTGAATAAAAAGTTTCTATGAAAATTATTCGAGCCACCCAGCATAATTAAATTTTAAAACATAAATAAACAAGCAAAATTGTTAATTATAATTTTTTTGGATTAGCCATCGAATACTGTAAGGGATAACTAGATTAAAAGTGTATGCATGTAATGTCTAGAGACAGTTAGATAATGTCTCAAATGTTCAGTATCAAAGCACGCTACTTTCCATGAATATTGCTTGAGGGCAATTATTATTCTCTAATAATTAGACATCACACAAACAGCTTTTGGTTAACAGTTTCAAAATTGATTTCATCAAAACGTGATAGAAAAAATCACTTGCAAACACGAAACGGCTGCTTACCTCGTACTACTTTTAAAAGAATATTTATTTTAAATTATCTTTTCTCTATTATCATCGCAATTCCAAAAAAAATGTTTAATGTAAAAGCTATAGAGCTGTTACTTCTTTAAACAGACAGTGACTTGAAAAAACGGTGGGATACAAGAACACTCTTTATATTTTTTCATTATTTTTACGTGAAATTTTTATTAACAAGAACCTATGCTTCGCCATTTTTCTCAACGTGACCCAAACATTTAACAAAGTCTGACACGAAGATCTGAAATGCAAAGATCAGAGAGCTCTGTCGCAAAATACTTAGCTCCTACATCGAAGATATATACTTTTTGGTTAAATTTAAAATCACCTTTTCTGACTTTAGGAAAATAAAAGCAGGCGTATGCAAATCAATGAACTTGGACCGATCCTGTATTAATATACACGAGTAACTTATCAAAACCACAAGGATCGACAGTTACAACATTTGCAAATGATACAACCATCTTGACGGTAGGCAGTTGTGTTGAAGAATCCACACCAAGTCTGTCAAGAGCTCTAAAAAAAGGTGTGCAGCTGGACAAAGAGGGGCGGATAAAACTAAACAAAGTAAAATCAGTTAAAAAATAATAACTCAACATTAAGATCACATCCATTGTTTGGTTCTTTGGTCGTCATTTAAAACAAAGCATCTACAACAAGATGCTTTGCTATAAGCAAATATTAAAATCTATGCGGATGTATGGGATACAGCAGTGGGGCTATACAAAGAGAAATAATTTCTATCTCATCCAGGTCTTTCAAAATAAAGTCTAATGATCAATTGTAAATGCCCCTAGCTTGAGAAATTTGTCATAAAATTATGAGGCATTTGTCAAAGTTCGAGTGATATTCGGCGGAAAATTTTTTGACAACAAAATTTATAACTCAACACAACGAAACATTTATTTATTTATTAAAAGTACAGTTAGTGAAAGTACAATTATTAAAATTTAACTTTTAACATTAACAATTCTTCTAAGCTTTTATGTCCATTTAATTCATATTCACGCTGTCGAAAAATGTTTATACTTTACTATAATAATATTATAGTTTTCTATAAATTTTGCAGATATATATTTATATATATATATATATATATATATATATATATATATATATATATATATATAATTATTTAGTTTTGTATACTACACAACAGATTAACATAAAGAGCATAATTTTTTATTTTAAAGCAATTAAGTAGGTATATCTTTTGACAATAGGAGATATATTAATAAATATTGTTAGTAAATAAGTGCGACAATCTTCAGGCGGTTATTCTGCATGAAAAAATAATGGCAGTTTGCTATATACACGTATGTCTGCAAATTCTTTTCAGAGATACGGGGTGTTAAAGTTTTTCTTTATTGTTCTGAAATCGATCCTGACATGCAAATAAAGTTTGGTGAGTTTTAAGAGGTAGTTATTAGGAAAAAAATGGTACGCCACTGAGATATTTTAAATTAAAAATCATGTTTAAATCCCTCGGTAAATATGAGACAAAACAATTATTCTTGCCTTTTTTCGTATAGGGCGCTGTTTTTATGCAAAAAATAAAACATCTTATTGCATATTTTTTATTTCTTTAATACATTATAAAGAACTATCTAATACAATAACATTAAACCAGAACCCATATCTCTGAAAACGAAGCATTTGCGGACATATGTTTATATAACAAACTATCATTATTTTTTCATGCAGAATCAACCCCCAAAGTTTGTCGCACTTATTTACATTTGGTTAACTAACTTTCTTTCAAGTAGGTTGTAATATTTAAAGTAAATGCTGTCATTAAAAAATGGCGTGTTTTAAATTGAAGCAGTAAAAGTAAGTTCTCTTTTACCAAAAGTAGTAATATATATCGTTTGAAAATTGTTTAAAAAACAAGTTATCTCTGGGAACCATTGCATCAGTAAAAAGTGTTTTAACCTTTAAAAATGAATCCCCTAAAAAACTTATTACTGGGCGAGGCAGTAAAAGCTTCAGCTTTGCTTGATAAAGGATACTTGATGGCAACACGATAGAAAAATATAATTCTAGCAAAAGTCGCATGATTAGAAGACTTAACGAGACAGGATTTAACCTTCGAAGACCAGGGCTAGGTTGAAAAAGATTTACCGATCCAAGGGATAAGTATTTTCTAAGGCAATCAGAGCTAAGAAACTTGGGAACCACTAGCAATATGCTAAAAAATGAGCTTGTATCTACTACTACCGTTTCGAACGGTTAGAAGACATTTAAATTAAGCTGGATTAAGCAGTAGAATACCATAAAAAGATTATTGTACACCACTGATTAAAAAATTTAAAGACTGCATTTTGCTAGAAAGCATAAATATTGAATTGGTAATGATTGGAAGGTTTTATTCTCAGATGAAATAAAGGTTAGTATTTAATCTCCTGATAGACATAAGCGTGTCTGCTAAGAACAGGCAAAATATTTGCAAGTTGCAATATCTCTCTAAGGATCCCCTTTTGGTGGTGACTTTGTGATGTTTTGGGAAGGAATTTGTTTCAGCAGAGATGATCCTTATAAGGGCAGATTATTTTATTCATGCAAGATAATGCTCGTCCCTACTTAACTAGACAAATTATCGACTACCTGAATACTGTTGAACTGTTGAAAAATTTGTGGTCGTTTTCCACCACCTGCCGGCTGCAATCAACTGGTAGATGTAGTAATTGCAGAATGGGAGAAGAATATGTCCCAGGAGGTTATTCAGCATGCTCAGGCGCTTAAGAACAGTAATAAGGAGTCGGAAAGGACATATACGATACTAACATTGCATAGAACCTGTTAATTTTTTTTTTTATGACATTGATTAATAATTTTTTTTTATTGATTTCGTTTGTAAATGATAACACAAAAGTAATTATTAAGTTTTCATGCAATTTTATTAATAATAGATAGTATTGGTAATATTATAATAAGGTAAATTTATTAAAGTTATGCGTTTATTTCGTTCATGAGTGTAGTGTAGTGTTGAGCTATCACGGTCGAAATTTTTCTTTAAACCTTTAAAAATTGTTCGAAAAAAAATGTGAAAATGTGTGATTAAAATGAAATAATAACGTCCCCATTTTGCGCCTTGGTAAATGTTTTTGTGAGATTTGGAGTGAGTAAAGCATTCTGTTAAAATAATATACAAAAAGTCGAAAAGGTGTTGTAGAAACAGTGGTAGTGTGGTTTTAGGAAATTCCGGGCATCCCCGCCGAAAAACAATTTAATCAAATTATAATCATGAACCGGCAAAGTAATCAGAAAGAATTTTATAATCCTGGTTGACAATATAACTTTGGAAGTTGCTATGTTACGAGAGAGAGAGAACAATTTTTACCCCGATACAGATCCAAGAAAAGAGCGCATGGAGGGCTGACGCTGTTATTATTTAATTTCTGAAATTAAATTAGAAGAGTGTTCGCAAAGAGGTTAAGGCAGAAAACATATCATTTCTTTCCGTTCTAAAATAACATTTGAGAAGAGTGCGACTGTTTGTCCTCGTAACACGTTTTCACAGGTTACACTCGGCGACTGCAAAAATGTTTACTTATACTTTCGGTAATAGATAAATGGCTTGTTGTTAGACTGAAATGGACAACAATAAGAGACGTTTTAACGGCAACCGAACGAAAAGTGGAAAATATTAAACGAACGCAATTTCAAAATGCGATCTAAAAACACATGCAACTTGACTTTATTAAAACATTTCTCCAAAGTTAAAATTGAATATGTAAACTACGGGTTTGTTCAACAGTCCTCTAAGAACCTGTAGTTTCGTAAACACAATCTACTTTTACAGAGGAAAAATAATAAATACCACCAATAAGCCCTATCTCTCTTTTTTTTAAACAATTTGAAAATTTAATTTATTTTAAAACAACGTCTGGTTAACTATTGTGGTCAAATTCCGATTAAATAAGTGTGATTAATCATTTTATTATTAAAAAAAAGTTATATACTGTAGGAAATGAATTAACTATTTAATTTTATAAACAACAATGATCATAAAGCTCTTGACATGAGCGTTAATCTGCTATTAAGATAAAATTTTTAATTAATGCCTGGACTGTTAATCAAAAAAATTAGTACAATGCCTAAAATATAGGAACAATACTGCAAAATAGGTCTTATTTGATTGTTGTACAGTTACAGTATTTGTAAATTAATAGACAAGAAATACATTTTGACAGGAATATCTTTAGCCGGGAAAGTTATATGCGCAGTTATATACACATTTATTTACAACCATAGCAGTCAAAAAATCGCAATCAGTAAAAAAGAAAATGATGGCTGTATTTTTTAAATCAAGTGGAATTGTGGAGCGTGTCATGTTGGCACATAAAAGACAGTCACAGCTAATTGGAACACTGAACAGTGCCTTCCTAAAGTCATCGACACTCATAAGAACTGTCGACCAAATCAAAGAATGAACACAAGGTTCTTAACTTCCCAGTGGGAAGTTATAGTAATGGGTCCGATTTTGCGAATCCCGAATTTTGACATATCTTCACTTTTTAAGGTCTCCAGAGTCGAATACAATAGGGCACAGCGGGCAAGTGTACATACGAGTATGTTGCGTGGTTTGCAATTCTCTACAATCGCAGAGATTGGAGTCCACAGGGTAGCCCCACTTAGGGTACCTATCTCTTGTTCCCGCCATGTCCGTCCGTAGTCTATTTAGCGCATTCCAGGTTTCCCAGTTTTCACCGCCTCCTGGTGCTAGTTCTTCATTCGGCTTTATCCAATGTTGGTTTGAGGTCTTCCCCCAAGAGTCCACTCTGATTTTAGGTTCCTCGTAATCTTCTGTCGATCTTAAAAAGCTTCGCCTTGATTTTAGTCGCTGATGGGCTAGGTGGAGACTGTAGAGGGGGTGGCGTTCACATACTGCTGCTTTGGATCGTTCTTTAAGTGCAGCTGCTTCCCTACGGATGGCAGGAGGAGCGATGCCAGTCAGGTGGTGGATTTTTTTTAGGGGTGTTGGCTCCAAGCATCCGGTGATGATTCTGCTTGTTTCGTTGAGGGTGACATCGACTTGTTTTGCGTGCGCTGAGCTGTACCAAATCGGGCATGCATACTCGCCAGCGAAGTGGCAGAGGGCGAGTGCTGAGGTTTTGAGAACCTTAGGTTAGGCTCCCCAAGTCCCTGTCCAATGTTACGCCCAGGTATTTAGGGTTAGGACAGTGCTTCAATGGTACTCCCTTCCATTTGATATGTATTTTTCTGCCGGCCTGCTTGTTCTTAAGGTGGAAGGCGCATACCTTCGTTTTTGTTGGGTTTGGCTTTAGCTGGTTATTTATATAGTACGAGTCCAACTCTACTAGGACGCACTCAGACGTTGTTCCACCTCTTTGAATGTTTTTCTCGTGATGTGATTACCCTATCGTCTGCATATATATAGCTCTTTATTTCTTCAGGAAGGGGTTGGTCGTTGGTATATATGTTAAAGAGTAGTGGTGCCGGCACGCTTCCTTGTGGCAGGCTGTTTTTCTGGTTCCTCCACTACTTTGCTTTTCCTGGAACTCCACCAGGAACCTCCGGTTTTGAAGCAGTTACTGATAATGTTTGTAAGATTGATATCTTTAGTTGTATGATATATCTTCTGCATTAGGAGTCGGAGATTGATGGTGTTATATGCCTCCGTGAGGTCAATGAAAATGGCACCCGTTATATATCCCCTTGGAAACCGTCCTTAATGTACTGGGTTAGATTGAGCACTTGTGCCGTACAGCTTTTTTCGGGGCGAAATCCAGCCTGTTGTGGTATAAGGATTGGATCCACGGTCGGTGAAAGTCGGTTGTATATTAATCTTCAAAGATTTTTTACTTGTGGTATAGCAGCGAGATCGGGCGGTAGCTCTTTGGGTTGTTAGCTTCTTTGCCTGGTTTGAGGATGGCTATAATCTTGGCTTTTTGCCATATGTTGAGAAGCTTGCTCTGTTGTAGACAGGCATTGTTCATATCCAATAGCCACTATTTTGCTTTCGGCCCTAAATGATTGATCTGCTCAGTCGGGATGTCGTCTGGACCAGCGGCCTTCCGTGGTTTGCATTTCTTTAGGGCAGTGTTCAGCTCTTCCATAGTAAAAAGAGTGCACAGTTTGATCGTCTAGTCACCCTCTATGCGGTTAATATTGCTTGCTTTCTTGGGGGGCATCTGATCTGGTTTGCCATTTTTCACGAGCTAAGTGGCTATTTGATCTGCTGTTACGTTGGCGTGGGCTCTTGAGTGGGTTGGGTCGTTGTTTAAGCGCTTTAGTAGTTTCCATGCTTTGTGGCTACTTATGCTCAGATTAAGTTCCTCCATCAGCTTGGTCCAGTTCTTCGTCTTGGCTTCCGATATAGAGGTGATAAGTTTTTTCCCCGCCTCTATTGTCTTCTCCCAGGGGGTTGGCTTTGAAAATGGTTAAGTAGTTTAGTAATTGGGCTTTCAACGCTGTTGTTAGGCATTGGATATAATTAGTGTTGCAGCCTCTAGGGATAGAGAATCGTGAATATTTTTTTACGGTATCCACAAAGCTATCATAGGAGCTCGGGATGGTCGCAAGTGTGTCCACTGCGCAGTCCAACAGTTTCTGAAATTTGGTCCTGTTGGCTTTTTGGAAATTGTATCTGCGTTAAAATGGAATGATATTAGGTCGAGATATGGCCATGAATATTAACACATTTTATTCAGTGTTTGAATCTGATAAAATATAAAACAATAAAATATTTATCAAAATTATTTTTGTAGATGCTTTTTATGTGCTAAAGTAAAAACATTAGAAAATAAACAGAGTAAAGTAAGTAAAAAATACAATTTAAATAAAATGAATCAACTAAATAATTTTTAAATATAATGTAATACCCTTAGATTATATCTGTTCGTGTAGTTTCTTTCTTTATCTTGTGCGAGATTTCCAGCGTAGATCAGAACGTTTTTAAGTAAGTAGCGGGAATGCTTAAATATTATCTGGAAGATTCGCAGACTTTTTTAAAACAAGCGCAGGCAGAAATCAAATAGTCAATATTTTTCGAGAATTATTACCGTACTAAATAAAAAATATTTACAAATTTGTAGCAAGTACATTTTAATAAATAAGTTTGATTTAGAGTATGCTCATTCAAATGTTTAAAATTTCTTTGAGGTTTCTTAATGGGTGAGAAATGCAGACTTTGTGGGGATAGGGAAGAAAAAGCATTCCACGTCATATTTGACTGTGATCCCCCCAAAAGATGACGAATCCAGCTTGGGGATGATACGAACCAAACTCATGCGGCACGGGCTAGAAACTTAATACTAGTTAGGTCAATACCAGCTAGACTAACAGTTGGCAGTAGTTAAATACATTAAGCTCAAAAGCTGCAGAGTGGGCTCCTTTAACCCGACCTCTTTTAACCAAACACCAACAACAAAAATGAGTGAGAAAAGAATTATATGTTAATTGATTGTGAGTGTGCTTATCGTATGCAACAGTGACAGCTTTAAATTTAAAGTTGGAATGTAAGATACTTTTATCTGTCAAAATATAGATTAGTTTGCCTATGGGGGAAGAAGACTCTAATAATGAGAGAGAATGTTTTACGATTTTCAATGAATTATAATCGCTGTGAATCAAAGTGTGATTATTTCATAATTTAAATTAAATTTTTTGCTGTGACTGGCTTATAAATAGCTGAGACAAATAAGTTAAATACTATTTAGTATTGCAAACCAAAATAATGTCTGGTAAAGATTGTAGTGCATAAGAGTTTAAATAGCCCGACCCTTCTGTTGGGAAGTGTTCAAAGGAATGTTAACTTTATATTTAAAACCACCACTTTATTAAGATTTAACTTCCATTCCCCAAGTTTCAGCCGCCAGACTAAACTTTGTTCAATTACGCCATATTATGAATTCCATCATTACTTTGGGTATTTAGCTTATAGCAACGCAGACTTCGAAAAAATTTCGAAGCCCTTTCAAGTAATCGGATCTGCGTCCCTTATTCTGCCTCCCATTTCATTAAATTCTAACTTAAATTGATGAAAATTCCTCAAAAATAAAGAATACAAGTGTAAATGTAATTTTTAAACATTATTTTTAAAAATAAAAATTAGTTGATTGACATTCTCCATTAATTTATCGATCTTATGGTAATAGTCTGCTGTTTGGTTTAGAATGCTGATCATAAAATAAATGTAGTTTAGTTTTCAACTGCAATAGTAAGTATTTATTTGGAATAGTTAAAGGAAATTGAGTTTAGCTTCATGGTATATTAAAGTACATTTAAAAGTAATAAAATAGCTAGTGCTTTCAATTATAAGAATAATGCTGCAAGCTTAAAAAACATCAAGTCATTGTTAAAATGTGATTAGTCTTCTTGCAGTGACATGTTTCCGAATTAATCCTACAAAAACAGTAGTAAATGGAATTCAAAATAATTAAAAATATCCAGTCGTGTACTCTTTTGGAAAATACGTGTTGGGACGGGTACGACTAATATTATTATTAATATTATATAATCCACTTTTTTACATAGTTTCAAAATATTCAGTATTGTCCAGAAATAAGTGAGCAGGCATATTTAACGGTAGACACCCGGTCAGTTAAGTGGAGCAGATTGAGAATAATCAAAAGAAATAGGTCAAATTTGTTTATACTTGTCGCTACTTTTATGACAATACGATAATCAAAATTTAAAACAATGGTACTTTGCAAAAATTAAAACACTTGCGGTACGTTCTAACGATAGACAGATTAAATTTGTAATGAGCTTTTTACTTCTAAATATTGATCGCTAATTGATATTTCGTTTAAATTTTTTTCAAGACATAAAATCAGTTCTTAAATTTTAAACAATAGCAGCCTATAAATTTAACTCTACCTACTGTTAGGCTCCAGATATATTTTATGACATACTAATTAACTCTTACCCGTGACTAAGTCTGCTTGTACTTTGTAAAAAAACTTCTCTTCACACAAATTTATTTTTATACAATTTGTTAATTATGTTGATGATAAATCTTGTGGGATTTTGATAAAAACATATATCAACCCTTTCAGTCGTAGTGTCGCTCAGGAGAGACATCAACTTTAAAAATTTTAATTGCATTCTGCAGCTGTTGTCCATTACTTATAATTGCTGAAATAGGTAAGTCAAAACTACTTTTTATTCTACAGTATATGTACTTTGAGCATAAGGCTACAAAAAATGTGTTAGATTAGGGTTTTAACTTGATGTCACTAACAAGGGACAAATATCGTTCATGTACCCAGTATCTTATTCTTATTAGTGATGATAAATGTAACATATTTTAGTGTTATGTAAGGAAATAATATATATTTTATGTAAGGTTACCTTAAGTAAACGGTTTAAACAATTGAATATATTATTTTTAGATCATTACAGGCCGATGTAGAAAACCAGCTCTTTAGCCCCTATAATCTCTTTCAGTACCCAACTTTGCGATCAATATAATCTGTGGTTACTATAAGATTGAATCGCTTTTCTGAACCAATATTTCCAACTAATAAAAATTTTAAAAAAGAAAAACGGGAAAGAAGTAGGTTACATACATATATATGTATGGTTGCTTTTGATTAGAATGGTATTTTGTTTTTCTTTTTAGAATTGTGTATTTATATAAATATATGTATTGTTTATTACTCATAAACATTTTTTCCGTAGTGTTATATCAGGTCCATGAAAGCGGAATGTGTCACTTATGAGGGACATTTTCCCAGCAGTAAAAGTGGTGGGGAAAGAATTTTTGTTGTAACGTATTAGTGCATAACTAACACCTTGTAACATATATACCCAGCTTTGAAATTTTTGAAGACCTTTTTCTTGGTGCGTGACTAAAAAGGTTAAGTGTACCTACCCAAATCGGTAATATGGAGTCAGGAACATCTAATCGCTAAACCGTAACCTTTTTTTTGTAAACATTCAGATACACATCTTTTACAGTTTTATAATACTGTCTTACAACATAACCCAATTATAGCCAGTTAAAATAAAGCAATGGAGGTCCTTTAATCTAAGCCAATGGTCTACATTAAAAAAATCTCGTTGTATTGTAGTATTAAAGCAAGGTTTTCCCTGTTTTCGGTTCTAGAATGTGTGCTATTATAATTACTGCTACTATATAAACTTCACGAAAAATCAAACAATAGCACGATTTAAACTACTTGCAATGCCACCTATCGCATAATAAAAAAAACCACTGCTACTATAATAACTTCACGAAAAACCAAACAGTAGCACTATACTTTTAAACAAATAAAGTTTTCTTAAAATCGGTTCAATTGTTTTTGTGAACAGACAGACAAAAAAATTAAGAACCGGTGATTTGGAGTCGAAGACATAAAAACGCCATCTCACATCCTTTTTGTTATAAATTTCTTCAATGTACAGACACTTTGCTGTAACAGTTTCATTATAGAAATAAGTACTTTCGTTTCACCATGTTTATAAGTATTAAAAATAAACTTGTATTAGAACAAATTATTATCTTTTTAATAAGTTTAAAGATATAATGGTAATCTCCTTGTTAGCCAAGATAATAAACAACATAAATATATCCGCAGAGAACACTAATCATTAACAACTAGATTTCACAAAGACACCGACGATGAGTGCATTGCTTCTGGTTTTGCTAGCTTCGGTCGATTCGATTGTGCTAAAAGCTAAACTAACAGAGATAATTAATTTTTGTTTAAATACCAGATTTTAATTGGACCAAAAATAAATTTTCGTTATGAAAATACTGGAAAATACTTTAATTAGTATAATTTTTCAACTTATACTAATTGTTTAAAAAGTATATCACGTTGATAAAATTTATCATTTTTTAACGGAGACAACTCCTCTCCTGTGTTATTTTCTTTATGAGTCAGAGTATAATTATAAATCATTTAAAATAAACGTAATAAACGTCGAAAATATGGTCGGTAGGCTAACATTATGTGTAGGTTTATAAATCATAACAAGCACCGATAAAGTATTCCCAAAATTTCCATAATAATGTGCCAATAATTTTGACAGAGATCGCTTACCATATAAAATGTAAATGCAAACTCATAACTATCTAAAAGAAACTGAGTTTTATCGAAAATATAGTCAAATTTCAGCTACTGTTAAAGATATAAAGAAAAACCCAAACCAAACTTGATAGAATGTTTAAAATAATTGTATTTATTCTCATTAAAATAATAGTATCATTTATTAGCTACTAATGTATTGCAATGTCGCTTTGAAAAGAAACAAGAATACTTTTTGATTTGTTTTACCTGAAGATGAAAAATATATAGTAAAACCAAGACGACATATAATTCGACACTTTTAAGTAAAAATTGCGGCATCTTATACGACATTTACATCATCTTCTTCTAAATTCTTGCCTTTTATTTAGGAAAAAATATAACGTAAATATATTTTAAAATTCCAAATCAACAATCTGGCAAGATGTACCTATATAGTTTTTTTTGTCATTTTGGATAGGGCTTATCATACTTTTATTTGTTACTCTGCTAACACCCTTCGCTCAATATCACAGTCATACTTTCGGTCTCTCGTAAACTTTGAACCCAAGTATAGAAACTCATTCACTTGTCCCATTTTTCTCCTTCAATAAGCACCTAGCAATTTGTCATACTTTCTTCTCTTTTAAATACCATTACTTTAGTCTTGCTAACATTCATCTTTGTCCCTTTGATTTTTATGACAGCATGCATAATATTAACCATTGCCTACAGCTCCTCCTCAGATGATGCTAATATGGCCTTATCATCGGCGTAAAGGAGGCATTTGACGATTAAATAATTCATTCTTAATCCATACGCACTCTCTTTAAAATATGTCTATGAATAAGTTAATTGCCATGGCGAAGCCACATATTCCTGTCTAACACCTTTTTCTATGTTAAACCAGTAAGTATGTGTAAGATCCAATTATCCTGACTTTTGAATAGGATTATTAATTGGGAAAGTAAGAAAACAACCTACTCGTAAAATCTGTTTACAAGTAGAGTTCTTATTACCACTTTGTCCTAGTCTTAAGAGAGTAAGTTTGGACTCTTTTAGTCCAACGTTTACTTCGGTGTAGCAATTCGAGGGTAACGCTAAGTTTTCTCAAGAAGTACATGCTTAAGGAAGCAAATATTCAGGTGGATTTTTTTTAGTACTGAGTTGTATGTTAAATAAAAAAACAATGACTAAGCAAATTTAGGCATTAATAATGATTGCCGTTGTTATTTGGGACCTAATTTAAGATCCTTGAGTAATAATGCTTGTTCAGTTAGAACAAAAATAATCGCATAAAAGCTTAAACTAGATCAAGTTAATTATGTGTCATTTGTGGTACAAATTTTATGGAACATGTCTGAAATATTTCTAAAAGGATTTACTCAAAACGTTTGAGGTCTAAAAATAAATCTTTTATATATCGGTGTTTAATTAGGACGATAATTTTAAATTACGTTTAAGTAAAATTAATAGACGATATTTTTGAGCCGTAAAATAACTGTTTATTACCATTGTCATTACTACTCAGTCACATACATGAGTCAGTCAATTGATTATTTAGCAAGCGAATTTTGGGAAGGCAAAAAACGATTTTGTTTTAAAAATTTCAAAAATAGTTACTTGGCAAGCCGATATAACAAAAAAGGAATGATGAATAAACTTTTTTAATGGAATGTATTTAGTAGGTGTTCTTTTAAAGACACAGGTCTAAAGGTTCTTTTGTTGGGCAGCTAAGGGTCTTTTGCTGCGTACAATTCGAATCAAGGGTGAGAATTGGGCCATCACGTTATAATTTTAGGATATTTGACTTTATTTACTCAAAAAATGGGTTTTTTCAACTTTTAAGGTTATGTACAGAATGTAAAAAATTTTGGACTTCTTTTAGTTGCATCATTTATTACTAATCTTGTCCTTTAAAATACGCTATTGCGCGGCCACCTAGGTTTTTTTCCTGTAAAGTTACGACCATGTTAATTTATAAAATATATCCCAACAATATCATGATCATTTACATTTAAATTCTGATGTGATGTAATAAGAAATTCGAAACTTTTTTTTTAATGGCCTTTTCTGGCATTTGTGAGAAAACTAAAATAAAGCTAGATAATTAAAGTATTGAATGATCTGTATAGGCTATGTGCACGATGACTACTAGCGCCGCTGACGGGCAACAAAATACTATTGGACGCCTTTTCTATCATTGCATCTTACCGCGAATTTATAAAATAATCAATTATTAAATCATTTAGCTATGTGGAAAAAGTATAAAAGGTTTACAATTAAAAGTAAGTGAAAAATATTTATTTTCAATACATATTTTTTTTAATAAAAATGTGTCACACATAAATAATTGATAATAGGTTTAGTAAATAGTGATTTATGCATTTGTGATGAAACTGCTGATTTACATGTTATATTAGAATGTCCTTTAAACACTTTAGAAATAGATGCAATGTATTAAAATTTAATTAAATATGATGTAAAATTCCCTATAAATCTCAAAAACCTACTGACTCTGGAGGATTACAGTATTTATAATATTATATATTATTATGTAAAAAGTACTAACATACCCTTGTAAGTAGAGGTGCTACCCAGCAATTAAAGCTTGTAAGTCTGACATGAAAAAATATAATTAAAAAAAAATAAATAAATAAAAAAAAAATTAAAAAAAAATATATTAAAAAGAGAATAACACCTTAATATTTTATCAATTTTTTAGTCAAAAAAATACTAACACCTTAATCATGTTAATTGTATTGATTTAATATAAATGTGAATATTACCTACTTATGAGTGATAAAACAACAATGCATAATCCATAACCCAAAACCATGACATCAGTGATATTGCAGACCGGGTTTGAAAGTATCAAACACTCTCTTTTCGGGGTAATAGCTTCGCGTTGGGAATCTATAGAATTTTATTTTACTTAAATCTTCATTCACACAACAACCAGGAACACAACAGCAATTTCTAGATCGCTTAGTTTTGCCCATACCTCCTTTGTAATTGTAACTTTTATAAAATTGTAAATATTTCCGCTTTTAATTAACACTACTCACTACTCTATACGAAAAATTAGAGTTCAATTAGAGTTCCAGTAGTGCTCACTACGAACGCTCGCATCGATATTATTTCTAACTCCGCCCCCTTGCACAGCCTATACCTTACCAATAGGCGCTACAGCCCGATGTGGGCCTTGGCCTCCTCCACAATTTGCCTTCAAGCAATGCGATCCTTGACTTTGGTTTCCCAGCCGAATATCCGCATTGCCCTCAGGTCACCCAGTACTTGGTCCATCCATCTGAGCCGTGGTCTTCCTCTTTTCCTGGTAGCATAGATTTTAATGTGTAGAATTTTCTTTGGCATCCTGGCGTCTTTCATTCTTTGAACGTGTACAAACCAACGGAGTCTTTGTGATTTTATAAATTTTACAATGTCTTCACCGTTCAGGATCTATGTTATTTCCCGGTTGTTACGGATGTACCATTCTGCTTCGTTGATTCTGACTGCTCCATATATTCTTCTGATTATTTTACGTTCGAACCTTCTTATCTCCTCCTGATCTTGTACCGTGAGTGTCCAATTTTCACTCCCATAGGTTATTACTGGTTGAACTAATATCTTGTAAATTTTTAGCTTTTAATTAGTTTTGCCCATATCTCCTTTGTAATTGTAACTTTTATAAAATTGTAAATATTTCCGCTATTAACACTACTCACTACTCTATACGAAAAATTATAGTTTAAAAGTTCCAGTAGTGCTCACTACGAACGCTCACATCGATATTATTTCCTACTCCGCCCCCTTGCACATAGCCTATACCTACCAATAATTAATTTTGTCTCTTTTTTTAATTAAAAAAAAGGTCACATTTTTATTCCCACAAAATCACTCGAATGGACTGAGCCTTAAACCATTCAGTAGTGCCTTATTAAATTGTGGAATAAATACATTCCCGTCCATTTCGTCGTACTTTACAGGCACTCCATTTCTAAATACCTTGGCGGCTATGCAGATATAGTAATAAAATTATGAACGCGTTAAATTGTAACATAGGTGTAAGCAATGTTATTTAATATAGAGTTGTGTGTGGTCGGTGTAGAGCGAACAACCAAGCCGCATGAACTATAAATGGAATGTATTTAATTATGGGGTAATGGTTTTATGCACGTGCAAGACCATCATTGTCGTCGCCTTGCGGCTACTCAAAATATTAATCCATCAACAATTTTTCTATTTAATTGTAAGTTAATTTTTTTAACTATAGTCCGTTCATAATTTGTCGATAGCACAAAATGTGCGTCCAAGTCATAAAACGGCCGTAATAGTCGTAAAATCATAGGCGGAGGTTCCTGAGGTGTTTATTCATGTCCGTACACAATTTGTTGATAGCTCACTGCAAGTTTGACCCTCATTAGGTTTAGTACGTTTTTGATCGCATTTAATTTACGGCTCGTTGGTGTTTCGGCGTCTACGGCAGAAATTAACGTCTCTAATATTTATTTTGCGAATTTTGTGCAGTGCGTGAGTAACTTTTTTTCATATTCCTACAAACATATACGTACCTTTCGTTCCTGCTTGTTTTGTTTGATTGCTTGCGATGGCTTCGTCATCATCATCAACATCATCAAGTTTTACACCGGTACTGTTGCGTCAGTAAGTCTGTCTATTCACCAAGAGAGAAGACTATTGTTTTGAACGTTCACGATGCTCTGCTTTCTCAGAATCCCACAAACACTGTTCAGAACATAATCAAGAGTTGTGCCCACATGACGGGCGTAGGGGAGTCAACAATATATAGGTTCCTATCAGAAAGAAAAAAACAAGGTATAGCTAACCCAAATACAAACGAATACTTAAAGAGGGGGAGAAAACCTATTGAAATTGATGAATTTGCCAAAAATGGTATTCGAAGGAAAATTCACGAATTTTTTTACAAAAAAGAAATACCCAACTTAAAAAAAAATTTTACAAGAAGTTAGAGACGACCCGGATTTGCCTCATGTCGGACGAACCAAATTGTGGCAAGTTTTAAAAGAATTAAATTTCCGGTGGGAGAAATCAGACCGAAAATCACTTTTGATTGACCGGGAAGAGATAATATGTTGGAGAAGAAAGTATCTAAGATCTATACGAAAATTTCGGGCTGAAGGAAAGCCAATTTACTATCAGGACGAAACGTGGGTAAACGCAGGTCATACTCTCACAAAAATTTGGTCAGATAAAAATATATCAAGCTCCACGCAAGCCTTTATGGAAGGTTGGTCTACTGGTATTTCCCCACCCTCTGGTAAAGGCAGTAGATTAATAGTTTCTCACATTGGCAGTGAAAAAGGATTTGCTAAGCATGGTTTGTTGGAATTTCAATCCAAAAGCACAAAAGACTATCACGAGGAGATGACAGCTGATGTTTTCGAAGAGTATTTTGAGCAGATGATTGAACATATACCACCAAACTCAATTATAGTATTAGATAATGCACCTTATCATTCACGACTAGTAGAAAGACTTCCAACGACTGCGTGGAAGAAACAGGATATCATTGAATGGCTGCGGAATAAGTCCCTGCCTTACAAAGATGGAATGGTTAAAGCAGAACTTTTAAAAATTGCCCGGCAACACAAATCTAAGTTCAAGAAATACGTAGTTGACAAAATGGCGGAAAGACGAAACATCACAGTCCTTAGACTTCCACCCTACCACTGCGAATTAAATCCAATTGAACTCATTTGGGCACAAATGAAAAGCTATGTGGCTAGAAAAAATACGTCATATAAAATACAAGCTGTACGTGAATTGTTATATGAGTCTTTACAACATATTACAGAACAAAATTGGCGAGATGCAGTAAGACATGTAATAGAAGAAGAACAAAAAATGTGGGATCTTGACAATATAATTGATGCGACTGTAGAGACACAACCGCTAATTATTAACCTGCAAGACGACTCGGATTCCGAAGATGATCCTGTTTATTTTGAATTTGAATAGTTTTGTAAGTAATCGTAGTTTATATCATTTAAAAATAGGTATTAATTAAATAAATGTATCTTTTACAAATTGCAAGTAACTTTTTATTTTTAAATAAAATAAAGAAATTTTATTAAAATAAAAATACAATTTACAGTACCTACAGTTTAAGAATATTAATATATTTATTTATTTAAAGTAACGTAATGTTTTAATCATATACTCTACGACACTGGTCAGTCATTTCCACTCAAAATACCTACATAATCGGATTAAAAGTTCTATAGCTGTATTGTATTTATTCAGATACAAGGTGGGTTAGTCGAAAACATCTTAAACTGCCAGTTTTAGGTTGGTTTTTGTTATTATATCATACTACCTGTCCTCTCTGTATTTTAGTTCTCTAATGAGGGTCAAACTTGCAGTGAGCTATCAACAAATTGTGTACGGACTATAAATATTATTCTTTATTTGGAAATATATTTAAAAAAATTTATTCGCAAAATTTAGACTTGTTTTAATCGGCTTGTAACTTTATAGAGAATCATTTTTGTTTTGTTTTAACTAATATATTTAATGGACTACATTTTTCTTCTTATTCTTTTTCGAATGCTGTCTCCATTGCGGAGGTAAGCTATCATCATGGTTATCATTACTTTGGAAATTGCAGCCTTAAACAGATCAGCTGTTGATAAATTAAACCATTCTTGTCGGGTTTCAAGCCAATATGTTTTCCTCCTACTGATCTTTTTTTCACTATTTTGCCCTGGATTATGAGGTGTAGGAGTTAATATTTTAGTCCTCTGATAATATGTCCGAGATATTGTAATTTCCTTTTTATTTTCACTCCCACTATTTCTGCACTTTTTTTCCATTCTTCTCAGCACTTCTACGTAGGTCACTCGGTCTCTCCATGATATTCTCAAGATTCTGCGGTATATCCACATTTCGATGGCTTCTAGTTTTCGTTCGCAGACCCTGTTTAAAGGGGTTAAAAAAATATAGCATTTAAGCATACGAACTCTCATATCCAAACTAAGATCTTGGCTGGCAAACAGTTTCTGCGTCTTCACAAAGAATGCGCGTACTTTTTCAATTCGGATTTTTATCTCAGCGCATAGTCCACTGAACTGTTAACATTTGTTTCAAGATAGTTATAGCGTTCTACTTTTTCCAGTTACTCACCTTCGGCGTACAGAGATTCTTCGAAGATTTCTAATTTAGTGACCACCATTATTAAGGGTGAGCTCATGTTCTCGGCTGGTATTAATAAACTTTGTTTAGCGAATCTTCTTTGAGTAGATGTTGAAGAGGATAGGGGAGCTTAATATTTACTGGTTCTGTGAGCTAAGATTGAATTAAAACCTACAAAAGTATTTACTAAAAATGATCCACCGCTTATCATCGTTATTTTTGTCTACAGAAAAAAAAATTGCATAAAAGTTATGTGATTATGACTGAATTTTCCTAAAATGCTATCAAAAGGTCAATAGCGTGCAGATTTCGGAAAATACCCAAACAAATTTTTTTTAAATGAATGTTAGACTTTTAAAACGATCCAATTTTTGCAGATTTTAAAAATGTACCTTATATTAACCACCTTATACCGTTTTTGAGTTATTAAACGTCAAATATCTTAGTTACACTGTTACATTATTAAAGAAATTTGCGAAAATGATAAACATTGTGTTTGACAAGTGTCATTCTTTTAATGAAATAATCAAAATAGTTTACGGAAGCAAAAAATATTCTTATACAGAATTCTTTGGAAGCCATATTTGGTGATTTGATATGGATGGATGATAAGGAAATTTCAAATAGTGTCCTACCCGTCCAAAATCATTTGATTAATAAATTAAGAAAATGGAACTATTAAATAGCTACCTAGCAGTCCGATATTAACCCCTATGAATTAATGTTTTTAATGATTCCTCAAAGACATTGTCATTACTAATTATTATAGTATTCAAGTAAATGAGGACAAGATTCGACTGGAAATAAACAATCTGAGTGTCAAAAATAAGGATATTTTTGATGCAATTATAAACGTTATTAATTATGTATTGATAATAATGGTGGACACATCCAATATTCTTTATAAGTTATCATTTAAATACGTACATACATACATATTGTCACGCCTTTTTTCCGTAGGGGTAGGCAGAGACCACTTTCTCCGCAGCATTAATCCTATTTTCATGCTTCTTCTGCCAAACCCAACATTCACTACCATACATAAGTGTAGGAACCAACACTCCTCTATGCACAACCAGACGTGCCTTTTTTGACACTTTCTGGCTGCTCATAAAGCTATGCAGTGCCCCATTCATTTGTTTTCCTGCCAACACCATTCGCTCAATGTCACTGTCCTACTTTCCATCTCTCGTAAAGTTTGAACCCAAGTACACAAATTCATTTACTTGTTTCCTCAATCAAAACTTTACAGTTTGTCATGCTTTCTTCTTTTTCATCATTCATTCATTAAATCATTCATTTTCAATCCATACATTTAAATTTCATAAATAAATCTTTTATGCGAGACTGTAGGCAATAACAACGATGATAAAGGGTGTGTAATTTATAGTGAATAACAAATGTTTTTATTTTATTATTAAATTACAATTTTAATAAAATATATTTTTAAATTTAATTTAAAAAAATTTTAAATGAAAAGTCCAAGGATGAAAAAAAGGTTTACCTAAATAATATTTAAAAGTGATGTAATTTTTATTAAATTTCATTAAATTTTACTACATTTTATTGTAAGTTTACTATGAACAGTTTTGTATTTCTCTAATAATTTCCTTTACCTAAACATTTTAATTTTGACCAATATGCCATTTTAAACACAGTAGGTACCTACTGTGTCACGATTTTTTAATAAAGTTTTTTTTTTGTACTTATGTTTATATCATATGTTTAAGAAGTTAAATTTTCAATGATAAAATGTCAAACTTTCGTCAATATTTGTAAGTTATAATAGGTCACAAAGAGCAGAAACAGCAGCAGGTAGAGGGAGAGAGAGAGAGAAAGATATAAATATCTACATATAGAAAACTATGTAATAACTTTAAAATATTAGGAAAGCAAACATTGTTGGAAACAAGGCGGCACGAAAACAAGAGTCAGGATGAAAGTGACAAGGCATAAGCTGAGCGTCAAAACAAACAAAATTAAACAAAAGTTTTCCTCTAAGAGACGCGCTCTAGCCGAACAACCGGAAAACTTTTCGTGTCTAAGTTTTTCCTTCGCTCGCCATGCGGTGAACTCCTAAGGCCTACGATTTTCCAAAACACTGGAAAATTATAATATTGATGCCTCTCTCTACCTGAATGCAGTATATCTTACGTCACAATAATTAAGCTTTTCTCATTATAATCAAAACAGCAAAGTAAATTCCACTCGACGAGAGTTAAGTCTAAAATAGCTTTTACCTAACCGATATGCGACCTCTTTTTAATATGCCATTTTAATTAATTTTAAAACTCCGACAAAAATCTTTGTTTATGTAAATTAAAGCGGAGTGGTATGAATGGTGTTTAGCCTTATAAGTATAAAATATTCTTTTCCCTTTAGATTATTATTTTTAACTTCTCGGAATACAAACATTTCTCATAAAATTATAGTTGTACGAGCAATCCTGAATATATATAAAACGCAAAATACGTAATACAAGTGGCACCAATTTAAAATTGGTCTATTTATCATACCTTTATATTCAATTCAAATTCATATTATGTATTTACATTTTTTAAACATTGAATTTTATATATCGACTTTCAGCAAAATCCGAAAACCCAGTAAAAATTAAATAAAAGTGTTAATAAAACTTGTACAAAATGTGTGTTTATTTAAAGTTTAAAGGTCAAACACGAAGGTCAATTAGATTATTTGGGAGTTGGGGTAAATTACCCAGTCGATTGGTAATCATATCCCACACATGTTTGATAGGTGAAAAGTCTGGGTAACGAGAAAACCATGCAAGCAGGGTCGTCACGTTATATTCTTTTAAAAACATAGTAATAACTCTTGCGTTGTCTTTTCGGAAAAGGGGTTGAATTAAACCTCGTAGGTATGGCAGTGCCAGAGGCTGCAGTACGTTTCGTATGCATTTATTTACATTTAAATGTATGTCAATAAATGAAGAAGAAGAGACGGCGGAAAACGTCCTATGCAACTGCGAGGAACTGACAGGTTCCGGTTCCTGTGCTTGGGTAAGGAAAAATATGAGCCAAAGAGCTGCATCAGGAGTTTGTAAAACAACTGGGGCTAAAACAGAAGCAGTAACAACAGGATGGGCAAAAAGACCTTATGGGTCGGAGTGCATACTTACAAAAAGCCTCCCAGCAGAATATAATCTAATTTTTTGTCAATTAAATCTAGAGGTGACCTGCTACTGTATGTTATCGCCCCTTCTGTAAGTGTTGTATGACATTCCATAGCAAATTCTAAATTTCTACGTTTCCCACATAATCGTCTTACTCCTCTACAACCATCGTGGAACCAAGGACTGGATCGGGACTCATCAGAGAACACAACACGATTCCATTTATTATCATAATTTGATCTGCTACTACACTACCTACACCACTCAAGTCTAGCACAATATTAAGGTGTCAGTGGGAGGTATAAAAAGTGGTTTATACGAACGATGTCCAAAAGCGTGAATTTCGCAATATATCGATGCTATAGACCTTTTAACGATCTGTTTAGCGCAAGCGCCGCTGCCATATTGAAAAGGCGACAAAAGTTTCGGGAACTTTTTGTAATTATGGCTAGACAAAAAGGATCGTTACCTTTATTACGATTAAAATTTAATAAAGAATTAATTGATGGTGCATCATTAGTGCACCCTACAGTAGAAGCATGTAATTGTGTTCAAGATGGAAATAAAGCTAAACAAGTAAAGAGGTTAAGATAACAATAATATTGAAGTAAAGCTGGTTAGTCCAGGGCCGAACATATTTGAAAGAATAAAATTTTCTTAGCAGTATGTGGTTGGTCGGAAAATTTAGTAAATTTAGTTTAGTAAATAAACGACTCCAGCTTTTTCACACAAAGTCTTTCGGTTATATTCATTTTTAAACTTAAGACTCGTTTTAAAAATTTCAAATACATCTTTTTCTTTTACTTTTTCTTATACTTAATCCAAGGAGACATGTTCTTTTTTTTCACGCATTTCAAATTTGTAAGCTTCGGAAAAGTCAACAGTCTTTGGATGTCGGCGAGATTTATATTTTTTAACTTTTTGTTCACTATTTCTATCTTTCACACTTTATAAAACTGAGGTTAATTTTGTTTTACCAATACCCATCGCATTATACACACGCTTACGTATAGATAAAACTGGTAGCAACGGACCTCCATTGCCTTTTTCCGCAGTAAAATAGGCGTGTACATTCAATATTAATGCATCTACATCTAAAACACGTCGCGGTCTATTAGATATACATACACTATTTGATATTACAATCGGTACTATGCGATTTTAATGTAGGTACCCACTACAATGATAACCATTCTTCTTCTAATGCGTATCCACTAACGGATGTTTGCGATAACATTTTCCATTGCTTCTCTGTTCCTTGCGGTACGTATTAGCGACTGTATCGTGTAGCCCTGTCCACTGTTTGATATTTTGCAGCCAAGACATTTTTTTCCTTCCGATCCCTCTCCGGCCTTCGATTTTGCCTTCGATCAACAGATTTAAGAATTGATATTTCGTGTTTTGCATTATATGTCCCAAGTTTGCCGTTTTTCTTTTCTTAATCAATTCAAACAGTTCACGTTGTTCGTTGACTCGTCTTAGAACTTCTTCGTTTCTCAATCGGTATCTTGAGGATTCTGCGATACAGCCATATTTCAAAAGCCTCTAATTTCTTAATTACGGTCGCCTTTAATGTCCATCCCTCCATACCGTAAAGAAGCACCGACCAAACGTAGCACTTCATGAATCTGAGTCTTAGGTTAAGGTCAAAACCGGAGCAGGTAAGCACTCTTTAAAACCTCAAGAATGCCTGACGAGCTCGTTCAATGCGACATTTTATTTCCTTGTCCGATGTCCAGTCTTCGAAAATCCAAATGCCCAAGTACTTAAATTTGTCTACTCTTTCTATTGGCTTTGCGTTAAATGTTATGGTGGAATTTTCAAACATATTTAGATTTCTAGAGATAATCATAAACTTTGTTTTTTTGGTGTTAAAATTTAAACCCATTGATTGGCTCTGTTCTCCTACTTTGTTGACAAGTTGTTCTAGGTCGTGTATATTATCAGCGACTAAGACCGTATCGTCGGCATAACGGATATTGCTAACACACACTCCATTAACTTTGACTCATATTTCTACGTCTTCCAGAGCCTCTTGGAAAATTTCTTCCGAATATAAGTTAAATAGGAGTGGAGACAGCACACATCCCTGTCGCACCCTCCTTCTAATTTGTATGGAGTTGGACATATTATTGCCTAATTTGATTTGCGCTGTTTGGTTCCAATATAGGTTCTCAATGATAACCCAGGATTACTAATTACTTTTCTAGAAATCTAAAAAAATCTAACATAAATAAATAAAAAAGCCAAACTTAAGCTTAATAACTTAATTCATTAGTGAAATTTGTTTGGATAACTTATATACCCCTTTTATTATGTACAATTAATAAAGTCATTAAGAACAGATTTGGTTGCAAAATTAACCGTGCAAACAAATAAGAATATTGACCCTTAATTTCCAAACAAGAAGTCCTATGTAAAATAAAATTCGTTTTGTTTAAAAATGTAATGGGAATTTACTTTCGTACTTCTTAAATATACAGTTAAATACTGGTTATCAAGTTTCTAACGATAATCCGTTACCACCGTATATTCGTGAAATATGCTTTAACACTCTTGACTCACTGTCTCTTTGCTTATTGTTATAATTTTTTGTTAGAGTGTAAGTTAGACATTTTCATTGCAATCGGTCGGATTGTTCAGATGTTTTTAAAAATCAGTTTATGTAAAAGAGTATTTTTCACTGAAAAAACCAAAGAGGTATTTTTAATTAAAAATCTGACACCATCGTCTGCCAAGACATTTAATAAATAAAAATGTTATCAATGTAATCATGCAAGAAGTAAATAATCAATAATGGTTTGGCAGTAAAGACGAAACAAATTCGTTAATAATAATATTAAGAAAATTGAATACGAGATATTTTACCCCCCTTTCTCCCATATATCCCCCAAATTTATAAGCCTATACTTTTTCACGTTACATTTTTTGTTTTTTATTAAAATCTGCTATTAAAACGGAAACGCGTATTAAATTAAAATTATTTTTTCCGCATAAGGAATTTTGTAGTAATGGGTCTTTTAATTTTATTTATTATTAAATAACAATATATTTATTTTTTTCACTAAAGTTTAGCTTTAAACCTGTAAAAATTCATTGTCCGTTAATTTGTGACTAAAAATTAGCTTTTTAAAAAAAAACGCTCACATATACTTTAGGTCTACACCGATGTTTAACAAGCAAAAAATATTTGAAATTTATTAGTCCATTTACTTTTGTGCCTCTAGTCTGGTTTAAATAATAAAAACTTTTATTTTCTAAAATAAGTGGATTCGCGTTTTTTTTAAACTACCTTTTGACAATTAATTATCATGCACATACTTTTCTCGTTCTTTATATTTTGTAATATTTTATGGAGTTTTTAATTTGAAGTTTTTTTTTTTTAAACGTAAGAGAAAAATGTTGGCTTAGTTTTTTGTTTTGTGTTTTTAACTACATTTTTACTATTGCAGGACATTAAAAGATACATTAATGTTAAAAAATTAAATTCTAGTACCAATTTTCTACATACGAGGTCTAATACTAAAGTAGGGTAGTAGGACTAGTAGGATAAAGCTACTTTATTTTTTTTTACAAAGTCTATCTATGTACCCCTACAGGTCTAACGATAAAGTACTAAGATTAGTACGATAAAGTTACTTTGTGTTAACAATACAATCAAAATATCTTCTTCTTCTCATGCGTATCCGTTACTGAATGTTTGCGACCACATTTTTTATTTTATTCCGGTCTTTTAACGTATGTATTAGGTCATCTATCGTTCTCAGTACGGTCCATTGTCTTACATTGCGTAACAATGACATCTTTTTCCTTCCCATTCCTCTCTTACCTTCGTACCTTCCTTCGTCAATTAGCTGTAATAATTGGTATTTTGTGTTACTCATTATTTGTCCTTTAGGTACGCGGTTTTTCTTTTCTTTTTTGTCTTTCTTTATTGGCTCGCCTCTGTTTGTAAGACTGGAGTTTCTGAATGTGTCAGGTTCACGGGTCACTATCATGAATTTTGTTTTTTTCGTGTTTATTTCAAGGCCCATTTTTTACAGTGTTCTCCTATTACGTTGACTAGGTATTGAAGATCATATATGTAATTAGAGATTAGAATGGTATCGTCTGCATATCGGATGTTATTATTATCCAAATATACTCCAGTTTAATGTACCAGTATTTTCGCTGTTTATCTACTCATAGTTGCTATCGTTTTCCAATGCACGCATTGCTATTCGGTTTCTGGATAATACTGGAATATCAATTTTTATGTTCCAAAGAATATCCGAGCAAACTTGTTGGCGTGCGTATATTTGATCCTAAGAAAGATTTTTTTGAAACCATCTTCGCTGAAACTTTTTCCATGTTCAAACCGAGGCAAATTCTTCTTTTTACAGCAGTTGTTTCGGATATTGGGACCACCTAATTCCAGGTGTTGTATTGTATTTGGAAAAAACTCATACCCATCAAGTTTAGTGCACCGCAACCAGTTTTAGTTGGACATTTATCTGTCCTAAAAATTGTAACTTATAATCAAAAGGTACAAAGGTAACGCGGCCCAAGTTTTACACCGATTCCGAGTTTTTTGGACGGAAAGGTCACGTTTCGGCATTAAGAGGTGTAAAAACCTCATGCGTGCCTTCGTCGGTTCGTATCCAGCAGTTGTTTCGAAATTTGAAATCTAAAAGAACGTGAATGATTCCAGGTTTCTGGTTAGAGGTAATATGTGCAACCGTCTGGTTGATCCAAACTTCTAGCAAACTCGTACCCATTGAGCTTTAAACACCGCGACCATTTTCGCTTGGGCCAGTAATTAAGGAGATTGAAGCATTAGGCGGAAATAATAGAAAAAAATTAAAATAATTTTTGTTCATTAAATATTTTAATGTTAAAATGTTGTAACAAATATAGTTAGCTTTCGTAGAGAGAACACCTGCGTCAGTTTAGTTGTTCAAGCGCGTAAAAACTAAGTTGCGGAGTCCTACGGGGGCCATCAAGTGTCGGCGTATACGGTTTCTACCGGTGGATCTGAATTTTGCAATCGTGATCTCTTTTCATTGTTGATTGCGGTATGCTTGGCAATTGTTTACGATGTTCGGCAGTAATAAGCAATCGATCAAGGCCCGGTATTTCTTGTTTTGGTTACAAAAACCAGATTCATGTTTGTTTGTCAAAAACATTTGATCCCGATAGACATCCCTGATTTGTCATGGAGAAAGATTTGCTTAGTACGTAGCAGTCACCTGTTGCAATCGGTTTCTGAGTTTTTCAGTGTATTACCAAAAAATAAGAGGTTTAAGAACTAAAACATCAGGTATTTTTAATGTAATTTATCAGTTGGATCTTGCGGTTATTGCACTAACTAAAACTTGGTTGGGATCCTCAATTTCTAACAAGGAGGTTTTTTCTCCTTCCTTTAATACTTATCGTTCCTATATTAATTTTACTAGGGGAGGGGGTGTATTTATTAGTGTTTAAAATATTTTTCAATCCTCAATCATCTTGACACACCCTCTTTTAATAATTTGGCGCTAAATATAGATGTAGTTGCTATTAAAGTAATAGGCAACGGTGGCTCTCTATGTATTGTTACCTCCAACCCTAACTTTTATTTATTTTATTATTTTAATCTCTGGACTGCCTTTATGATGATATATAGTCCAGTTATCTTAGTAAGTTTACCTCGGAATTTGAGATACCCGGTTGAATATTTGTATAAACTTGTATTTTGGCATTCTAAAAGTTGTCTCAAAACCTACATCTGGTAGGGTGTACGCTAATGTTCCACTAATTATAATTTAAGTAGTTGTCTCAACTTTCACATACTATCGATCACTTTCGGTGAATGATACAAATAGTCTCTTGTTCAGTTCAACGCCCAAAAAACACAAAGCGCCACGTTTTCCAAGAAAGTGAATTCCTTAAATCATCCCATCACAATGTCCGGAAATACCCTTGAACCAAGTCCCTCCATCTCGATTTTGGGAGTCACGGTGTCCAATAATATGTCTTGGCATGACCATGTTCTGTGGAAATCCAAATAGTTTTTTACTCCTGATCAACTGTTGACGACTCACAAGGCTCAAATCCGACCTCTACTGGAGTATTGCTCGCACATTTGGGGTTCAGCACCAAGGCATTCTCTTCGTCTTCTAGATTCCATTCAGAAAAGAGCCATTCGCTTGATAAACAGCTCAACTCTCACAGATACCCTTCACCCTCTAGAACATAGAAGAAGAGTTGCAGACCAGTCATTACTCTACAGATATTTCCATGGCAGATGCTCCAGAGAAATAAAAACTCTTGTACCACCATTGGCCACATTCGGCCGAAGAACTCGGCACGCTGATCAGTCTCACCCATTTACTCTCAAGATTGACACTACAAGGACCAATCTCCATCAAGAATCCTTTTTTTACAGGGCTGCTACGGAATGGAATAAGCTTCCAAAATCAGTTTTTCCAGAGAACTATGACCTGCAACTTTTCAAAAAGCGTGTCCACAATCATTTCCTTTCTAATAGTCGCAGTGCGGGCCGTCCGCGGCCCACACTATAGGTCTATCCTTTTTGCGACTATTCATTAAAAAAAAAAAGACATTAATGGAGTACATATTCTTTAAACTCCGTAAACTCTTGAAATCTTGTTGGCAGTCTATAATGCTCCAAAATATGTGGACAGTATTGATCATCTTCGTTATGCACAATACGTCAAGTCTACGAAACTGAATAAACCTGCGCAGTTATCAAATATTCCACCAACAAGTGTAGCAGCTTACCAACATTTCAATCGTGTTTATTATCGAGTTCAAACTTGGTTAGGGCATGATTTGTAACCCTAGGAGTGGGGTTGGACAATGTGTAACGAATTACTAGAACCTATTACGACCATTTTAGCACCTGCTCCAGAGGAATTGCTCAACACAATCTTCTGCAACTGCAAAAGTGGTTGTGGTTCGCGTTGTGGATGCAGAAAATCGGGGTTGCAGTGCTATTTAGCTTGTGGTCAGTGTAATGGGCAAGCTTGTCTCAATTCTTCACCACGTCAGAGCGATGTAAATGAAGTCATAACCTTTGACCCCGAAATCATGGAAGACCTAGAGATAAATGCCGCCGAAGATGATATAGAAGAATATTTCGAAAAACCACAGCGGTTGGGAGAAGACGATGAAGAAGAAGAAGATAATTAAAATTTTAATAAGTTGCAGTTCATGTAACTTTTATACTATTCAGAATAGAATGGTATTTTTAATAAAATCATAAATTAAGAATTTCTTTCTTTTTTTTCAATTATTTAAGGAGTTATTAATATAAATTACATTAGAATTAAAAAATAATTTAAGTATTTTCCTTTTCCAATTTTATAACTACACGGGCAGGTAAGTATTATTAAATAAATTAATACTAAATTAAAAATAGATACCAAAGTAAAAAAATTATTAAATATAATGTAATATTTGATAACAAATGAAAATTATTATTAATTATTTATTTATCAATAATTAATAAACTTTATACAGCGTGTTTTAATCGGGACCATACCGGTTGACCTTACATTACATTATGCTCTAGCCGCACGCTCTCCGCCCTCTATCTCGAAAACGATTTAACGTATAAAAAAAATTTTATAACAAAAGTTATAGGAAATTTAATTCTTTACAATATTGATAATAACTAGAAATAGCAAAAAAAATCCATAGAAAATGAGATGTTTGCAAATAATCGATTTTTGTTACCTTTGACCTCAAATTTTAAGAGACGCGTACACCCTACCATATGTAGGTTTTGAGACAACTTTTAGAATGCCAAAATACAAGTTTAAACAAATACTCAGCTGGGTATCTCAAATTCCGATATTCCGAGATCTGCATATTGTAGAGACAACCAAATTAATAGAATAGATTTTTGTGATGTATCTCAATTACAACAGTAAAATTTAGTTTTTAATAATAACGATAACATACTTGATCTTGTTTTAGGTAATAATGACTGTGTAGTGGAAATATCGGATGAGTGTCTTGTAAATAAAGATGACCACCATCCCACTTTATTGGCAACCGTTAAATGAAGTAATTTTATAGCTGCGTTAAATAATAATTCAACTTAAAATTTTTAAGACTTTTATCTTTTTATTGCCTGTACCAAATGATTTATTTTATTGGTTGGACATTTCTAAATACGTTTAAGGATGTTGATCAGGCATGTACTTACTTCTATGGCAAATTATATAATGTATTTGATCAATGCGTCCCAAAATTCGGTTCTACTCATAAAAGAAATTATTAGGAAAATCAAACGAAAAGTGCGTCATCGCAGTCGGTTATAGAAAATATAATTATTTGTCGTTGAATTTAGAATTCTTAGAAAGGAAAGTAAATCTGATATCCAAACTTATAAAAAGTATGTTAAATCAATGGAACATTAATTCTAAAAAGTTTTGGGATTTTGTAATTACTAAAATAGGAACTTCTAGTTTAAGTAACAGAATGAAATATAACGGTAATTTTATTGTTACACCTGTAGAAATCATTAATTCTTTTGCTAATTACTTTAGAAAGTCTTATTTACAGCCATCCAACATATCATTTTGTGACAATTCCATTCATAATGATGTTACCAATATCTCTCAGGTTAGTGAGGAACAAGTGTTGCAAGTTTTAAAAAAATTAAAACCTAATATGACTACCGGACCCATATTTCATAATTTATAATTAAGGATTGTGCTAGCGTTTTAGTAGTTTCTTTATGACGTTTATTAATATTTGCTTAAAATCTGCTACTGTTCCATTAGTATAGAAAACATAAAAAGTGTGCCCTATCTATAAAAAAGTGACAAGTTTAATATTACCAATTATAGATCCATCAGTATTATCTGCAAATTTTCAAAGGTTTTTAAAATTATACCATAAGAAACTATTTTTCTGTCAGTAAAACACTTTCAACTTATCAGCATGGTTTATGATAATAATTCGGTAGGTCATTGAAGAAGGTTTTTCAATAATGATTAGGACCATCTTTAGTTTTTTTCAGCCTGTGAAATTCTGTAACTTGATCCTGACGATTACGAGTACCTATCATATTTTTGTACTTGCTGATGGGCAATATATTTATTTCCATTTTTTTTACGTGAAGAAGACTCTGTAATATGAAGAATGATGGTAGAGTTATAAATTTTAGTCATTTAAATTCATTTCTACAATCCTTCCGGTAACCAAGATGTGTTATAATATGAAGTGCTTTCCGCTGGAGTTTAAATACTAGTTTAAAATATGGCGAGGGTCCCCATAGAATTATACAGTAGCTTATTACAGTGTGTATAAGCCCGTAATAGGCGGTTGTTGGGCAAGTTTCACTAACACATTTGGAGAGTTTTTTTTAGAAGAAATAGGTTCTTTGATGCCTTTCTTTGGGTTAACATTGCGTGGTCTAACCAATTAAGTTTGCTGTCGAGCATCACCCCAAGAAATTTTACAGGATCGCTATCAGTTTCTGATAGTCTTAGTATAAAAGTTAGATATTCAGTTTTCTGTACATTTAGAAAAAGTTTGTTTGTGGAGTACCATTTCTTGGCGATCAACTGTGCGCCGGTTATCTATTTATTGAGTTCTACTAGGTTAGCGTGTTTGCCTACTATAGTTGTGTCGTCTGCAAATAATATATAATTTGTATTTTCCAATATGTCTGAAAAGTCATTAATATAGATTAAGAAAAGAACAGGGTCCAAAACAGAATATTGGGATGCCCCATGCTTTATCTGTATTTTCGGAGATGTATTATTTTTATGTGTGTCGTATTATGTGCGATCGTTTAAATACGATGTTAAGAGGAGAACGCTGTTGTGATTGAAGCCATAGTATTTTAATTTGAACAATAATAAATCGTGAGACACACAGTCGAATGCCTTGGTTAGGTCTAAAAACTGAGCCTGGATAAAACATTTTTCCTCAAAGCCTTTTTGGATTTGATCAATTAATGCAAGAATCGCCGTAGACAATCCTTTTCTAAAGCCAAACTGTTGGGCGGCGAGAATGTTATTAATCGTTAAATGTTCAGTAATCTGTAGAAAAATATTTTAATGTTGACTCCATAAGCATCCTTACTATTAGTTTTATTCATCCCTTGTATTATATCTCCCACTTGAATGTACGTACATATATACATACATATAGTCACGCCTTTTTCCCGTAGAAGTAGGCAAAGACCACTACCTTTCACTTTCGCTACGGTTCTTACATACATCTTTTGCTTCCTCTACTTTCATTGGCGCTCTCATAAATGCTCGTCGGTTGTTGGTACTCTTGACCTGGTTTTTCTTCAAAACAATGTTGATCTGATCGAGATCAATGTTCACCAAAGTCGACCTCTACCAACTTTCGTCCATTCACATTCGCCTTATAAATTTGTTTCGTTAATCTTCCTTCATTCATTCTTTCTACGTGTCTATACCATCTAAACATTCCTTTATCTATCTTTGTAACCACATCTTCTTTTACACCACAGCGTTCTCTTATCTCACTATTCTTTACTTTATCCAACCGAGTTACTCCGGCTATACTTTATAGACTACTCATCTCCGCAGTATTAATCCTATTTTCATGCTTCTTCTGCCAAACCCAACATTCACTACCATACATAAGTGTAGGAACCAACACTTCTCTATGCACAGCCAGACGTGCCTTTTTTGACACTTTCTGGCTGTTTATAAAGCTATGCAGTGTCCCATTCATTTATTTTCCTGTCAATTCTCTTCGCTCAATGTCACTGTCATACTTTCCATCTCTCGTAAACTTTGAACCCTAGTATACAAACTCATTTACTTGTTCCATTTTTTTTCCCTTAATCAGAACTTCACAGTTTGTCATGCTTTCTTCTCTTTTAATAACCATTATTTTTTTTGATACATTTATTTTTACATTTTTCTCTTCAACGCCCTTTGTCTTGATTATGGATGGCGTTACAAAAATTTTTTACTAGGCATACCCCAATTATTTTTTAGTTTTTTACCTATCCTAGAGACAGGGTCACATTTTTTTAAAACACCCTGTATATTGAATAAATTAGCGGGCCAAGGACACTACTTTGCTGTTCTCCTGATTTCTTTTTCTTTATGTAGCTTCTCCATTATCGGAGGTTTGCTAACATCATGGCAATCCTGACCTTGGAAACTGCTGCTCTGAATAGATCTGCAGAAGACATGAACCATTCTAGCAGATTTCGCAGCCAAAATATTCTTCTACTTCCAATTGACCTTTTGCCCATAATCTTCCCCTGGATTATCAAGTGGAGTATCTCATATTTTGAACCTCACATTATGTGACCCAGATATGTGATCTTTCTTTTCCTTACTTCCTTTAACACCTTCAACTCTTTATTCATTTTGGCAAGCACTTCTGCGTTGGTCGTGTGCTCCACCCACGATATTCTGAGCATTCTTCTGTAAGTCCACATCTCAAATGCTTCTATTTTTCTTTCGTACATTCTGTTTAGGGTCCAAGTTTCTACTCCATAATACAGTACCGGGAATACATAGCACTTCAGCATGCGTGTCTCCTGATTTAATTGGATATAATTATGTATATTCCATTTAATATTTAACTAGTAAGAACCTGTCAGTTAAGTATGCTTTGATCCGAACAGTTATTGGGATTTTATATTTACTTATTTCATATGATTATTTATTGTTGGAAAATATGTAGATACTTATTAAAAAATAATTTAAACTTTTTATGTAAAACCTCCCTATTGTTGTTCTAATAGTGGGAAAAGTTCAAGAAGCAGTATCAAAATTTATAAAAAAATCGGTGGAACAAGTAACGACAAAGCCATTTTTCATTCTGTGTAGTGTATAGAGAACTTGAAGAAATATCGTTACTTTCAACTTCTAAAATATGATTCCTTATCTTTTGACTGGTACGTGAATGGATGTTCGTCCCATATGAACATAGAAAATTATTATTCTATGTGAAAATTCGATATAGTGCAGACTGTTTGCTTTTGCCACCCCGTACTGCTTGTGAAACTATTTATCGAATGTCAAAAAGATATCCAATTTTAGAGACAGAGGGTGAGCAAAATATCTGATGGGAATAAACAGTGGTGGAGATACATTCTTAATAATAAACAAAAAAAAACCGCTTAGTGTTTTTTTGTAATACAACGCTCGAGCATAACAGGACTCGTATAAACACGTTCGACGGGTTGTAAAACTTAAAACGAATGAAAAAGTTGGTGAAATCGATTAATAATGGTAAATTCAGATTAAACGTCGAAAATTTTGTACACAAGTTGGAATTTACCCCATCTTCAAACCCTAACACAGAGCGTTGATGGTAAATTTAATTAGTTTGGAATTAATTCCTTCCAAATCGGAAAAATGTATCGCAGTGTTTCATATCTTGCATGCAAAAAGATAACAAATTACAAATCTTTTTTGCTGCAACCTTTTTAGTTACAAGAACTAACATTTTTTTTTAATATTAGAGTACACCACTTTATCATATACACAGTTTAACACTGAAGAGTAATTACCTAATGTTCTTAAAACTGATGCGGTAATTATTTATTCAGTGAGAAAATATTCACCCCGGAGTTTGATAAAAAATAAAAAATCGTTTGTTAGACCAAGATTTGATAAATGGATTTACGAGGGCAATATAAAAATAAAAGTATGTGGAGTGTTGTAGAAAATAATAATAATTCCTGTCAGTGAAAGCGGGATCTGCACCCATCATCAGAGTTGCCCCATATACCATATCCTTCGCCGGCGCCGGTGGGAATAGCGGTGGTGACGATCCAGGACGAGGAAAAATATGACACGGGACGTTGAAATCGACGAAGGCCAATAACTCCAGCCGTCGTCACGTGGCCATCTCTTGTAATCCACTTGGGTCCGACACTTCTCGAATCTCTCTACTTTTTGCGATAACGTCACTTGTAATTTACTGTCTGGTTTGATTGCTATTTATGGCGTAGGACTTAGTAGTTTTTCAATAAACTTTTGCGGCACGTTTATGTATCGTGTCTTCCTGACCATTTTACAAAAGATTGTACGGTTTTGACCTTTAGGCCAGTCTTTTCTACTTTCGGTCGTATACAAAACGGTCTTTCATTATTTTGTTTGTTCGCCTAAACAAATGAAACAGATATACATAGACTAGCCCATTTTTAACACGCTTTTATGAGTTTCACCTGTAAAGTATGTTTGTAACTGACTCTTTGGCCTCGATTTTGCCCTACTTTAAGCGATCAGATTTAATTTAAACTTTGCACACTTGTCAAAGACTGACGACAATGCAATAATTTGATCAAAATATCCGATTATCCTGATAAGTATCGCCAGGATTTATAAATTTATTCAGGGATCCTTTGCATGAAAATAAGAGAGATAGAACGAGAGATAGAACTAGTGCGTGAACTATGCATGCGCGCAGTTCCAATGTTCACCCAATCCAATATACTGGTGAGAAACGTGCCGAGGGATGAATGGCAAGAGGGTGAGTAACAAATTGAACTAAAAGCGAAAAATAAATTATAGTTTAAAAAAACTAAAAAACACGCTTTTAGAATTAATCAAAGTAAAAAATAATTCTTAACATAAGATTAAAATTACTGACGAGAAAATTAATATCACTGTTCTAAAAGCATGGGGTGTTTTCATTCCCAAACGTTAGTTTAAAAATATAATACAAAGCACCCCATGCTTTAGAACAGTAACTTTAATTTTCTCGTCAGTAATTTTATTCTTAGGTAAAGAATTATTTTTTACTTTTAAGTATGATTAACTCTAAAAGCGTATTTTTTAATTTTTTTAAACTATAATTTATTATTGTTGAAGGAAAACGTGTCTACAAAAAAAAAGGTTTCCATTGCATACATGTAAAACAAAAATAAATATTATAATAGTCTAACGATTAGATCGTCTTTATTTTTTAAATATTAAATTTTTTTAGCTTTAACATATGGGTAACGTGCACGTGACGTTACAACTTAAAAACGGATGAAAGAGTGACGTACATGTGACCATGGTTTGAGATTCTTCTATCTTTTAAAAAGTGGCCTCGACTACAGGTTACATAAACCCTACTTATTATTACTTGAATATGTTTTTAAAAATTACTAATAACACCACAATATTGTTCTTTAAGCCTAAATAACTGTTAAATAGCTCACTCTAAACTTAAAAGAAAACCAAAAACGCTCAGATAACCAAAATCGTTAACCAAACACACATCACCTTATAAAATATATGTGATTTGTTGTACAATGCGCACGTTACAAATTTCAAGCAGTGACGTCACCGTTTTGTCCGATATCGAGAAATTGCCACGCGGTGCACGTACTTTGGAAACATGCTATTTGGCACTGTATTTTATTTAAATGAGGTATATAATGATCTGGGATTTACCATATCTTATTTTTTATGCAGTCATAAAAATAATCTAAGAATATTAATTTAAATTTTCTCCCTACTGTGCAGAAAGCGTCACTTTCGGCCCGCTACGCAAAACGAAGTAGCCGCTTTCCGCCTACAGTAGGAAGAAAAATAGTAAACACACCACGGGCATTAAGGTAAGAAATGTCTCAGAACACATGTATAATGACCTCAGCTTCGCCTCGGCAATAAACATGTGCTCTGAGACATTTCTTACTTTACTGCCCTAGTTGTGTAATATACTAAGTATTTAATATTATTAAGATGGTTCATTAAAAACCTCAATTTAGTTAAAATTTTCAGCTCGGAATAGAATATCATTTGATTATTTTCATGGGTATGTACATAATTTGTAGTCCCCCTTAACAAAAATTGGAGTAGGATGTATTTGCTGTTATTTTTTCACAAATTTCTTCCATTCTTTTTTATTTTAAATCATGTCTTTTGCTTCATTTCCAACTCTTTCTCTTTCATGTAGTGGATATTTCTGCTTATCTCATTTCTATCTTGCTTAATTTTTTAACAAACTGTATTCATCGAAATGTTAAATACATTTGTTTAATCAGTGATGGCTTAGGGGTGCTGAAATTTGTATTATGTGATGAATGAATTTACTTACATTGTTAACTCAAGCAATTATATGAAAATAATAAATACGTGCTTACTGCACCAAATGTAACAGAACATTGATTTACCGAGAAATCACATCATTCAATTTAATACCACACTTGCGTTGCTGTGACTGTGCTGTGGAATGAAAAAAAAAGAAAAAAACTGTTTTTCGCTAAAATTATAAAGCTAGTGAACGGACTACATTTTTTTTTTGTAGGTTTTCTTCATAAACATAAAGATCAGATGATTTATCGACTCTGGAGCGTGCGACATATAATTGCCCATGACAGGAGCATTCGTAATTCAGACTGCACATTTTTGACTGCAACTTTTCTTTTTTTTTGACTGCTACAATTTAAATAAAAGTAACAAAATTTAGAACTTAAAAACAGACAATTAAATAATTTCCGCACCAAGACAAATTAACTAAATACAGCATTCAGTATGAAATTAATTAAATTACCTTAATTTTTTCGAAAATGGATAATATAATCACTTCTCAGATGAAGTCAAATCAATTACAAACTTTGATTAGATAATCATAAATAATACTATGCATATCAATCAACTTTTTACAGTAACACCTTTTTTTCCACACTAACGTTTATTTTCTATATCTACATTAATAGTGTTGGTCAAGATTAATGTTTATTGACGTTTATTGTTAAGATCATAAGATTTGACATATTTAAAAATAAATGAGTAAAAATAGTAATGTTAACATAGGTATAGTCATTTATCAGATATCCCTGAAAAACCAAAAGGATTAAAAAGTATTTAAAATATTTGATTTTTAAATCAACTGAAATATTTTTAATTATCAATTCCTTTTAAATACCTTGTATGGATGTTTAGCAAAAGAAATCCTTTTTTTCAAATTGTTTTTATTCAAACCTCGAAAAACACTCGGAACTTTTCATTTCCGTGAAAACTTCGAAATAAAAAAGTATATAAAAACACTTTTCTATTAAAATGCTACGTTGTATAAAAATTTCGAGTCAATTTATGGACTACTTTTCGAGTTTTGCAGACACAAATATACGGAAGCTGAATTTTAATATTATAAAGATTTATACATCTTAAAATAAAATACTATATTCATAAAACAGATGTTATAAGAATTACTATCATAAAGCAAAACGCAGTCAAATCTAAGCCCGGCACTGTCGATTGCCTTTATTAAGTTTTGTATTAATTTTCCAAAGACTATGCTAATTTTGCTGCATTTTTTATTTGGCATTACATGATCAATTTGACGTTAACGTGGACAAACATTCTATAGCTCATTTCACCAATATACGACGGTATCGGATTAGTCACCGAGGCATCGACTTAACAGTGTTGAGAGGTACATTAGTAAATTCCCGAAAAATTTTTGTTTATTATTATGCTTTTGTTGAGAGGTTTTATTTTTATTTTTTGCTTTATTTTGAACAGAAATCGTTGATGTAACATTTGATGAGTTTTTTAGTTACAAATAGGCACATATTTAATTATGTTAAAAGGGAATAAATAAATATGTTTAATCATGTAGTACTTACGGTATTATCAAGCATCAGATTTATAATAATCGTAATCGAAATCACTGTCGTCGCTATCCTCATTCGGATTTTAAATGACTGCTTCGATGCGGTTTTTACGAATCCACCATTCCTTTAAATAATTTTTATAATTTGTGACACATTTCTCCCAAATTTTAGGAGTGGCAGTATTAAGCGCTCGTTGCCAAGTTTCCAAAACAGCCTTATCACTGTAACCATAAACTCAATGTTATTGACGTAATAAGTTTTACATATTTCCCAAATATATTCAATGGGATTAAATTGGCAATGATAAGGCGGAAGTCTTAGCACACGATGTCCATAACTGAGTATAATTTGAACCACTTTTTAAATTTTTTTTTCGTACCTTTTAGCTATCGATAATAATTCCGGCTTAAAGCAATACTGTGGAAATGAAATATTTTCTTTCGTTAACCATTTTTTTATTTTCTGTACCGTCTAGGAGTTTTTTGGTTGCTTATTTAAAATTTCCGAATGGTACGTAGCATTATCTAATACAATAACAGATGGTTCATGTAACGATGGTAATAGTTACTCTTTTAACCATTTCACAAACTTCTCTTTATCCATATTGTCATGATAATGGACTCTTTTTGATTTTGACGAAAATAAACAATCCGCCCCATCAACAAAACCATGCTTTCTACCTGCATGCACAATAATGTGTCTTTTTCCTTCACCGACGGTGTGTCTTACTGACTTTATGTAATCGTCCTGCCCAATTTTTTTGTTCCACCTTTAGCAAAAATCCAAGTTTCGTCAGATAAACAAATGAAGAGTATTCTTGTTTACAGTAAGAATAATTTCTCAAAAATTCAATTCTTTTGTGCACGACTTTAGCTTTTTCACACAAAGCCTTTCGGTTGTCCTTATCTTTCAACTTTTATTTAAACCCTATTGTACTGTCGTACTTCTTTAGTGTACAGTTGAATACTGGTTATCGAGTTTCTAACGATAATCCGAAACCACCGTATATTTGTGAAATATGCTATATTAAACACATTGTTTTGTTTTAAAAGATATGCAGCAATAAATTTTTGAAACTTTCATCATTTCTTTTTCAATACAACTTAAATCGAAAACAAAATACTTTTACAAAAAATAATAAAGTTGTCAGTTTCTGTTACTTGATGACAAACAAACTATGCTTATTTAATTTTGTAAATCTTTTTTATATTTGTATTGTAATGTATAAACCATTTCCATTTTTTTCTTCTATTAGAAAAAATCTTTAAGCTGGAGAGTATAAAAATTGAATTTTAACCACTAAAAATAAATTTGACAACAAAGCATGTCGAATGCTACGGAATAATCCAATAAAATTTAAACTGACGGCTTACTTTTATCGGAAATATTGAAAATATCATCAGTAATTTTTAATAATACTGATTTATAAGTCTGTCGAATCGAAAATCGGCGATTAAAGAAAATTATTTTTATTTTAAATCGGATTATTTAAGCAACATAATGTTTGCATTGTTGCCCTTTGTTGAAATTTTTGTTGCAATATTTATTAAAAAAAAGTCACAAGCACCACTTTTATTTTTCATCGGAGATACCAAAAAACTAAGAAATTCTTTATCAGTCTGATTTTATTATTTGATGACATTGCCAAAAGGCGATGCTTAAGTAGGTACATAAATATATGTTAGTGTAAGTTAGTTACGTGCACAATAGTGCCTATTGTTATTGTACCTATTTTAGTCAAATTAATAAATGAATCTTTCTAACAAGGTATATTCTCAGATATGCTCAAAGACAGCTAGGTAACACCTATACACAAATCTGGTCCAAATAACATCATTGATAACTATAGACCTATTTCAGTAGTTCCGACTCTTATTTTAAAAAAACATTTTATCAATTACATGAAAAAATGTGTTGGCTTTGACAATTACCAATATGGATTTTAAGAAAATACTAGCACCCTGAGTACAACCATAGACTTCATTAACCACATTGCTTCTTCACTGGATGATAAATACTACACTATTGCTGTATTTGTTGATCTACGAAAAGCATTTGATGTGGTTGATTACTTGAAGAAATGGGAATAAGAGGAATGCTCTCTCTTTATTAAAAACATACCTTCTAGATCGCAAACAATTCACAGTGGTTAATGGCTTTTCAAACCAGACTAAAAATACTGATACGATTTTTAGTTCTTTCTTGGGTTCGGCGATTAAAACTCTCGATCCAATAACCAAACAATGTTTATTTTAATACAATATTTTTTTTTCATTAACCACTTAGATATTCACTTAGCTATACAACTTTTACAACTCTATATAACTATTTACATTTAATAATTCGTAAACACATAAGCTAATACTAATAATCGTTATAATCGTTTCCCCTTTTATATTTCCGATATTACAGTTCCAGATCTTTCTACCTGTTTCTCCATTATTCGATGCGGATTCGAGAGATTACGCGACTTTCCTAGGACTCGTCGGCGGCTACAAAGGAAGCAGTCGAATACGGACCCACGACGCCGTCGATCTTTCGGTTGCTAACAGGACCGGATTTGTAACAATGCTAAATCAGGTGTGCCCCAAGGCTCAGTCCTTGGACCCCTACTCTATACATTACATGTTCTGTCATTAAAAACTTCTAATATTATAGGTAGATACATTAAATTCGCAGATGATATTCTTGCATATAAGGGTAAAGACTTGAAACAACTCGAAACAATAGTAAATACCGACCTTGAAGGATATTACAGATAGCTTGTAAAAAATAAACTTTGGATCAATGTAAAGAAGACTACTTTTATAATCTTCTTTCAGAAAAACATGAAACTACAGGACATAATAGTGGAGATAGGAGTCAAAGAAATAACAAGTCCATAATACTAAATATCTTTTTTTTTTTTTATGTTCTGGTTCCCACGAAAAGGGATATCGTGTAATGTTCAGAGAACATCGTGGGAACCAAGGGAAAGAAGGTAGGAGTTGGTGTTCTTCTTAAATTTCTGGAGGTTGTATGCCTCGGGGAACACCTCCCTAGGCAATGAGTTCCAAAGCCTCGCAATTCGTTGGATGAATGAGTCTTTGGAAAGTGATGTTCTGCAGGTCTCCAAAGTGACCACGAAGGGGTGTGAAGACTGAACTTGACGGGTTAATCTTGAAGAGACTGCCAAAGGAGGAACGATTGTTGATATTTCAGAAGAGCATCGCCCATGAAAATATCTATAAAATAGAGACAAATCGCCAACTTTTCTACGGTGTTCCAGACAAGTGAGCGAGTTTGTAAGCGAGGCATCACCGACGAGACGAATTGCCCTTTTTTGGACAGAATCCAGTAGCTTCAGGATATGTTTAGGTGCTGCACTCCAAATATGGGAACAGTACTCCAGTACAGGTCGGATCTGTGCCTTATAGATCATAAGCAGCTGACTGGAGGTGAAATAGCTCTTGGCACGAAACAAAAAACCAAGTTTTTGGGATGCACTTTTGGCAATGGACCTCACGTGATTTTCTCAGGAAAGGTTATTGCTGATAGTAATACCAAGCATCGATATGGATGACTTCAGTGGTATGGTTACTCCTGA
Organism: Agelastica alni; assembly: GCA_950111635.1. NCBI lineage: Eukaryota > Metazoa > Arthropoda > Insecta > Coleoptera > Chrysomelidae > Agelastica > Agelastica alni. The sequence continues at coordinate 60,349,128 of OX467708.1, forward strand.
CAAAGTTATGTTAGGCACAGTGAGATCGGCTTTTCTAGAGAAAAGACATGCTTGTGTTTTGTTTGCATTGAATTCTACCAAGTTATTGGATCCCCATTCGAGAATTGTTGCTAAGTCCATATTTATATTGTTAACATTTCTTCCTCGTTCATTTCTGGTTTCACGGGCTGATATAGTGGCCCTGGAAGAGAAAGCGGTATGGAGGGTACTATCATCGGTAAAGCTGTGTACGGGACATGAAGTTGCTTTCAATAGGTCTAGATGTGAAGTAATAATAGTGTTGGTGCTAGAATGGATCCTTGCGGAACACCAGCATTTATGAGTAGAGTGTCAGATGAAACTCCATCGACCACTACATGGAGAGACCTGTTTGAGAGAAAACTAGCAAGCAGAGAACACAGCTGAGGGGGCAAGCCATAAGATGGAAGCTTGGCGAGGAGTCCCTGGTGCCAAACTCGATCGAACGCCTTGGAGATATCTAATGCCACAGCTAAAGTTTCTCCATACTTTTCAATAGATAGCTGCCATATATGTGAGACGTATGCGAGCATGTCACCAGTTGATCTCTGATGGCGGAAGCCATATTGCCTATCATTGATAATTCCTGAGTCTTCCAGAAATTTCATGATCTCGATGTTGATGGCTTTTTCCATGACCTTTGAAATAATAGATAGCAGTGCGATAGGTCTGTAGTTGCTAGGTAGGGTCTTTTTGCCTTTTTTAGGAACTGGCTGTACTCTTGCAATTTTCCAATTGGACGGAAATACTCCCAAATTGTAAGAGTGGTTGAACAACTTGCAAAGAACAGGTGTTAGTTCGGGGGCACATTTCTTGAGAACAATCGGCGGGATTCCGTCAGATCCACAGGCTTTGTTGGTGTTGAGACCCAGCAAAATCTTTCTGATAGTACGTTGGCGAAAGGTGATCTCGGGCATGTGACTGTCAATAGGTGTAATGTTCGAGGGTTGTTTTCCCGAAGAATCCAGAGTGGAATTTCCAGCAAATAGGTGCGCAAAGATATTGGCTTTTTCCTGGGCAGTCGTTGCTAGTGTTCCATCTTCATTGGTTAGGGGAGGAAAAGAGCTGGAAGTAAAGTTTCTTCCCACAGCTTTGGCGAAAGACCAAAATGAACGGGATCCGTTAGGACATTCAACAAGTTTTGATCTTATTTTGGCATTATGAGCATCTTTTGAACATTCTATTGTCTCCCAAAATATATTAATTTTAGATTATAAAATACCATTCTGCAAAAAAAAATTCAAATAACAGTTATAAAACCCCAATTTTTTAATAAAAAGTAGGGGTATATGATACATCATTAAAAAGGTCTTATCATGTTATTGTTTTTAAATTTATTGCAAAAGTTAAAATTCGCTACAACACATTGAAAACTTAAGTATTAATGTTTGATCCCGTAAAAACAAAAAAAAAACATAAATATTAATGTACATGTTTAAAATGCTAGCCTCTAACGTCTTGGCAACATGCTAATCTTAAATAAACGTTGTTCAACATCTGTGGTGTGACCGACCTAATCGCAAGTGCTATTCTTCCACTTGAGTCAGCTAAATCAAGTGGTTTAGTTTTGTATACCATACTTTTTACATAACCCCATAAGAAGAAGTCTAATAGCGCAAGATCAGGTGATCGTGCAGGTTAGGTTAGGTTAGGTTTTATGTGAGTGGGGCGTGGTCGCCCCTCCACCGCGACCCTTAGTAGGTCTATTGTGGCTCACCCCTAGAGGCTACAGTTCACCACACAATCCAGCCCTTCTTACGAAGTTCATGGTTGTATAGGGTGAGATTTTTTTAAAATCGGTAGGTTCTAGGTTAGTGTAACCAAATATGTTGAACCTTATTCTTCCCAGGCCGGGGCATGAACATAGTATATGTTCAGCAGTTTCGTCTTCCACGCAGCAGAACCGACAGTCCATTTGTTGGTTCAGATCTATCTTTCTGAGATGGTATCTTAGACGACAGTGTCCCGTAAGCAGTCCTGTTAGAATACGCAGGTCATTTCTGCTCCATTCTAGGATCTGCTTAGTTGTGTTTCTCGAGGGTTGTAACGGTAAAAACGCCTTCGAGTGGGTTAGCCCTGGTAAGTCGGACCAGTACGTGAGTATTTTCCTCTCCGACCAGTCCGAAATAATTATTAAATAATAATTTTGGCGGCACTTGTGGTGACTCCAAAAACCGGTTCTGGTCCAGTGAACGCAGATTCGGCCCCCTGTTTTGCAAGAGTGTCGGCTTTTTCGTTTCCTTCCACCCCCTGGTACCCAGGTACCCACAGTAGGGTCACCCTGTTGTTCGCACCAAGGTACTCTAAGGATTCGATGCAATTCTATACAAGTTTAGAATTTATCTTGTTGGAGCTCAGTGCTTTTAAAGCGGCCTGGCTGTCTGATATTATATTAATGTTTTTGTTTGCTAGAGGTCTGTTGGTCAACTCTCTTGCACACAATTCGATAGCGAATATTTCAGCCTGAAAGATTGTGGCATACCTGCCAAGACTGGTAGATATTTCAATCTTTGGTTTCCTTCTGAAAACACCGGCCCCAACTCCATCTGAGGTTTTTGAGCCGTCTGTATACATTACGTATTCAGTCTCTGGAAAGAGGATTTGTCCCCTCATCCATTCGTCTCTCTCCGGAAAGAGGACTTTGAACGACTTTCCTACGTGTATTTTTGTGGCTAGCAAGTCAGGAACCATTCCAAAAATTTGGTGGTTTTTTGTTACACTCAGTATCCCGGAGTGATCTCCGAGTTGCTCTCCATTTATTTGCTTTTCCAAAGACAGGAATCTATAGGAAGCTATCCTGGCCTCCCTCTCTAAAAGAATATCTAGGTGAGGGAGATGTAGGAGGTGTTCCATCGCTGCCGTTGGTGTGCTGGACATAGCTCCAGTTATGGCCAGGCATGCCAGCCGCTGAAGGCCAGCAAGCTTTGCTCTAGCTGTCTGTTGTAACCCTTTGGTCCACCAGACTACTAAACCATACGTGACCCTAGATATTATCATTGTTTGATAAATCCATTAAATCTGTTTGGGGTTCATTCCCCAAGATTTGCCACATACTCTTCTGAGATTCCAGAGAGAAAACCTGGCTTTGTTTATTGTTTTTTCCAAGTGGGCGTTCCAGGTGAGTCTTTTATCCAGAACTACACCCAGGTATTTCACTTCCGTCGCAAATGGAATACTCTCTCCGTATGGACAGACTGCCGAAGCTTATCTAGCTTTTTCCTTTTCGTAAAAGAAATAATTACAGTTTTTCGGGGGTTTACAGACATCTGTTCCCTCTCGCACCATCTGTATACTTTGTTAAGGGCTTCTTGGAGGACGTTTGAGATCGTCGCTTCAAATTTACCTCTAACTATTATAACCAGATCATCCGCATAGCATTGAAAATCTACTCCCTGCATGGAAAGCTCGCTCAGCAGAGAGTCGACTAGAAGTGACCACATTAGGGGGGAAAGTACCCCGCCTTGTGGACACCCCTTCGCCGCCCTGAACCTAACCGACTCTCCATGCAGTGATGATATTATATATCTGTTTTCAATCATGTTTTTGATCCAGTTACAGATTTTACCGTCTATCCCTCTATCTCTAATTGATGTATAGAGTGACTGTGGTATGGCGTTATTAAACGCTCCTTCTATATCTAGAAAAGCTGCCAGCGCAATTTCCTTATGTTTAAGGGAATGGCCGATCTTTCCTACTAGATTGTTTAGAGCTAAATCCGTAGATTTGCCTGTTTGGTAGGCATATTGTATCCAGCGATCCTCCGGAGTTCTTCTAACATGTCCGTACCACGTTAGTTTCTTTTCCTCTATGTGTTCTAGTATGTCTTTTTTTACCTCCATTCTTCTCCTGATCTCCTCATTTCTTATTCGATCTAATCTGTTCACTCCACAACTCCTTCTCCAAAAGTCCATTTCTGTGGCTACAATCTTCCCTTTGTTTTTTTTGTTGATCACCCACATTTCAGCTCCATAAGTCATTGAATTGAATATTCTCGTTTTATTAGTCTTGGTTATGTGGCGATCCCATAATATTGGGTTTAATTGATTAATACATGCCCTAGTTTGACCTAGTCTATTTTTTATTTCTTCCTCTGTTGTTCCACTTTTTGATATTATAAACCCTAGGTACTTAAATTTGTCTGTTCCTGAGATCTGTCGGTTATCATCTATTTCTAGGTGATATATCCTGTCTTGTGCCGTTGACATATATTGGGTCTTTTCGAGGTTGATTTCCACTCCATTTTTCCCATATTCCTCCTCTAGTTTCCGCATCATAAAACCTAAATCCTCCTCATCTTGAGCTATGATTACTTGATCATCGGCAAAGCTTAGAGTATACAGATGATCATTTCTAATTGGTATTCCCATTCCTGCACATTTTCTCTTCCATGGCCTTAGTGTCTGTTGTAGAAATATTTTGAATAGTGTGGGTGATGTTGAGTATCCCTGGAGGAGACCCTTAGTTGTTTTGAAGGCATTTGATAGTTTATTTCCCTCTTTAATCCTTACGGTATTTTTGTTGTACATATTTTGGACTGTTCTGATAATTCTCTGCGTTATACCCATTTCTAACATGGCTTCCCAGATTTTAGACCGAGGGACAGAATCATAGGCCTTTCGGATATCCACAAATGCAAAATGTACCTCTCTGTTCTTGGCCAATTTTTTCTCTATGAGTTGTTGAATTGTATATATATGGTCCATACATTATCTTCCAGCCGTAAATCCTGCCTGATCTTCAACTTTTCCTTGTATCTGTTCTTCTAATTTTTGTTTGACGACTTTTCCAAATAGTCGGCCCTATTACGCTAATTCCCCTGTAGTTTTCGCACTTTTTTTTCTCTCCTTTCTTATGGATAGACGTTATGTAGGCTTCCGTCCATTCATCTGGTAGTTCTTCTCCATTTAGTGCTCGGAGGAACATTGCGTGTATCATTCGCCCCAACTTCTCAGTTCCGTATTTAATTAATTCCGGTGGTATTCCTCCTGGACCGCTAGATTTCCTGTTCTTCATAGATTTTATAGCACGTTTGACTTCCGGTTATGTTAGAGTAATTTGTTCGTTTTCATCTGCTGATATTTCTTCATTTCTCATAAATTGGGGCCTAGTCTCCGTGAGTAGATCTTTGTAATATCGTTCCCACTCCTGTTCTTTGATATATGATATTCGAACTTTTTCTCTGTTGTTTCTTCTAAGTGCTTTAAGTACTCGCCAAGATTCTGAGCTCCTTGTGCCCCCTATATACTGTTCTATATTTTCACATGTATGTTCCCATCTTATGTTTTTTTCTTGTTGCATTTTTCTTTTTACCTCCCTATTCTTTTCTTTATATTTCCTTAGGTCCTTCTTTTCCTTTATACTTTGCCTTGTGTCATCACTGACATCTTCTCTATATGTCTTATGTGTCTCTTCTTCTCCTAGAGCTTCCCTGGCAGCTTCTTTCATACACATCTTAATATGTTCGTAGCTTTGTGTAATGCTGTCATATCTAAACTCTTCCATTTTTTGGTCTAGGCGCCATTGATACAGGTTTTTGATTGATTCATCTTGAAGTCTATCTAATTTAAATCTTTTTTCCGGTTCTACTGTATTTTTATGTTGTCGGTTTTCCGATGTGTGTATAAAGGGAAATGACATTTTTGCTCTTACCAATCTATGGTCCGAGCCACATTCTGCCCCTCTTTGGACTCTAACATCCTTAATTTTGATAATTCACCGCCCATTGTACAGATGTTGGGGTGACCACTTTTAAAACCTTTCTCCAGTCCTCCCTTTTGGGTCGTGATGTCGATCCCATTGAGAGTGGAATTTGCTCCTGGTCCCTCAGAAGCAGACTGCCGGGAAAGTGGGTCTGCAAGAGAGTCTCTAACGTTTGCCTACCAGAGTCCGTAAAAGAGCCATCTGGTCGTTTTATCGATCCAATCTCTTGCGTCGGATCTCTGGCGAGAGCCTTGTGGATTCTTGTGCTGGCAGGTAGATCTGATATACTCTGACAGAACCTCCTCCAGGATTCTCTTTTGGCTTTCCTTATTTCTTTGTTATAAGTCGTTAGAGCTGTACGATAGATTTCCCAGCAACCTGTTTCTTTAGCTTGATTGAAGAGACGTCGAACTTCTTTTCTTTGCTTGTCTAAGCTTCTGCTCCACCATGGTGTACCTCTATGGTCCCTCTTCTCCTTTAATGGGCAGTTTTCCTTATAGGCCGTTAGAAGGGCGGATGTGATATGCTCATTCGCCGCTTCTATTTCAGCTCTATTTTGTATAGTGCTATTACCGTTACCTAGGTGCTGTTGGAGGGATTCACAATACCCTTTCCAATCTGTGCATTTTGGTTCTCGAAATTGCACTATGGGACGTTGTCCTATTCTCACGTCAAAACGTATGTGTCTATGATCTGAGCATAAGGGCTCGGTAGATACCTGCCAGTTAACTATTTTGGTACTCATAAACTGTGTACTAATAGTTATGTCTAGAACTTCTCCGCGAATTCTGTTCACGAAGGTTGGTTCCGAGCCTACGTTGTTGACTGCTAGCCCTTCCCCTATTATATAATTATATAAGTACTCACCTCTTTCATTGATGTCGCTGCTGCCCCAATCCAAATGGTGGGAATTTGCGTCGCATCCAATGATCAGTTGCCTGTTGTTCCTCTTGCAGAAGGCGACTAGATCTTGCACTGCTGCTGGAGGAGGGTGTTCTTTTCGGTCTCCAGGGAAGTAAGCAGAGCAGACGATTACATCTACACTATTGTCTCCTCCTGAGATCGAAAGCTGTGCTGCAACCACATCAGGGGTGCAAAACTCTGTTAACATAAAATAGTTTATGTTTTTCCTGATGAGTATGCATGCTCTTGGCTTACCACCTAGAGTACACGCTATTAACTTACCGGAGCAGTTTCCTAGGCCGCTTATTCTGCCTGTATTGGAAGTCCAGGGTTCCTGGATTAGTGCCACATCGAGTTGCTCCTTGGCGAACCTCCTGCTGAGGACATATGAAGCCGCTCTAGCATGTTGGATGTTCGCCTGGAGAAATTGGATGTGGTTAGCCATTTCTACTTAAAGGTAGAGTGGGGAGGTTTACTTTCCTTTCCCGTATTGTTTCCTGGTGTAGGTCGTTTTGTCGGTGCTTTACCATGAAGGGTTTTTTTTCCTTTTACGGCTTTTTTGCTGGTTTTGGCCGGCCTCTTCAGTCCCGCTGTCGCCGCCGAGGTAGATTTACCTCCCTCTTTGGTTCTAACGGTTACCTCCGAAGACTTTGGAATTTCCACCGATGATGGATCTTTCTTGGCTTCCTTGGACCGGAATTGCACCTGTCCAAAGCCAAAATATGGGCGGAAATTTAGCCGCTCCAAATCTTTAATGGATACCTCATCCATTGAGAACGTCCACATTTGACCAGATCCTGCGTTTTCCCTGTGTAGAATGGTCCACTCCTGGGTATGCAGGGTACGGTTCATCTTCCGCAGACGGTTGTTTACCTGTTCTCCCGTCAGTCTGGGTAGTCCCTCATCGTCTGGGATGAAAGCCACACAGATGTGGGGTTTCGGTATGTCTTCCTTCTGAACTAACTTCAGCTGGGCGTTTTCCCAGGGCTGAAGGTAGCATATCACTTCCTCCATCCACTTGACCGTCTCAGCGTCCGTACAGGACAGAAGGAGGATTCCAGGTCGAATGGTGCAGCTCTGGAATCGCACTTGTGGACCATCGTCCGGTAGTTTGTCTACAGTGTCCATAATGGATCGCTGTAGCAGCCGTAGCTGTTCGTTTGACAGCTGAGCATTTGGGTGTTCTGGGTGGATTATGCCCACCTTGATGCCCTGAGCTACAGTTGCAAAGGAGCGTTTTTTCTCGTTTGAGTCCTCCATAGTGCGTGGCTTTTTCGCCGCCGCTTCTGGAGTGCTACCATCCGAGCGTATTCGCTTGCTGGTGAGAGCAGGGGGGGATTGATCCCCGCTCCTTTTCTCATCCCGTTCTTTTAGTATTTGATCTAAGGCGGTTTTGTAAGGTACCCCGCTCTTGATCAATCGGCTAAGACGTTTTCTCGTCGCGCCGGCAAGTTTGACCTTCTTGTCCAGGTTTATGCTGCTCGTGCCGGACATTATATCGATCCTCACCTCTCTATCTACTAATTTGGAAAATTATTGAGGTACTGCCAGATGTTAATAAGTAATGTGACGGTGCTCTATTTTGCTGGAACTATATCATATTTGCATGAACTTGTGGGATCAATAGAATGACCAGCACGATCATCTGATCATCTGATCTTTTTATAGAAATATGTAAAAAGTATGGTATACAAGACCAAACCAATAGATTTAGCTAACTTATGAAGAAGAATAACGTTTGTTGCAAAGACGTTAAAGACGAGCATTTTGATAATTTCCTACATTTAGATTTATGATTTTTTGTTTTTTACAATATCAAGAACTAAACGTTATTACCAATTAAGTTTTTAATGTCAATTATGTATCACAAGCCCCCACTTCCCATTACAAAATTCTGGGTTTATGACCGTCACTCGAAAAGGGTTCAATTTTTTCAATTTTTTTTTGCAAGATGTCATTTTATAATCTATAATTAATATATTTTGGGATTTTCTTTTAAATATGCACAATAATTGAAACAATAAATTTATTTCATTTTGCTATTCCAAATTGTGTAGCCTTTTTTAAACCTTATTGAAACGCCTATGGAAAGAGCTATAGAAAAATTTCTCAACACACAGTTTAATAAAAACGAAAAAATCCACCATCGTTTTACGATGGACCGATCAAGAAAGATTTTTTCCACTTTTAGATCACTGTTCGAATTTTATCAAAATAATGGTATACAAGAATTTATAAAAATTTTCAGTAATATTTTAAAGGTTTGATCGATTTATTAGTAAATATCTTACAATTAGTTCCATAAAGAGTCGGTAGAAGTTCCGCGTAAATTGAATGTTTTTTATTACATATTCTTACAATAAAATACTAACATTAGTGCGATAAAGCTACTTTATTTTTAAAATAGTACAATCCGAAAACGCTTTCCTTTAATATATTTTTTCTGTTTTTCTACACACCGTTGCTTGGCGTTTCTCCCACTATTCATAATCGTGAAGTCTTTTTCTTTTTTCCTTAACTTATTCGAAGGACTGAAAATTAATTAATTTTAAAGATTCCTTGATTTTTGGAAACAAGTAGATCTGAATAGAATGCTTAATAAGATTAAAATAGGAGATGGTCGATAATAGTGATTTGTTTTTCGGCCAAAAACTGCTTCACATAAATGGAATTATGGGTGGGTGCATTGTCCTAATGAAGAATCCAAGTTTTATCTTGTCACAAATTGAATCGACGTCTTCTCACATGTTCTCTTAGTCTATTACTTCCAAGTTCACATAGCAAACTTTTTGTTAAATGGGATTAAGGTGGAGAAAAGCCAAAGACAATAGAAAAGTTATTAAATCTAAACGCATTGAATATTTACAAAAATTGAAAAAATATAAGGAGGAAGGACGAACCATAATATATTGCAATTAAACCTACATCCACAGTAAGATGGGCAAAACAGAGAGTGATAGTTGCCGCTACTGCGAGAACTTCGCTGAAACTGCAGAACATTTGCTTTGCGCATGCCCAGCGCTTTTCTGCAAGAGGCTTAAGTTTTTGGAAGGGGCCTTCCTAAAGCCCTTCGATATCAGAAACTTAGCCCTCAGGAAACTGATAAACTTTACTCGAAGTCTCGGAATCCCGGGCCTCGAATAGATTAAGGGTCATGCACAAAAGATCTGATAGGTCGAAGTGCTTGAGAGGCAGCATGGCCTTCACGACCCACCCTACAATCTACAATCTACATCCACAGTTTCCATGATACCAAAGACGGAAGACTATGGCAAAAATAAATGTCCAGTGTCCAAAGAAAGAGTTCTCATCATCTTACATGCTGGAGGTGCATCAGTATTCGTTTCTAATGCGTTAAACATATTTACATAGGGAAGTAAAACAAGCGACAACCACGAAGAAATGAAAGAAATTTTACGCAATAAACCAGCTCATAAAACAATACTGTTGACGAGCTTTCAGCATGACATGATATTTTATCACTGCGTTTACCATCCTACCATCCGGAGCTAAACCCCATCTGCAAAAGTTGCTAGTTTTACATTTTCTGTCTCAGAGATATTATATTTATATAATAGTTAGGTTGGGTATACTAGATGGGTAGTACTTTATTTAATTTTAATATAGGTTTATTGTTATCAAAGGCTTTAGCTATATATACAGTAACATTGAGCGAAGGGTGTTTGCAGGAAAACAAATGAATGGGGCACTGCATAGCTTTATGAATAGCCAGAAAGTGTCCAAAAAGGCACGTCTGGCGGTGCATAGAGGTGTGTTGGTTCCTACACTTATGTATGGTAGTGAATGTTGGGTTTGGCAGAAGAAGCATGAAAATAGGATTAATGCTGCGGAGATGAGTAGTCTGAGAAGTATAGCCGGAGTGACTCGGTTGGATAAAGTTAAGAATAGTGAGATAAGAAAACGCTGTGGTGTAAAAGAAGATGTGGTCACAAAGATAGATAAAGGAATGCTTAGATGGTTTGGACACGTAGAAAGGATGGATGAGGGAAGATTGACGAAACAAATTTATAAGGCGAGTGTGAATGGGCAAATCGGTAGAGGCCGACCTCGGAGAACATATCTCGATCAGATCAACATTGTTTTGAAGAAAGGCCAGGTCAAAAGTACCAACAACCGAAGAGCATGTATGAGAGCACTGATGAAAGTAGAGGAAGCAACAGATGTGTGTACGAACGGTAGCAAGTGGAAGGAAGTGGTCTTTGCCTACCCCTATGGGAAAAAGGCGTGACTTTATGTATGTATGTAGTTTAAAAAATTTTCATGTCTACTATAGCTTTCTCTATTTTATTTCGTATTTTGTTGATTTATGATAGATTGTTTAGTACGAAAACCGAATTGGTGTGTGGGAATAATTTGTTTATTATTATTTTGTTAATTTGTCCTAATGGAAGTTTCTCGCTGTTTAGGAGAAGAAAACAACAAGTAAGGTGATTAAAGATAGGACATAAAATAAAAATGTCATTTTTTCCACTCTTAGGAAAAGAGGTTAGTTAGGTAAGATATATTGGCACACTTCCTTATTTGCTCATCATTACATAGAGACGGTCCCCATGGAAAACGATTAGGCTTGGCTTGATAGATACTTGTTTTAATAATTTTTACTCAACCCAAGTTGAACTAAACTCCAAAAAAAATTCATTAATTTTTGTTCCCATACATTGCTTATTTATTCAGTTTATTTAGTTGGATACATTACTTTAAGGATTTATAGCACCAGGTCTGATTTTGCATTTGCCACATCTAAATGAACCAAATATACAGAGTGTCCCTGAAAATAGTGCGTTCCTTGAAAAGAGGTGTATAATGAATAATTAGGTACAAAAATTCTTATAAACTTTTTTCCTTAAGTCATCTGTTTTCCCAAAAATTTGGATTTAAATATAGGTTTGGCAACCATGCGTTGGACTTTAGTAAACAAAAAGTTCACACAAAAAGTAGCAGCGATAAATTTAATTAGTTGACGTGTTCGTTACGGACAAAAAACTATTCACAACATTTATTTTCGTAATTTTTGTTTAAATGCCTGCGTTTTTGATTTGCGAATATCACAACATGTTATTTACATACGAAGACGCTCACGGTAATTATAATGCAGCTGTTCGGATGTATGCAGAACGTTATCTTCAACGACAATGTCCTAATGCCTGCAGTTTTGCGAATGTGTCGCAAATATTATTGGCTACGGGTTATGTGATATCTAAATGGGCACTAGTAAAAAATAAAGTACAAGCCTGTAATGTCCCATTCAAACTAACTGATGTGCGGTAGCTAACAGAAGAAACATTTCAACAAGTGACTGTTCAAAACTGGCAAAACATTTGCGCCCACGTAGAGAAGATTGAAGATTGAAAGAAAGCACATTACGGATAGGATGCAACAATCAATAATAATTGTTGGAGAAGATACCAGTGAGAGTAAATCAGAACTAACTGACAATGCAACAGAATACGATTATTTAGGTTGCCAATCATTATAGCAATTTTATTGTAATTATCGTAATAATAGTTTCATTTTAACTTTTTATGTAACATGTAGTTTTCTTATTTACACACTAAAAATATATCTACTTATTTAATAATAGTTTTTAAAAAACCAATCTTTAACACGACCAGTGTGAACTTTGACTGCACTATTACAGTTTCACTAATCAAATTTTTGAACCAATGTTTTCGGTTTTCACTTTAATAATTTTGTGATTCTTGCACACGCATATTTTTTCAAGGTCATAGACCTAAGGAAATACCTCTACACCTAAATGTTAAAACTTGGTAAAACTAGACAAGTCTTGTTCGAAAGCTGATTTTTTTAAAAATAATAAGACAAGTGACATTTTAATTGGCAGCGTGTCTCTAAGGCAACGAGTCCTAAAACTTTGTTAGACCTCGTATTTTACCACGAAAATACTTGATTTATAGAGAACAGTTTCTGTAGATAACGAAATATGATGATATCGGTGATATATGTACTTAAAAACTATTTACTTATAAAGCGTCCTCGTAACTAGTTTTTAGCGAAACGAGATAATAAATAGAATTTACGAGATCGGTTTCTTGTTTCAGATGTGGTCTTCGCCTTTGAACCGGATTTCCAGGTCCCTCTGGAGAATTTGACAGTAGCACAAGGTCGTGACGCAACCTTTACATGTGTCGTCAATAATCTGGGAGGATATAGGGTGAGTGGGGATCTCACCACTGCAAGGGTGTGTATTTTTTATATCTAATATTTATGCACCGATGTCAGTCTTGAGTTGGGTGCAAGTGATGGGTCCATTTTTAAAAGTCTCGACTGAACAAGTCGCAAAGATACTTTGTCACTGATGAACTAATTATATATTCAACTGAATTATAATATAAGCTGCGGCGTGCTCGAGGCATTAATTGATTGAAATTCCATCTGTGGAATATTATTATACTTAATTATTAGTAGTTGAATAATAAAGAAAAATGATTTTTTAAAAATGGACTTAAATTCGACGCTGAACTCATATTCTGCAAATGCACCGGCACATCAGGGCACCGCACTCTGCACTGCACCAACAGCACAAGCACGTCATGAATGGAACAAGCACCTTTGCACAAAAATCAATCAAGTCAATCAATTTTTTTTTATGATACTAAAAAAAATTCAAAAAGTTCTTAATACTTGCAATACATTTAATAACATTTTAGTTTGATTGATCAAAAATAAGAAAATTAAGAAGTGTTAGGGGTGCATCGAAAGAAACAAAATTACAGCAGGTATAAAACTATTTAGATATTTGGTGTAATCACGTGAACCGACTTTCATTACGTTAAGTCAAATCGAGTCAACCCTACGGACTATATAATTCTGCAGGTTTTATCATCCTGCCTAGTATTTAATTGTTTTCCTCTCCAGAGCTAGTGTATTATAGTCGAATATGGCTCCCGAAGAAGGCTATTACTTGAGGAAACGGAATGTAGCAAGTGAAACATTCAGGAACATTAGTTTAACTTTAATTTATAACCTAAAGTATATAAATTGTCTAGCGCTCTGGGTCGGTCTGCTTGTGTAGTTTCCGGCATGGCTTGGCTTTTTTTCGGCTTTAATCTAAGAATGATGTGCTGAATGCTGCTCGACGGTACGAGCCAATGCTGATACGATGCTTTTTTTTATACCAACAACTTCCGAGTGATTTATTGAAGATAATTAAGATATTTTAATTGTTTTGTACGTGCGATTACCACAGAAATGCGTTTCGACCGCACGTTTTTGCTTTTCGGTTATTCCCATTATATTCTTTCGTCTACAATTTATAACACTTCTTCACAAAGACATTGAATATTTTTAATTTTTTCGTTTACTTTATTCATCTTCTTTGCTAATGTATAACACCAAATTTGCACTTGGTAATATTCTATGTTTCTTATTAAAATTTTACCAGAAAGCTGAACGTAAATAATTCAATCCTCCATGCAAGTTAAGAATGCCTTGTTTTTTAAGTGTAAATACCTTTAATTGTGGTATGACAGTTAATAAATTATTTTTAAAATAACTGGGGAGTTATTTTCAATACTAAAATGGAGAAAATGTTCGATATAAGGGCATTTCAATTTTTTAAGCATGTAGTAGTACAGATGGGGCGATCAAAAATAAAACACTAACAAGGAAATTATCCTCAACCATCTCGGCACATCATTTCATTTAGCTAGTCAGTTTTAAAATTAACAAAGTCAACAGAAACATGAAATTTTGTGAATAAAATTTTTGGTAATTTTTTCTTGTAACGCAAATTCTAACAGCCCAAAAAACTATTAAGTTTCATAGCAGTACTGAAGTTCCTGCAGTACCAGTGATACGTTTAATGTCCTTCAAAAACGATATTTGATTTAATCTGTCGGATTTATTTAAATTTGACCTTTATCTTCAACATGAACAAAAAAAAAAGGAATGGAAAGGTATAACCATCGTTAGACTCAGGGTTGCAATTCAACAAATAAGTTGTGGTTGACGAAATATTGAATTTTTTTCCGAGAAAACGATAATTTGATAGATTTAGTTTTATACTAAATTAGACATATGCGAAAGTGTAAATTTTTTTGAAAAGTGTTTCGTCCTGATAAAGAAGAAATATCTATTCTGTTCTTATGTGTCGGTAACTCATTCTTGCATAATTGAAACAACTCTTATTGAGTATCTATAAACGCCTTTTAACGATCTATAAAACTGTTTTCATTGCTTCGCATATATGATGAATAAATAAACCAGCCATCCAATAATTACGTCTCCAACAACGGGGGTTGTACTTGTAAATTATTTACAGCTTCTCTTTCTATCCGACAATAAAAATGATCCCAACAACTAAAAGCAATAAATATTTGACCATAAATTAATTAATTTTTTAATAAAATAACCAAGTAGCTGTTTTTCTAATTTTTAGTTACTCAAAAACAATGCACGGTACAATAAGAACTTACTAAATGGGTGTATGGGTAGATACTAAAACCACATCTGAAAGTGTTAACAAAGTATTACTCTAGTACAGGCTGATTACTTTAGTAAGGTGTGTATTTGAAGGGGGTTTTGTGGGGATTTAGCAAAGAAAAATATATTTTCAACTTTTTTAAAAAACCACAAATTAGCAATAGTAATAAGCAAAGCACTGGACACTCAGGATAAATGCAGAAGACTGCTTATCTTAATAATTAAATAATGTAACGAATCTATACTTTCCAATACTCTTTTAAAAATTCTTGCAATATTAACTGTATCAACAGCTGTATCAGAATTTTTTTTAACATTGAAAAGTTTAAAAATTATTTGCGCAATTTAACTGTGTCAAAGGCAGCTAACAGGTCTTTCCTCATTAAATGTTCATAGGAAAAATAAACCTAATACCACACAGGTCTTAAATCGCTCTGTTAAGGAAAAACTGAAATATTATTTTATTATTATGATTATTACTATAGAGGGTAAATGTGTTTATGTTAAGCCTGTTTTATTTTTTATTAAAAACTATTCAAGAATTATAGTTAGCTTTTTGGAACTTAAAAAACGTTCATGAGCAACTGCTCTAACCCTCTTCCAAATTTTTTTTCACGCTTTGGTATGAGTGGAAAATGTCAGACAGAAAATAAGTAATTGTCAAAAATATTTTTAATATTTACATTAACCTTATATTGTTTGTCCAAAGTGTATTGGGTTTTCGCCGCGATCGCATTTCCAATGGACTCTTTGATAGAGTTAAAACATCATTAGTTCGACGTAGATCTACTTTAGGCCAAATCTGTTTTGATGATGAGCATGTGGGTTCATTTTTCCACCTTAAGTTGGTTTTTTAAACTACTTTACTGTGCAGGAGGAGTCGGCAGTTTGCAATCGGTACTCCTTGCTGAGATGGGACAGATACAGCTGGAAGGGTGGTGCCCTGTCTTGCTAGCTCGTCCGCCTTACAGTTACCTGGTATGTCCCTGTGTCCGGGTACCCAGGCAATGTGAACTCTAAACTTAGCTGCTAGCTCATTCAGGGCGGTTCGGCATTGCACCGCTACCCTAGATGTCAAGTAGACTGAGTTCAGTGATTTGATAGCAGCCTGGCTGTCGCAAAGAATGGATATCTTGCTGAATTTTTGTTCATTTCGGTGTGTCAAGACAGCTGCCTCGGTAATGGCTGTCATTTCGGCTTGATACACACTGCAGTAATCAGGTAAACGAAACGACAGGCTAAGTGAGGGGTCTTCTGAGAAGACACCGCAGCCTACTCTCCCCTCTAGTTTAAAACCGTCCGTATAAAATACTGGTTAAATAATTGGTATCAACAATCTGTAATTGAAATAATTAATAAAAATAAGTTAAATCAATCAATCGGCGACTGTGTGTTTGAATTACTATTTGCCAATAAAGATAGCAGCGTATATTATGGCAAATAAATACCGGGTGTTTCAAAAAAAAATGTAAATATTTTTCTTTCAGCACCCTGTATCTTGAAAACAGATGCCATTACAAAAATTTTTTACTGAGCAAACCTAACGTATTTTGCAGTGTTCTACCTATCCTACCAACGGGGTCACCTTTTTTGTGAAACACCCTGTATATACATATATACGTACAAAATTAGCCCATTCACGTTTATTTTTAGCCATTATCATTGCCTCCTGTCCATTTAATTCACGTTTCTTTAGGATTTCCGCTACTGTATTATTACTGTATTATTTTTTTTGATCCTCCCCTTGGTCGCTTTACAAATGCTGCTTGCCATATAGTTTTTACTTGTTTATCTTGTATCTGTGTTAAGTGTCCAATCCCGCTTGATTGGTTTCTTGCTATACTTTTTTTTAATGGTTTTATTTGTAGCTGCGCTCTTATGTAGTCGTTCCGAATTCCTTCCCTTCTAGTGATCCCTAGTACCGCTTTCAAATAGGTACTTCATCTCAACTGTTTATAGTCTCCTTTTTATTTCTTTTGTTAGAACTCAGCTATCGCTCTAATATGTCAGGATAGGTTTAAAATAGGTTTTGTACACTGTAATTTTTGTTTTCTTTGACACTTTTTTTTACTCAGTGCATTATATAGTATGAGGGAACTTTCGATCCTTCCATTTATCTCCGCGTTATTTCTTTCATCCTTGTGTACTTTCACTCCCAAATATTTAAATGTAAGTCCTATTAACATAACTTTTTTAATTATATTGATTTTTAAATTTCTAATTTAATAACCTTTTTCCATATATCTACAGGGCCGGATTTAGGGGAAGGCATCTGGGGCTACAGCCCCGGGGCCTCTGCAAAAGAGGGGCCCCCACAATAGACACTTCGGAAAAAAATCTTTTAAATTCCCACTAGTAAACAACTTTCACAATAAAATGTTTATTGAAAAACTCGACTGAAAAAAATTGTTTATTTTATTTGAAAAATAATTTGGGGCCAGGGGGGCTCCACTTTTTTGTTACCCCTAGGCCTCCAGACCTCTTAATCCGGCCCTGTATGCCTAAAATTTATTTTAGCATACACAACCAGCAGTATCTTACAGTGGCTTTCTTTACAATTATTTTTATCTTAAATGTGTTGCCTTTAATTAAAAATTAATTCTATAATAAACGCAACAATTAGTGTTGCCACTGCCTATGAGAAAAATCCTTTTGGTTAATTTTATTTCATTATTCGTTGTTAATAACACGCTATCTTTCACTGAATATTAAATATTCAGTTTTGGCAATTCTGTTGTCAAATATTTTGTTAACAAAACTGATGATGATAATTTATGAAGAAAAATGATTGTCGTTACAAAAATGTCGGCCCGTCACAAGATGAGGCTTCGTTAAAATTGTCACGTATATAATTAACTTTGTTTACATTTAATGTATTCCTTAAAATAGAACTAGAAGAGTATTTTTTCGAACTTATTAGATATTCCACCAGAATATTAATAAATTGGAAATTTTAAGGATGTGTTCTCGTTGCCTTGAATAAGACTTTTTTTAATTTATATATTTATCACGATTATAGTAAAGCAGATGTTTTTTGCAAAATATTTAACAATATACTGTGAGTGTCAAAAAACCGGCACCAAATAGGGGAAATTTTTGTTTTACATGATAACTAAGAAATCATCTAGAGAAAGAACAACCTACGAGAATATTTGACATGCGTTAACCAATTTGAAGAAAGTTTCATGCCATTATAACATAAATAAATTGGCTGTACCCAAGGACCATGGGTTGGAAGAACTAGACTGGAAGATTGTGAGAAGCATGTTAGAAGTTATTTTTCAAGACACAGGCATACTAATCACAGTGTACTGCTTCAACCCGACAGGAGTCTGCCAGTCAAAAACGATAGATTGTTACTTTTTCTTAAAAGGCTTTTGCAGGGCTGAAGACACATGCCATCAGGAACAATTGCAGATGATCGCAGCAGGAAGAATTTCTGATCGGTACGATCAGAATTAAGGAGGGAACAGTGTAACGATTTTGCCATACGCTGGAATGTACGTAAGCAAGCTGGGTGGTATAGTAACGTCACAGCCAATGACAAGAATATTTCAGTACCTTCCCGACCAATATCGATTGTGTTCGCTAGTTAACATAAATTGTATAGTCTTGTTACATATAAATGTGCATATAAATTCGAACCCTGAGTGTGAATTTAAGTAAAACGTTACAGTATTACTTAAAACGGTGACATCAACTTTCCAAATATCTTAACGGTATACAGAGAAAAAAATATTTTATTCGATATTTTAAAATTCATTTATTTGAAAAAATCGTTTGGAATTTAAAATGTTCAGATTTAAAATTACATCCGCTTATGCAAAAAAATTTCTATTATTGTGTTGTGCTGGTGTTCCGACATCCTTTTTAAAAAATTTCATTGAAGAATTTTTCAAACGAACAATAAAATAAACAGAGAGGGAAGAAAATTGAAAGAATAAATTGTTTTTTCAGGTTTTTTAACATTTTTGTACGTTTGTATTTCTTTATGTTCAATTGTATATTAGGTACTACCGTCTCAAACAGGGTGGCGCATTGGCGCCCCTGCTGTTTAACATAGCACCAGAGAAAGTCGTAGGAACAGCAAACACTGGTACACTTTTGTTCGGGGATCAAGGCCCCCAACTTATTCTGGCCTTTGCGGACGATATAGATATAGTAGGAAAGACAACCATAGACATAGAGAATTTTTTTACTAGAAGGTGCTGCAAAAGAAGTCGGTTTTAGAGCTACAATAACAGTAAATAATAACATGACAGAAGAAATTAATATGAGACAACAAAGTGGGAATCCCTGTTACTTTGCATTACAGAAAATAATGAAGTCCATAATAATCTCTCAAAGAACAAAAATAAGTATCTACCACACTATTATCAGATCCATTATGACATATGCGTGCGAAACATGAAACATGACAAAACAAAATGAAAACCGACTAAGAATAGCAGAAATAAAAATCCTTTGGAGTATATATGGGCCAGTGAAGGATCAAAACTCAAAATATTATCGGATCAGAAACAACAAAGAACCGTCAACTAGATATCGTCAAAATAGCTAGAGCTGAAAGACTAAGATGGGCCAGACACATTAAAAGACAAAATGACGAACGAGTGGTGAAACTAGTATGAGAACAGAATTCAACCGGCAGAAGACCACTTGGAAGACCCAAATTTCACTGAAGGTATAACCTGCTGGCAGACTTAGGAACCCTAAATATCGCCAAAGCCGATCAACTTATGATGGACAGAAACCAATGGAGGCATATCGTAAAGTCAGCTGCTAAGACCCACCCGGGTTGTAAAAGCTACAAAGAGAGAGAGAAAGAAATAGAGAGAGAGAGAGACAGAGAGAGAAAGAGATACTTTCGAGTATTGAGGTTAGGTTTAGGTTAAGTTGTTTTTATGAAAGATTTAAGATAAAAAAAGTTTATCATTAAATTTATTATTGCATTCGAATCAAATTAATAAAGTTGCATAAAAAAATTATTTAAATCTTTACGTTTTTTTATGCTGAGTGGTTTTAATGTTAAAAACATATTTTAATTATTTCGATAAAATTAGAAAACGACCATGAAGGATAAGAAAATGACGAAGGTCTGGAAAAAAGTCAAATAAAAAATTAAAATTTAGCTTCCTCTAAATAAATGAAAATTTTACATCAAAGGAGTTTTCGTTCAAACTAAACTCGGAAGAAGTATAAGTCGGCCTGAAACAAAATAAAAAGAGATGCGTTCCAAAGAAATCTGAGTGGGAATTCAAGAATCCTTTAATTACAGGTGCTAATCCCCTCATTTTTAATTAGTTGCCAATTAATTATTAATTAACAGTTGATTTTTTAGAAGCAGGATTTTTATTTTAATTATTTAAAGTGGAATTTCTCCGAAATATCTTATCTTACACATTCAAACACTCGATTTATTTAAGACTTCTAAATACCCCGAGGATACGATAAAGCTGCTCCCATAAATTTACGTATATCGCAAAGGGATACTGATAAAGGACATGTATCATTTTCCATTTTGTTTTGACACTAAAAGACCGATCGTAGGTAACTAAATTTCTACCACCTGTTAATAGTCCTGTAATAATCTCCTTCAATTTGTCTTGATGTAAGCAATGAAATATCCATAATAAACTTTATATCAGATAATATTTTTAATAAACAATTTTGTTGGTTTGCGTATGATGTACATACGGCGCAATTATTTTTTTTTATATAATTCAATCCTTAAAACTAAGTTATCAACCATTGGTGTTACTCTGTTCTTAACTGTGAACTTTCACCTATCACTATGCTCACTTTCACTTAAAATTTACACCAGGTTTCCTTCTCTTAAGTCTTCTCTTTAGGTCGTGTTGACTGAGTAGCTGGAGCATCTCGATTTTAAGTTAATTATGTAGCCTGTTTTCGTGCTTTTGGGCATATCTCTTGATTTCTTTTTTAACTGTTGCCCGCTTGATCGACTAGTGAGAAACAATGTCTATTTTAAAAGAAAACAAAGCGATTAGATGATCAGATCAAAATTTCCACCACCTGTTAATATTCCTGTATTAATATTTCTCTACGACCATTGGATTCTACAACAATTACATATGCGTTATCTATTAATGAATGGATATGATTCCTTAGATATGTTGGATCCTGGTACATTATTCAACAGCTGACAACCTATCACCAATTTCAATATTCAGGATCCAACAGGCTAAGACCAATGAGGAAGCTGCATGGGTGGGCTCTGCTCCTCTAACTCGATATCGCGAATGTCATGTTCATTCTGATGAACTGTCATCTCGACAATTCGATTACGACAATGAGATGGATAATTTAGCGAGTGATAGTGATGATCTGCGATGGTCGTAGAGAGAGTATAGTCTTCTACTCGCTTATAATGGTTATTATTCTCTCGGATGGTTCCAAAATGCTAATTAAATAACTGTCACCGATTCATTATTGAGATCCATTTTAACACAAATTTTCATTATGTAACAAATTTTGGCCAATAAGAACACGTACTTTTCATTATAAAACGAATTTTTGGCCAATAAAAACATGCACTTGGGACTAATCAAGTAGGTAGGATGTTTCCACATATTTGACATTTAATTTCCATGGATATTCACTCACAACGCGTCAAAGTATTTAAGTGTAAACATGTCAAGTAGTAATGAAGAATTATCTCGTACACCACCATAAATTTTTTAAAAACCAAAAACTGTCTGTGAACATTTAGTGCCAACGAAGTCAAAAAATATGAATGACAAATATTAAACACAATTTATGGATTGGAGAATTACGAAAGATATTTCATCTTTTTCGGATAATGTATTGTTAGTTTATTTTGAATCCTTGTTTTAATTTTTTTTATTGGTCGTAGATAAAATAGTCTATCCAAGTATCATGTAATGGCTATTAATACATGATCGTTGCAAAATAGACTATTAGTCCATCTTGATATATTTTGAAATACTCAAAAAACTGTTCATCAGATAATATTCTCCTGGACAAAATTAACGCAACAACATATTTTAAATCATACAAATTGCTATAATCAATTAATTTTAATAATTGCTTATGGATATTGGTTATCTTAAAAATTAAAGAAGAACATATTTGGATACTTTAAAAGTGAACTAAAAATTAATCAATATTTCTCTATAAGATTGGAATAAAAATTATTCTTAAGGTTTAATAACAAAATTGTAATGTAAAAAAGTATAAATTATGGTGTAAATAAGACACTACTAGCGAAATTAATGGTGTAAGTGCGACACTAGTAGCGTGTGTTGTTTCCTCTACTTCTAATCACAGCATTTATGCGTCTAAGCATCCTTCTAGTTAAATTTTGGATGAAATCTTAAAATATTTGTCACCATGCTGTAATAACTGCATTTTTAAGTTTCTAGGTGCAGGTATTTAACATTTTTCTTAAGGTGATCCCATATTATGCTGCCTGGGATTCAGATCCGGGCTTTTTGGTAGCCACTGCTTAACTTATATACCAACTTAAATAAGATAATCGAGTACCTCCACAGCTACGTGAGGTCGAGCAATGTCTTGCATATACAGGAAATTGGGTTCTAAAAAAGGACCGAGAGGCATTACATTTTCTATTACAATATTCTCTAGATTAGCATTCATATATCTCGTACGGACTGGAACTAATTCTGTGCGAGCATCAACGCATATACTACCTCAGAACATAACAGAGCCATCGCCGAATGGAATCCCTGCAGAGATATTACAAAGAACAAACCTGTCTCCTTTGGGCTGACCCTGGTTTCATTTTTGAATAAAACTTTTTCAATTATCTACAGAACAATTTTGATGATTTTAAGCAAAACATAACCTTGAAACTCTGTTCTCTGTAGTAAGCAAGGGTGCATTGGCTGGTCCTCTAAAATTTAATCCGGCTTCATTTAACCTCTTTTAACTGTTTTATATGAAATTGTGACATTGCGAATAGCTTCGAGTTCGTTTCTACTTACAGAACTAGTAACAGTCCTGTTTCTTAAAGCGTATTGTCTAATAAAACGTTCATCTCGTTAGTGCATCGTTTTGGCCCTTGCTCTGGTCTTCTAGAATAATTTCCCACCTCATTCAAGCGACTTAGTACCATACGACTTATTGTGGAACGATTTTGCCCAACAACTTGACAACATAAATTTTAACAATATCCCTTATTTAATAAAACTGAGGCCCACACTATCTCTTGTTCAGTTAGATTCCCTGCTCGATTCATTTTTTCTAAATCAAAAATAAACAGTCTATTACAAAAAAAGTATTGCTTTAAACAAGAAAAAATTAATAAGCTTACTTTTAACAAAAATCTATCGCAAGTACTGCAAAAAATTATTTATTTTTCAACAAATTCTTTAAATCTATAAAACCAAACGAATTGATCATTAACAACGAGACAAAATATGCATAGCCTACTATTCAAATACTTGATAAATTTCAAAAACTTACAAATGAAAAAGATAAATTAATTTTTTGGATAATTTCATATTGTTTCGTTAATTAAGTTTATTTCTAATAAACGAATAAACAATTTGGTTGGCTTGTGTACGATGTACAGCTCAATTAAATGAAAGAAATCCGCCTATGCAATATAAGCAACCATGTACATTTTTTCTTCTAAAGCCCTCTTGATCGACTATTGAAGAACAGTGTTTGGTTAAATAGCAAACAAAACAAAAATAAGATAATTAGATTAAAATTTTCACCATCTGTTAATAGTCCTGTAATAATATTTAGTCCATTTTTGATATGAAATACTCAAAATAAACTTTTTATCACATAATATTTTTAATAAACGAATAAACAATTTTATTGGCTTGTATATGATGTACAGCTTAATTAAATGATAGAAATATACATATGCAATATGAGCGGCTTTATTTTTTCTTGGAAAACCCGTTCGATCGACAATTTAAAAACAATATTTGGTTTAAGAAAAAACGAATCGATTAGATCACCGTTTTGCCCCAAATCAGTTTAATGAATCAGAAAAACTAAAAATAACATGCGTCGTGTTGAAATTTTAGTAATAATAACGCTGTTAAATCAGATTTAT
The DNA here is from genome assembly GCA_950111635.1 of Agelastica alni. Taxonomy (NCBI): domain Eukaryota; kingdom Metazoa; phylum Arthropoda; class Insecta; order Coleoptera; family Chrysomelidae; genus Agelastica; species Agelastica alni. The sequence continues at coordinate 60,373,288 of OX467708.1, forward strand.
TAGTAGAGTGTCACTTTTAATAAAACGCTTTATCGAACGAATCGCCTTCTCCTTCAAATTAAGTGATTATTACAAGCAAGTTCAAATTTTCCGACACTCTCTTGTTACGAGCATTTTCTGAATATCGAAATACTTCGTTATTAGCATGTAACTTTACATTTTCCAGGAAAAATTTTAATCAGTATATTTACTTGTTCGTTCCGAAACAAAATTTGAGGAATTTTTATTTTTATCTTGAGAAATTGTAAAGATATGCGCATGCCATGGCATGATAAACACAAAACATCTTTGGAATTTTAATTGCAGGATCGAACTGTTTACACATAAACTAGACACTAGACCAACAATATATGAATACAGTATGGCTATTAATTTATAGTACTGAAACTTTCGAACAGGTATTTTTTGGACCTATTTGTCACTTGTACCAGATGTTACTGATGAAACTGGGATTATCTTATTGCAAAGCAAGAATTTTAGCGCAGTAGCATAATCACCCATTCTCAATGGTTGGGTCGTCTGAATAACGTATGAGTGGGCATTAATTTATATCAATAACTTCTAAAAAGCCCTCCTGTTCACAGCAGATCTTCGATAAGTCCATAATTCGATTGAATACACGGTCGTAATTTTTGTTGGTATCATCTGTTTGTTTTTTGTCTAGCTTTACCTTCTCTCTGCTATAGCACACTTCTAGTTCTAAATTTGGTTATAATTTTAAGTACAACAGCATTACTTGGTGACTATTTATTAAGATGCTCCAAAAATTGTTTACAGACGAATTTAATGCTTGGACAATTTTGTCTACCTAAATCGTTTAAGCAAAAATAGTACTTAATTAAAAATACTTTTTCTTTAGTAGATAACATTATTTACGAACATATCAGTATATGTAACCAAAGCCAAAGGTTAATGTTTATATAAAATTAATAACAGTGTCAATAGTAAGAGGTTTAAGCAAAAGTAGGCCATATTGTAACACACATTACATTATATTTCAAATAAAATATCACCTACATTAAACTAAGAAACATCATTTTATGCATCAAACCAGATAATCTCTCTTTACACTGTTAATAAGCCGCAAAACGAATGAAACAACAGTCTAAATTATATGAGCACAAGTAAGTTGGTTAATATTGCCTCTCTATCCACTTTTAAAACTGTAAAATCTTAAATAAACCATAACTGCTTTTGACCACGTTTAGGGCGCTGCGCCATTATCTTCTTCTAAGCTGCTTAGATATCTTCATCAACCTAATTAACTACCCAGAATTTTTGTCAATAGAATATTTCTTTATTAGCCCATCGTAAAGTGCTAAAGAATTTTTTTACCTAAACTTTTATGGACCATGCTGTCATTGTAGTTCTTTCCATACACCATGCATCTTCAAACATCTAGGACTTCCCTATTTAAAAAACCAAAAGATTTAGGTAAATTCATCAAGAAGACAGCTATTCACCTAATTAAAACCCAGGATTTTTGTCAATAGAATATTTTTTTATAAGCCCATCGTAAAGGGCTAAAGAATTTTTTTAACCAAACTTTTATGGACCATGCTGTCTTTGTAGTTCTTTCCGTACACCATGCATCTTTAAACATCTAGGAGTTCCCTATTCAATTTTTCATTTTTAAACAAGGCCTCGTAGATTATGAAACCCACCTTCATGTAAATTTTATCATCAAGCCCTATTAATAGCAAACCAATACTCACATTTCTTTTAACATGCCCACGATATTTTTGTGTACCTATGCCAATGCTTTTGGAAAAAAATATTATACTTACTTTTAAAATATAAACTAAGTATCCATTTGGGATTATTACATATTTGATTGTTGGCAACGTGACAAATAATCAAAGTCGGTCGAATAATGCCGCAGGTGCCTGGGTGACCATAGTATGTACAGCTGTCGTTCTCAATTTTGCCAATCCTCTTGAGATAAGAGTTAAGACAAGCGTTTTCTGTAAGGTCATGGGCAAAAAAATAATCTGTTCTCCGATATTTACAATTTACCCATTTAATAATATTGGGAATTAGCAACTTGAACCATTGAACCACATCTTCATTGTTATTCCATATCTGTTGCCATTTCTTTATTGTTTGAATTATTTTTTTTTATTGGTGGTTCTTCCTCTCTATGGTATAGAACTTTTTTTTCCTAACAAGCAGGTCAAACGGTATAATTTTTGCCATTACTTTAAATACTTTTGGAAAAACAACCTATTACTCCAAAATTGGAAAGACCTAAAACAGTTAGTTGGATTCCCTACAGATCACCACCCAGTCAATGAGTATCTAAAAAGATGAATAGGGTGAAGATTCATATTCTGCTGAAAGGTCAAAGAATACGTACACCATCTTTTGATAAAATGTAAAGCACTATTTTACTTATAAAGATCTTAGAAATTAGTTACTAATTTTGTTCGAGCCCTTTGAAGGGCTTGTTGTGGACCTAAAATAAAACATTGAAATAGTCTAAGAGATGACACGAAAGATCTTAAGGTCAAGGTGACCAAAAGCGTTCATCAGGCCTGACCCTTTTGTTAAATAATGATTTTTGTTTCTTTCCCCGTTTTTAACAATCTATCCTAAGACATTGGGCTTTAAATAATGATGATAAAATAAAATTAAAATTCCATCGTTCTGTAAAAAGCATATTAAGATCAACGTTGAGATAGAACATGAAAAATTAATAAAAAAATTCCATGCACTAATAAAGCATATCATGCGAATTAAAGAATACTAAAAAGTAAGCTACTGACACGGACAAATGTAGTGATACATTCTGTATTACATTCATATTTATTTTAATGTTATTGTTTGAAGTTGTCAAATACTATTGTCATGTATATGTCAAGTTTTTGTGCTTAATAAACCTTGATTTGGAAGGAATTCATTACAATTTATTAAGCACAAATCATAGAAATCATGGATAAATTCCTAAAGCCAGAAAGATTTGACTCAGACCCAAATAAGCCTCATGCCGATCAAGAATGGGAACACTGGCTAACAACTTTTGAGAACTTTATTTCTTTTATGAAGAATGTAACAACTAAAACTCCCCATTGCACACGTTAGCCATTCTACTTATGAATATATTAATCATTGCGATACATACGAAAATGCAGTACAGACTTTCGCTAGGCATTGTTTGTCTGTCCGTAAACAACAAAATACAGAATCTGTGAATCAATATATACAAGTCTTAAAACTACAAAACTTGTAATTTCAAAGCAACTACAGCAGTCCAGTATAGAGACGAATATATACGTGATACATTTATAAATGGTTTACAATCACAAAAAATCGGGCAGCGGCTTTTAAAAAATAACACTCTTTCGCTTGAAAAAGCTAAAACTTAAGCCCAATCTTTAGAATCAGCACAAAAACACTCTGAAGCATATACTACGTCATCAAACTTTGTTTGTGGAATACAGGATGAAAAATGATCAAGCCGAACCGCGGATGACCAACCTATAACCTCATCAACTGGAAGTAAATGCTATTTTTGTGGTAATAAACCACATTCTAGAAAAATATGTCAAGCACGAGAAGTAACCTGTCGCAATTGTAATAAAAAAGGTCACTTTTCGAAAGTCTGTCTAAGTAAGAATAATTCTGGAAATAGTTCTGCTTCTCTTACTCAACATACCAACCTCTTAGCAGCTGCACCACAATGTCTAACCAAGTCTTCCACAAAGATTAAGATCAATAATCGTCTTGCTGATGCCCTTATTGACCCCGGAAGTTCCGAAACGTACAGAAATAAAAATTTTGTTCAGGATCAAAATATCTATGTACATCCAAGCAAAGGTCAGATCTCAATGGCCTCTACTAATCTCTATTCGAATATTAAAGGACACTGCTTTGTAAATATCGAGCTATTGGGTCACAAGTATGAGAATTTCAAGATCTCCATTTTGTCAGAACTGTGCGCTGATGTTATCATTGGACACGACATACTATCACAGCACTCAAAGATAGAACTCAATTTTGATGGTTCGAGAACCCCTTTAGCAATATGTAGCTTAGCAATAGCAAGAATAGAACCAGTATCTCTTTTCCATAAATTGTCACCAGACTGTAAACCCATAACAACTAAATTAAGAAAACACACAGAAGAAGACGCTAAGTTTATATCTACCGAAGTAGGAAAGCTTTTAGAAGAAGGAATTATAGAAAAAAGTTATTCACCCTGGAGGGCACAAGCTAATGTTTCTAAATCTGAAAATCATAAAAACAGAATGGTAATAGATTATTCACCAACAATAAATCGGTTCACTTATCTAGATGCATACCCTTTACCGAATATTGAAGACGTAGTATCCGCTGTCTCTAAATTCCGAATATTTAGCACTATCGATCTTCGTAGTGCGTATTATCAACTACCTATCAAAAGGGATGACAGAAAATATACTGCCTTTGAAGCTAATGGTCGTTTATTTCAATTTACAAGAGTTCCATTTGGCGTTACTAATGGAGTTGCGTGTTTCCAAAGAGTTATTGATGAAATAATCAAGAATAAAAAGCTGAAAGGAGTATTTGCCTACTTAGATGATATAACAGTATGTGGAAAAACTAAAAGCGAACACGATGAGAATTTGAATCAATTTTTGGCTGCAACACAAAAGTACAGTTTAACAATTAATGAAACAAAAAGCATTTTTTTCTCAACTAAAATCAAATTACTTGGATACTTGATTGAAGATGGTTCTATTAAACCTGACCCCTCAAGATTGGAACCATTGACAAATTTACCTATTCCAGAAAATGTTCAAGCCCTTCAGAGAGTCTTAGGAATGATTTCACATTATTTTAGAAGGATTTCCCGATTCTCTCAAAAAATTCACAATCTGGTTAACTCAAGAATATTTTCTTTATCATCGTCGGTGGTTTTTGATTTCGAAAACATAAAGAAAGACATTATTAACTCTGTTGTTATGTCTATTGATCCCAGTATACCTTTTGTTGTGGAAACTGATGCATCAGATCATGCTATAGCTGCCTGTCTTAGTCAATTGGAAAGACCAGTTGCTTTCTTTTCAAGAACGTTATCAACCAGTGAACAGCGATATTCAGCAGTTGAGAAAGAAGCATACGCAATTGTAGAATCCCTTAAGAAATGGCGACAATACCTAATTGGAAAAAAATTTACGATAACAACTGACCAGAAATCTGTTTCCTTCATGTTTGACATGCAACAACAAGTAAAATAAAAAATGAAAAAACCTTGAAATGGCGCCTGGAACTTTCTTCCTATAACTTCGATATCATTTATAGACCAGAAACTAATAATACAGTTGCCGATACATTTTCGAGAATATGTAGATCTCCAAGCAATAATACTTTATTTGACCTCCATCAAGCTCTGTGTCATCCTGGGATAACTCGTATGTAACATTGGATAAAATCCAAAAATATGCCTTATTCAATTGGTGATGTTCGTAAAATGATAAGTTCGTGTCCAAGCTGTGCTGAAATAAAACCGAGATTTGTGGACAGGCAAGGTAGACTACTTAAGGCTACCCAACCATTCGAGAGATTGAACATGGATTTTAAAGGCCCTCTATCATCTGGGACACAAAGCATTTATCTTCTGACGATTATCGATGAATTTTCGAGATTTCCATTCGCATTTCCTTGTACCAATACCTCATCCAGTACTTTTAAAGGTTGCTTGAGACAGTTATTTTTAATCTTCGAAATGCCGTCATATATACATACTGACCAAGGATCTTGTTTTATGTCCAAGGAACTCAAATTATTTTTATATAACAGAAGAGTAGCAACAAGTCGTAGTTCTCCATATAACCCAAAAGGTAACGGTCAAATAGAACGCTACAATGGTATAATTTGAAAGACTATATCTTTGGCACTGAAAACAAATTGTCTTGGAATTAATCAATGGGAGAAAGTACTACCCGAAGCTCTGCATTCAATACGGTCATTGCTTTGTACTACAATCAATTGTACTCCACACGAAAGAATGTTTTTCCATCCTAGAAAATCATCATTTGGAAATTCACTACCTAGTTGGCTTGCAAATTCTGGACCGATCTTAATTAGAAAACATGTAAGGAAAAACAAATATAAGCCTCTAGTAGAAGAAGCAGAATTTATCGATGCAAACCCTGAATATGCATTAGTACGATTAGCAAACGGACGAGAAATCAACGTGTCCATAAAACATTTGGCTCCTCGGGGAAATCAACAAATTTGTGATGAAACTCTTTATCCACAGTCAGAAGAAGAACAGCTTAATGCTCCGACTAAAAGTAGCAGTCCAGAAATGCAATGCGATAATAAAACTGAAACAATTGTTCCAGAAGAACATTTTTCAATGAAACCAACTATCACAACTCAAACAGCAGAAATTCAAAATTCTATGAATAATCAAGTAACTGGGAATCAAACAGAAAACAAAAATATAGCTGAAGACAAAACCTATAGATGTCGTAGACCTAAATACTTAGAAGACTATGTTTTGAAATAATACAGGGGGAAAATGTAGTGATACATTCTGTATTACATTCATATTTATTCTAATGTTATTGTTTGAAGTTGTCAAATACTATTGTCATGTATATGTCAAGTTTTTGTACTTAATAAACCTTGATTTGGAAGGAATTCATTACAATAACAAAGACGAGGATTTATAAAACCCCAATAAGACATGTAATTACCTAAGCATCTGATGTTATGACCATCATGAAAAGAGACGAAGACAGATTAAGGGTTACAGAGCGAAAAATCTTAGGAACCATACTAGGACTTGTAAAAATGGAGATGACCAATTTAGAACCAAAATAAATAGAGAAATATTACAGGTACTAAAAAACGAAGACTTGGTGAATAAAATTGAAGAACAAGGGCAAAAGTGGTTGGGACAGGTATGGAGAGCTAGACCTAAAGATAAGTATGATAATAAACTGGGTTACAAAATCAACATAGTTACAAGAAGCTAAAGATGATTTAAGAAGAGTAGGGATAGTTAATGCTGAAGAAAATGCAAGAGACCGGAAACTCTGGAATAAAATAAGCAAAGAAATCGAAAAATTACCCCATTTTGGGTATTAAGCCATACATACATAGGATCAACGTTGTTTTGGCCCATGTTTTGATCTAAAAAGTTTAAAAATGTTAATCGCATGCTTTTTTGCTCTTATATTTTTTATTTTGCAATTATTTGCTACTCCGATTATGCATGTTCCTGAAAATAACTCACATGTGAGTTTCCGCTTCATAACTCGACAAAGACAACTGATAATATGCTGTCTTGAAATTAATTTTTCAAGGTTACGTTTAAGCCTCCCGCACTCTTAAAGATGAAGTCGACTGTTAAAATTCAATTTAATATTGTAGGTAAAAGCTCACGAAAGAATGTATACGGTATTAATGTAACTTCGTAACATTTTGTAAAATCTTATTAAGATACGAAGCAGATCATTGGTGGCGGGATTGCAAATTTAAAAATAAAGTGCGTGAATAAATTTTAAATTATTTGGGTACTGCTAGTTGTTAAATTTAATTCTTTATACTCAGTGATTGTGTCAGGGATTTTAGTACTTCTCTTTACTCTTTTGATAATTTAATTTTTAACCTATGGTTTTTTTTCCAAGGATTTCCAGAAAACACCTAATTAAATAAATTTAAAATGTCAATATTGATGCTAAAAACAAACAAACAAAAATATGATATTCTGACAATCTTATCATATCTTTGTATACCCTCACAAACAATTATTTTCGTCGTTCATGTTCGGAAGGAATTTAAATTTCAGGGTAAACTGAACAATTCAAACAGATGACTGCTTGAATATCCTTTTGGTTGACTAAAATTCTACACCACATTTATCTAAATAAATATTTGAATGAAAAATAGACATTCCATTTAAAAGCATTAAGCGAGTAGATGTGTTATAATATTATTATAGTTACAGCTAATTTTTATGTCACAATGTAAAAATGTTAAATTTAAAAATATTACACGGTAATAAATTTTCATAGAAGACATGTATATGTTTTTTTATTATTGTTTACTACTAATTAGATAATGAAATCGTTTTTTTTTGCTTTTTGACAACTGCTTTTACTTCTTACGCTCAATGTACCTAATAGTAATTTTACCATTAAAAGTTTATTAAATTCGAACGTTCTAAAAAAATTAATAAAATCATTTCTTGTTAAACAATATTCTTTTGTTCGATTCAGCTAGACTCATAAATCTTTCTTTTTTTTTTGTTCAAACTTCAAATACTGTCTTTTTCCATTACGTTTTGTCTTGTACGGTCTTTACTTACACAAATGTTTTCCATTACTTTTGTGCTCACCATTCGTTATAGATAATAAATATCAAACTTGAAGCTACGTACTTACTTTTATTTGTAGTTATATCAACTAAAAGGTTTATATCGAGTATTTGAAACCGAAAACAATTTTATTATTTTTTAAAACCAATACGGTAGTATTTAGTATTTAATACACCTTTTTAATTAATAAATATACCGGTCGGATTAAATATTGGTCCTATTATATGTAAAACTATTCGTTTGATAACAATGGGTTTTAAGCGTTTCATTTTGTAATGGCAAAACGTGTTTTAAAAACGTAAGAGAAACGATTTCGTGGTCGACCGTTGTTAAAACTTCGCTTTACGTCTACTTAGACCATGTTCTTTGCATAAAAGTAGATTATGCTTTTAATATTCAATCTAATAATCTTTCAAGGTTGACCCCATCTCATTACATTACGATAAGTTCATGTATTATACACACCTGTATTTTCCTAGTCCTTAGGTAACTGCACACTCAATGCAGACAAAACTTAGGAAACTGCCACTGACAAAACATTTCTAGGTTGACTCCTTTATATATATATTAATGATCTCATACATTTCGATAAGTCTATGTATGTATTACGGCTAAAGTCCAAAATCTGGATACTACTAAGTTTATGTGGCTAAAGCTAGTTCTATCCAACGATTTTGGATATAGTTGATTTGAATAGTAAATTTCGGGCTTTATCCGGTAAACTTAGCATTATCCAAACGTCTCTGGATAAAGGTTAAGTTATAATAAAAATAAACTTTTACATTTATGTCTGTGTAGTTTCGTCATGTATAACTTTACTATTTGGATACATTTTGAAATTTATTTATAATACAACGTAAATTTCAAAAATTAAATATTTTTATTTGTTGACGCAAGACATACTGTGATGACATTTTGAATTACGAAGAATGGTGCATGGTGCATTGGCTAATTTGTAAAATAATAACAAGACAGCATAATATTTACCGCCGAAAAGTATGAGTGATTGTTTATATTTTGCAGAACAAACTTTATCCACCTGTGTTCGGCTAATGCTAGTATTAGCTGGCTAATAACCGTAATTCGTTATTTTTGTCAGCTTTATCCAGCTGTTTTGTGTAGAGCTATGTTTAGCCGGCCAAACCTAGTATATCGGCTTTTAGCCGTAACATATACACCAGCATTTTTTTACTTGATAGGTAATTGCACATTCAATGCAGTCACATCTTAAGGCACTACTGATGACATAACCGTTCAAGGTCAACACCCCTAATCTCTTTCTGATTTTATACGTTTCAATCATGTACACAACAGCATTTTTCTACTCAGTAGGTAATTGCACACTCAATGCAATTAAAACTTAAGGTACTAACTATTACATAATGTTTAAAAACATGTTACAAAATGAGAATGTGCCTTAATAAAGCTCTTAAATGCATCCTGCATAGAAATTTTAATTAAAAATAAAGCACATTTAAGGTAGTTGTCGTGGTGTAGGCATAGTGTCAGAAAATTTTAAATTTTTGTATTCTTATTAAGGACATGATAATACAATTACCATTCAAATTTAAAGTGAATTGAACTCATCTAACCCGTGAAAAACTGAATTAAAAATTGGATAATTAACATGGAGAGTATACGCTCGCTGTAGTTCTGTACCAGTTGATTAGTTCTAGAAAAAAGACTAACTGTCAGAAACTTTTAAATAACTAATAGCCTTTTAATGTTTTTGTTCTTAGTTTAAAAAAAATAAAAAAGCTAGTTATTTAATAATAAATAACCGTGTTAAATTTAACAATTTATAAAAAAGTATACATACTAGCGAGTTGGACAACAACTTGGCAACGCTGTACGAGAGTATAGATATTACTTGCGCGGTAAATTCAAACGGACTGATGGAAAAATCAATATTTAAAATTATATTTAGTATACGTGTATATATTTATTACGTGTAAAAAATTTCAAATTTTGAGTTATACAGAAAATAATATTAGTGCAATCTTTTTTATTAAATATAAAGTGAACACAGCAAAAAGATTTACAGAATTATTTAAAATTTAAGCTTAAATATTAATATTAAACAATATAAATTTTACGTGACTTTAAATATTTCCTTCAATCACATTTTTTTTCGTATTTTAAGAAGTGTGGGTATACGCATCGGTATGCTTAATTTTAGTGACTTCTTATAAACAAAAAAGAACAAATATATGATAGAATAAGTAAAACTAAATATGCAGTCATTACATATAGAATATATTGAATTTTTGATAACACAAAAAATAATATTTATATAATCTTTATATTAAATATAAATTAAACACAACATATGATAAAACGGAAATTTCCACTGTGAATTCACGTATCGATCTATACTGTACATCGATTCTAGTGGGGCATAAGCGACATTGCCGGGTTAGAACTTTTAAAAGTATGTAGAATATTAGTGTATGCATACATATAAAAACTGTATGGGTTACGCCTCTTCGGGTACAGTCTTGCATAAAAATTATGACTCACTTCGCTACAAACTTGTATACTTTTACTGCGCGTATAATCTAAAAATTTTTGACAATATTGTACCACGACAACCTCATTAAGATGTAAGTTAAGCAACAAAATGTATGCGAAACTTCTGATGTAAATAACACAAAATAATGCTGGGCTTTAAAAATATTTTTATTTGTTAATCTGTCTTTCAAATTACTAAATTTGATGGTTAAAGTATTAAAATGGGAAAGGAGTATTAATAAACTGAGAAATAATTTACAAGAAGTATCTTCAACAATTATTATTCCACAACTGTTTACTATTATTTTAGTTCACTCAACTAAACAAGTTTGCAAATTGTTTCTAAATTGATAGAAACTTTAAATATCTTAACTACTTGGGATTATTAACGTTTTGTCGAAAAATTAATAGTTGTTTTAATATTTGCATGGTTAAGGGAGTAGATAATTACAATGATAGGTATTAATTTTAACTGTGATAGCTCCTGTAAAGGCTTTTGTCGTCAAATATTATTAACTAATGTTAAGAAGGTTAATTGTGTTATTTTAATAAGGAAATGCTATGATTTTAAAGTAATGAAAACTTTATTTAACTGATACGAACTTTTTAAAGGTAAATACGAACTTTATTGGAAAAAATCTACAAAGGACTAACTAAAAATTCAACAAGTTACAATAATTTGCCCTATACAACCATTCTAAAAACAATTCTATGGCTTGCATATGTTACAAAGTGTTTAATGAATCCTTGGCCTTTGTGAAACACGTATTTTTTTACCCAGTAAAAAGATTTTTTAAATGGGACACTTTTATTATACTTCGAGTTTGGATCAATTAAATTGTTTTAGCAACATATTTTAAGCCAGATTCTTCAAGATTCTTTAATTAAATTTGTATATTGAAATAATTTAATATTTCAATACGTAATATTGTTATGTTGTATTAAAATTGACAGTAGAAAAACAACAAATGCGGGCAAAAACTCTTCGATCATTTTATGTTGCCTTTGCACCCTCTATGAAAATACGTTTATTGAGTCTGATATACGTGATAGGCATCTATTTCCACCGGATTACAAACATCATACTTTTATATCTCACTTTAGCGATAGTTCGCTGCTTTTTACATCTTTTCAAACTCAAGCGGACCGTTCTAGGTAATTGGTTGACAAAGCAGCCGCACGCGTGCCAAATTGAGTGAGTTAAAGAAATGCGCCGAAAGATATTTACTTTCTTTTTTTTCCGTCAGAGCACAACTTAAATATAGCAAAAAGACGTCCGTGTTTTTATAGAAAATGGTGTCGAATGTTATGACTTTAATAAACATTATTTATATGTTTGCGAAGCTCTTCTAAGTAGAAATGAATTACTATTGAAAGGCACACCAATTGGCAAAATCGGTCGGAGTAGAATATAAACTAATACAAAACACGACAATTGCCAAACGTCCCTGCTTGATGATTACAAAGAAGTATGAGCCAAATTTTTGGCTCTTGGTAGTTTTTTGTTAAAAAAAAGAAAAACCAAAAAATCAGAAGAACTGCAAATAAATTTATTAAAAACAAGGCGATACATGGCTTGCAAATGTTTCGCAGTGATCACGATAAAACTGAAGGAGTTGAAAAAGATAAGCAACCTTGTATTTCATCAAATATTTAGCGTAAGGCGTCTGTCGCGGCGGGGCGAGAAACTTTGAGGAGTAGAATTTGCGTGGCTTACTTGGACATGGTGCCGTCGGCCTCTCTGGAGAGTTCGCCGTTCGCCTCGATGATGATGTACTTCGATAGGTCGCCGATTCAGTTGGTCTACCTACTGTAAGCTGCTGAGGGTTTTGTGGGTCATCGCCGTGGTAATCTTGATTTATTACACGTGTATTCGTTTTAATCTACCACCGAAACATGATTACTTGTACAATTTCAGGTCTCGTGTATCATTTAAATTTTTGCACTAGTTGTCAACTTGAGCTGAATATAACCCACTATCAGATTTACATTTTACTGTTTAACTGCAGTTATGAAAATTTAAGTAAAAACTAAAATAATGTGCTGCATTGCAACAGGTGAGGTTCAACAAGATGTTTGCAGATCGGTAGTTTGGAAGCGAGAGCGAGGGATTTCGAAAGTCGGTCAAACGTGGGCTTTGTTTTTCTGGCGCTGAAGTCAGCGTTCTCATTGATCAACGCGTAACCGTCGATTTGCAATACGGTTCAAAGTATCTTGCTACTGGCAAGTGCTTGCGGCTGCTGGCTTGTCGGCGTCTAGCCCGTAATAAGGGGTATTTAAATCAAGAAATTGCGTGGAGATATATTCTAATGTTTAAATCATGAATTTTCAACACCATCGCTATGGAGATTTCATTTTGAAAGGACAGGAAAAAATAAACAAGGATATCGTAAATAATTGTCATGTAATACAAAAGCAACGGCCGACTTTAAAAGCACTTTTACAAGAAGTACGCGATGCACAAGTACGTTTTGAGGGTGGGCAGTCAACTTTAAGAGAAGTACTCCATGAATTAGATATTCAGTGGCTATAATCACCCGATAATAGAGATATGTTAATGGAAAGTTATGATGTAAGATTAAAGTGTATAGAATGTATAGAAGGAAGACATATCTGTATATCGATGAAACATATTTGCATAGTTTACATTGTCTGATATATAAATATTTGCTAACCATTATAAGATATTTAGGTCACACCACTGGTACTAAATTCTGTTTCAATCGGCACTGGAAATGAGGCTGGTGGTCTCGTACAGTGGGAAAAGTTGCAAGTGTGTCTTTCATTGCTTATTTATCTCTATTTTTAATTATCTACCCTACAAACTTTATAAAATTTATTTTATTATTTATTATTTATAACTTTTTACCGTGGTGACTAAATCAATTTAAGTCTCTGTCAAGTTAAAGGTTAATGAACGCAAAGGAATCTAACCTCCACAATTTAAATACTCTAAATGTAAATTAGCTATCTTGATGATAAGTCTTGAAGAACAAAGAATATGTATCATAGAAATTAGCAAGGTCTAAAACGACCTAAAAATAGACAACAACCAACATAAAATATACTGCAAACAAATATCTCGAATTATGCTAAGCATTCGGTAGAAACCAGCTTTGCATAATAAAACAGGTTTCTTAAATACACAAGCTACAATCAAGTTCTGATTTCACAAAATGGGATTGTAGATGAAGCGTTTAACTGCAGATTCTACGGAAAAAAAACCAAAATACGTTTTTTTCTAGACATGAAAAGTTGATTATTTATCGGAGCTTACTAACTCTCGACCAAAACAAAATGTAATCATCGGCAGTAGGTATAATTGTAAATTATTTAATAGATAAAATCCAAATATTAAAATTAGGTCAAAAATTGTAGAAATAGTAAATAGGAGTACAGTTTAGATCCATTTTTGAGACTAAGTCAGCATGTCGACTATATACGCAAGAAAATAAGGTATTTTTATAGGATATTATCGAAACTCTTAAACTGGGCAAAGAAAAATGTATATTCTATTATTTACCTGCATATATTCATTATTGGCTAAATAAACAGTAATATAAAAAAATACAGAAACAGGTAGATTTTTTATTTTAATTTTACCATTTATTAAAAGAATAATTTATCGTACAAGATGAATAACCTTTGAGTGATGACGTCAGCACCGGTTGTTTTAAATAAAACACCCCCCTTTTTTCAGTTTGTGAATTTCCCTTGCCGAGCTGATTCCAAAAATGTAACACAGGTTAATTCAAATTGGCACAGAGTGGACAAAAACGCAAAAATTGTTGGTTATTTGAACACTGTATCTATCCACTTTTAAAAGTAATCCTATTCGACTAAACAGAAAAAGTTTAAAAGTATTTCTTGCCATTTGTTTTTTTAATTTAACGTTAAAAATTGTCATAAATATCCGTATTGTAAATTTAATTTATCATATTGTATTTAGCAAACTATTTTGTTAACTAAAAGTGAGATGATTGAAAAAAATGCCTTTAACTGAAAGTGAGAATTTTTTTAATGATGATTGGTGTTGGTGATGGGATGCGGACTCAACAAGAGGTATACACATTATTTTACGAAATGCACCCAGATCATGAACGTATCTTTAAATCTACGGTAAGCAAAATAGAAAGGTTATACAGAGAATTACGACACGTTAAGGATGTACCAAATCAAGGTAGATCTACACTTAATGCAAATATTCAAAAAGATGTAATTTTGTCTGCAGGGGACGATCCACACTGTACAATGCGGGGATTATCTAGTGATTTGGATATTGAAAAGTCTTCAGTATAAAATATTTTTAAAGAGTAAAAATACCATCCCTACCATACCTAAGTACGTCTCATCCATAAGTTGGCTGAAGATGACTGTGATCGTAGAGCTGACTTTTGCAAGTACTTGATGAATAAAACCATATTAAATTAAATAACAATTTCATTGATAACATTTTGTTTTCGGATGAGGCAACGTTTTATTTGAACGGGCATGTTAACCGGCAAAACACCCGATATTAGACTGATGAAAATTCCTGATTTGACCCAGCTTTTCTCTGATATCCAAATTGCCAACACTTTAGACACTTTCGCTATAACTGTGCGCCAGTTTTTAAACAGAACATTTCCAGATCGATGGATAGGAAGAAGAGGAACAGTGGAATGATCCACTAGATAACCTGATTTTACCCCATAAAACCTTTTTCTATGGGGTTATTTAAAATCTAAACTCTACACTTACAGACCTGACAATATCCGTGACCTAAAAATACGAATCAGGCAGGAAATGGAGAACGTAACACCCACTATACTACAAAATATTAAAGATGAATTTATACCAGGTTTTAGTGTATGTTTGTTTTCATCAATTATTTTGTAAATAATAAATTGTTCTAAACAACTTTTGCATTTTTGTCCACCCTGTACCAATTTAAATCAACTTGTGATACATTTTTGAAATTAGTTCGGCAAGAGAAATCCGAAAATTGAAAAAAGGAGGTGTTTCATTTAAAAAAAACTGGTTCTGACGTCATCACTCAAAGGTTATTTACCTTGTATGATAAATTATTTTATTTAAAAATAAAAAATTGAAATCAAACATTGATCCGTTTTTGTATTTTTTAATATTACTTTTTATTTAGCTAATAATGAATTAATGCGTTACTTTATGGACGCACTGTATTGTATATCGCTGTTAATTTCAAGTAATAATATAAATAGATTACAAATATTGCAAAACAAAGTTATGCGCATTTTGTTGACTGTAACAGATATAAACGTATTGATTATGTGTTAAAACCATAAATTTATTAAATTTCATACAAATTATAGAAGGGGCTAGAAAGGTATTTATGTACAACTAATAAAAAAACAACTTCCTACATACTTTTCAGAATTTTTGCAACATATACTTAGTTACAATATTAGAAGTAATACAGCCTATTTTGTGAGCAGATGTCACACTGACACTCTCCAATGATCGCAGTTTGTTGAAGAAGTAAAGATTAACAATAATTAACCCCTTATTGTGACACTTTTAACTTAACTTTTTACACTTTACTCAAGTGGTTTAACCCCTTTTTAGGTACAGCCCCATAGCTTCCGGCCCAGATCCAAATAGGTTTAAGTAATTGTTGATAAATTAACATTTTATTATAAATTGAAAGTTGACCTTTTCTTTCTAAGAGCCAGTACATGCTTTTGTATTTTATTTTTAATTGATCTATTTTCTTTCTGACATGCTCCTTCCAATTTAGTTTGGCATCCATATTTAAACCTAAATTTTCGGCCATCGTTTTATTGGGTATTATATTATTATTTAAATTAACTGGTAGGTAATTTATTTTTCTGATAGTAAAATTAACATGAACAGATTTATCATCATTGATTTTTATTTTCCAAAGTTTCATTCAAGCCTGAATTTTGCCCCTTTGTATATGAGTTGTTGTTTCTTCCGTGGTTGTACCTGTGGCTATAACTGCAGTGTCATCTGCAAAAGTTGCTAGTTTTACATTTTCTGTCTCAGAGATATTATATTTATATAATAGTTAGGTTAGGTATACTAGATGGGTAGTACTTTATTTAATTTTAATATAAGTCCATTGTTATCAAAGGCTTCAGCTATATATCTAAGAATATAGTTTAAAAAAAATTTCTTGTCTTCTATAGCTTTCTCTATTTTATTTCGTATTTTGTTGATTTATGATAGATTGTTTAGCACGAAAACCGAATTGGTGTGTGGGAATAATTTGTTTATTATTATTTTGTTAATTATTTGTCCTAATGGAAGTTTCTCGCTGTTTCTATAATAGAAAGAAGTAAAATGTTGTATGATGTTTATTATGTTAAAATTTTGTGTGTCGTAATAGCAATATTTGCTAAATAAAGAATTTGTTTATATATTATTTATTACTCGTAAAACATATGAAACCACACAGTCAATCGGTTGTAATACCATTAGTACTCCAGTTAGAAATAAATTTTTATGTTATAAAAAATCAAATCACTTAGTAAGTTGACTTATTTAATGTTATAATAAATGTACATTAGGAGAAGAAAACACCGAGTAAGGTGATTAAGGATAGGACATAAAATAAAAATGTCATTTTTTCCACTCTTAGGAAAAGAGGTTAGTTAGGTAAGATATATTGGCACACTTCCTTATTTGCTCACCATTACATAGAGACGGTCCCCATGAAAAACGATTAGGCTTGACTTGATAGATACTTGTTTTAATAATTTTTACTCAACCCAAGTTGAACTAAACTCCAAAAAAAATTCATTAATTTTTGTTCCCATACATTGCTTATTTATTCAGTTTATTTAGTTGGATACATTACTTTAAGGATTTATAGCACCAGGTCCGATTTTGCATTTGCCACATCTAAATGAACCAAATATACAGGGTGTCCCTAAAAATAGTGCGTTCCTTGAAAAGAGGTGTAGAATGAATAATTGGGTACAAAAATTCTTATAAACTTTTTTCCTTAAGTCATCCGTTTTCCCAAAAATTGAGGACAAAAATTTGGATTACAATGTAGGTTTGGCAACCATGCGTTGGACTCTAGTAAACAACAAGTTCACACAAAAAGTAGCAGCGATAAATTTAATTAGTTGACGTGTTCGTTACGGACAAAAAACTATTCACAACATTTATTTTCGTAATTTTTGTTAAAATGCCTGCGTTTTTAATTTGCGAATATCACAACATGTTATTTACAAACGAAGACGCTCACGGTAATTATAATGCAGCTGTTCGGATGTATGCAGAACGTTGTCTTAAACGACAAGGACCTAATGCCCGCAGTTTTGCGAATGTGTCGCAAAGATTATTGGCTACGGGTTATGTGGTATCTAAATGGGTCTTCTAATGCGTCCCCGCTTTTTTAATTTCTTTTCTATAGCCAACGGCTGGACCGATTTTAATGACATTTTCAGCCAATTTTTAGATTAACCCGGCGAATGATTGTGTAAAGTTTGGTAGCATTTTCATTTTTTTTTCTAAAGCCACCAAGTGTTAATTATTATTGAACCTTTTCAATTCATAATTACTGTACGGGGGTCTTATTTAACTTATTTAATTGATTTGTCAAATTTAACAATAATGTCATACCTTCTTCTCTTTCAAAAACCACCATTACTTTCGTCTTACATTCACATACATTCTTCCAATTTTTTGGGCATTATGCATAATATTAACCATCACCTACAACTCCTTCTCAGATGATGCTAATTTGAACCGATCATCGGCGTAAATGAGGCATTTGACGATGAAATCATTTATTCTCAATCCATACGCACTTCCTTTCCAATCTTTTAAACAACCGTCTATTTATAAGTCAAACCGCGATGACGAAGCCACACGTTTTTCGATGTTAAACCAGCACGTTATCATTTGAAGACTGTGTTATTCTTAATAATCTTGATCAGCTAGAAGTAAATCATAATAGTACAGGAAAAGTAGGGGAGCTCTGAGTAAGGTCTTCAGAAGAAAAATTGGAATGAATTTTGTCTTCAGCAGAATTCTAACCATTATTCCGCTATTGAAGAACATATACCTTAACCACTCTACTTAAGAGTGAATTGCATTTGTTTAAGTACAAGACATATATTTAATAATGAAAAAAATATATAAAAAAAATAATATAATGATGACATAGATCTTATAATTTCTGTGGACAATAAATACGTTCAGTCAGATAAATTACCTAAAAACAAGTCCTTAATCTTTTGTTGTCGAGCAGTGTGTTTATTTTTGCCGATAATAAATGAAATGTAGAAACCACCTTGTAGCACCCTTCACCGATAAATCAACAGCGACCGTGCTGTATAATTGTTTGACAAAGCATGTTTTGCGCGTGCCATCTTGGATTTCCAGTGCATGCTACCCCGAGCTATAACCCAGATGGGACAATAGCTGTAAAATTGAAACTTAATGAGGTGTAAGCGGTTTAAATTGATATTTAAAAGAACCCAAGATAACATAGCCTTGAACTGAAATCTGATTTGAGAAACAGTCTTCTTTACTTGTAATGAGTAGAGACTTAAACTTTTCTTTATTGAAATCATTGATTCGTTAAATTTTAATATACCCTTTCACACAAGCGGAAAAGTACTAGCTATAGAGCGGAGTTAAAAGGCAAATAAAACTTGTTAAAATATTACACCAAATACAACTTTTAGTTACGTTTTCCTTGGTTTTGGAATAATGATATTTTTAACATTAAGTAGAAAAATTCGTTTTTAGTTTCATGTGTATTCCAGAAATTAAACTGCTTAACAATTGACAGGGATCACTTAAATGTTCTTTAATTTTATTATTTCGTGTCTTCCTTCTGCTAATTACTTTATCTACAGAAAGTTAACACTTTAGAAGTGTTTTTATTATTGAGATATCAAATATATAAAATAAAACTCAAGGATTACAACACAGGGCAACTGCCTCGCCAGTTTCGCATTAGTTTAAATAAAACTTTTTTTAAAACTAGGGTCGCGATAATTTTGAATACTGATTATTATGCATTGCATACGTTTACATCCCGTACAACAACAACAAACTGTGCGGTGGCTACATGAAGTGAAGTCGTAGTGGCTTAACGTTCAAATGTATTGCAAAGTCTATATGGAGGGTAGAGGTAAGGAGCACCGTCTGATATGGAGGTACACTGAAAGTAGAGTTTCTAGTACCTACCAGAATAGCGCTGGCGTACGAAAAACTACGATATGAAATGTTCTTTAATTTTATTATTTCGTGTCTTCCTTCTGCTAATTACTTTATCTACAGAAAGTTAACACTTTAGAAGTGTTTTTATTATTGAGATATCAAATATATAAAATAAAACTCAAGGATTACAACACAGGGCAACTGCCTCGCCAGTTTCGCATTAGTTTAAATAAAACTTTTTTTAAAACTAGGGTCGCGATAATTTTGAATACTGATTATTATGCATTGCATACGTTTACATCCCGTACAACAACAACAAACTGTGCGGTGGCTACATGAAGTGAAGTCGTAGTGGCTTAACGTTCAAATGTATTGCAAAGTCTATATGGAGGGTAGAGGTAAGGAGCACCGTCTGATATGGAGGTACACTGAAAGTAGAGTTTCTAGTACCTACCAGAATAGCGCTGGCGTACGAAAAACTACGATATGAATTTAGCTGTTATATAATGAATGAAGTGTGCTGAGTTCAGAAATTAAAATCTTTTTATGCCTTAAGTAGTCAACGAAATATCAGTATACAAAGCCTCAACTGTTTGCGTAGGTTCTAAATAATTTAGTAAATATAACCCAAAAATTGGTGTGAAAAAACGCGTAGATTAATATATTTAAGGTATCGCTGCGCCACCCTTGTTGGACGTGTTGCGATGGACACTTTTTCATACATAGAGATGGTGCTCCTTACCTCTACCCTCCATAAAAGTGTAGTTAGTCGCTCTCATGTTCGGTATCTGTTCAACAACATAGGACCGAATGTGCATAGTGAAGGTCGCCAAAGAAGTAATGCCCAACAGGAAAACCAATTCATTCAGCTAACGCTTAGATCGTGAGACAAATACTACATGAGAACAATTTAAGAGTGGGGAAACGTACTCACAATTGAGTAGGTAACATAAAGTAGCTAGGCGTCGTTGGGCAGAAAAATATTGAAATTGGAAATTTTGTGAATAGACTACATGTCTGTTTTCTCGATTTAGTTTAGTAAACTTATATGACCGAGTTTTGGTAAGCGAGATAGAGATAGAGGCGCAGTATGATGAGCAATTTATGTCACTTGCCTTGCACGGAATTTCTTAAATGGACTGGCCCGCTTATTCTACAGATATAAATGCATTTAACATGTTTGGGTAGCTATGTCTAGGCAACTGAATTGCTGAGGAAATCACATTGAGTATCTGCAGGACTTGGCCAACGCTTCATCGATGGTTTAGTTAGGATTATGCCTAATAGAGTTCGTAGCCTTTTTCGAGCTCTACCAGTTGTGCACTAAAAATTAATTTTTAAAATACATATACTGCAATTACAAACCTTTTGTTTAAATGTTATATGTAAGCTTTATTTTGGTTTTTTTTGTATTTTTTTTATTTACTCTAATTAAATCAAATTTAAATATTTTGTTTTTAAGATTACATAATAAATTAGGTATATCTTTAGACCTTTAAATATATTTGGTACTATTTAGAGTACAACCAAAAGCAATTAGTTCAAACAATATAAGTGATCCCTATCAATTGTTAAACAGTGTATTTAAATATTTTAAAAGGTTTTCAATAATCCTATCATTTAAAATACAGCGACACAATAAACTCGTAAAAATATATATTTATAAAATTTACAAATATTTGTAAAAACTGATACTTCTTATGTTGTAATTTTAATCCTTTTTTCACATGTATTGACCACTTGTTCTATTATACAACTTGTTAATATAATAATAATAATAATAATAATAATAATAATAATAATAATAATAATAATAATAATAATAATAATAATAATAATAATAATAATAATAATAATTGTGTCCATTGTGTCTCCCCGTGATAGCAGTTAACGATCTGCTATACCTGTCTTCCTCCAGAATAGAAGCAGGTCGCCGATCGTTAACTGCCTTGGTTGAAAATATAATTGAACGGCGAGCAAAGAGTGGCATACACATAGTTAGGATTTTAGTCGCGTTTCTTCTTTCGACGAGACATGATGGAGAAATTATTTCTATGTGAAAATTCTTTCTTGAAAATTTGGTATTTACAAGTACATCAGCTGTAGAGCCAGGAGTTGCAGTGTTTATTATTAGACATGAACATGGTGAATTCCATCACATGTACCAACAACTTCGGGAGCATCCTGACAAGTTTCACTAGTATTTTCGAATGTCTATTGCAACATTTGATTACATACTAACCAGTGTTGAAGGCATGTTAATCAAGAATGGGAATAATTTTAATGTGAACCCCATTAAACCAGTAGAGCGTCCAGCAAAGATTTTTTGAGAACACAACACCAATAAATGCATCTAAATCCATTTCTCACGTTAAAATGTGGTAAACTAAACAGCGCGATGGTAGCGAAGAAATCAAACAAATTAGAACGCGTTGCTCTGCTCCCTCTTGGTAGCGTTTCTCGACCTTTGCTTTCCTCTCCACTCTCCACATGCCGTCTTGTATATTTTATCGAAGCTTTGCTCGCCGCTCCACTATGTTTTCAACCCTAGGATAATGGGCTGGTTTTTTTCTCTGTACGCAATTCACAATTGTGCATCCAGATTGTGCAAGTGATACCTAAGGGTACCATGACCGGTCAGAATGTGTACGTGTACTGCTAGTCTGCCATCCTTCCTACTTAGTGACTTAATGCTTCCGACTTTACTAGTGCCGCTAGGATCTATCTGCAACCAAGAGCCAATTGTGAATGAGCCTTTTTCCTAAGAATAGTGTGGCAAACTGTCACAAGAGGCAGCACTTGTGGTAGGGACAAATACTAAACTTTTTCATTTAAGATAGTGTAAATGAAGTGATATCAGTAAGTGATTTAAAATTATTAATCAAATAAATAAAAATTTTGTTATATAACTACAATGCCGAAAAAACATTGTAGTTTTGCAAATTGCACTTCGGATAATCGATATCCAGAAGAAAACTTGTTTTTTATACCATTTGTAAAACCTTACATTAATGAGGTTAGGTGTAATGAATGGGTACACGCATCGAAGAGAGTGGATTTAACAAAAGAAAAAATTATAAATATACATATTATCTGTGTTCAAAACATTTTATTGGTTGTAAAGGTCCAACTGAGGAAAATCCGGATTCAGTTTCTGTAACAATTAGTAAGGTTAAGTAAGTACTTAATTGTCAATTTTGGAGTAAAACATTTATTTTACCCAAGTAATTACCCATGTTATTGTAGATATTATTAACAAGTAAACAACTGTTGATTGATTTTTCAAATAAACATTAATTAGAAAAAAATATAACCCCTGTTTGTTACTTAAACATTTCAATTTGTGATATTTAATTAAATTTATCTTTATTACCAAGTATTTTCGATTCATATTTCAGTTTAAAATAAATTTTAAATTTATTATTACTTTGAACATCTGTATATCAGAGTTTTAAAGTACCGCTACATAATTACTAGACGCTGTTTACTAACCTGCCAATTAATTCATTTTTTCTGTCTGAAATTTTTAAATAACAACAAGCAAGCCAACGTTTTAATGTTGTTACATTATTGTCCTTGACATTTGCGAATTTTATTTTGCTCCCGGAACGTCGTCATCCGTCAAAAACATTTTTCTGATAGGTACTTTTACATGTATGCAAATGGGGATTAGGTAATGTTTGTCCCTACTGTACCAATAGCGCTGCTAGTGAGGAATTTTTCGTACATGAGGAGCCACCAGCGCTTTAGTTGCCGCATGGCTGTCTGGGCATATTTTGATGCACCTCCCGATGCCCCCTATAGAAAGCGCCGTCTGTGCTCAATGTACATTGAATAATTTGCTACAATTTCAGCTTTAAAACTTGTTGTAAAGCCATTTAATATTTTTCTTGCATGTATTGTTGAGACTTTTAAATAATAAATGTTTTTTATTCAAACGATTTGGTGAATTTCAATTGAATTTACAGAAAAATCCATATTTACCCGAGTTTCTTCTAAAGACAATTAATATTTTTTTTTGAAATATCTTGCAATCTTTATTATTCATTTAAGTCTTGATATTTCAAGAAACTTTAAGATAAACAAGTATTGTTTAAATCTTCGTATATCTTTTTATAAGGTGTACTTTGAATAAACACCTCATAATGACTAACTTATTAAAGGACAAGAAATATAAGAAAATATTTACTGCAATGTTCTCTGAGCTTTTGGGTGAATTTTTATTAACAGAAATAATTAAAAAACAATGGTAAAGTTAAAACGTAATATTATTATGTGACATAAAAATGAAGAGCATGCCATACACATTTTGCTTTTAAATTTATACACAGAGCATCCAAATTGTGAAATTCGTATTGACAAGCTAACTCTTACTTACACCTACGATAGTTTCGTGTTCTTATGCATCTTCTTTCTGCAATATCATTTATAAAAAACACTGGTTGATTGACTTGGTCGGTTTTCAATTCAAGGTAGACACTTCACGTATTACCTACTAAAGATAATAACCCTTAAAAATGTTTGTCAGTAGAAATATTTACAGAGAAAAATGGTACATAAATATGAGAGAAGACAAAAAAACATTTGGTAATTACCTAGATATTTGTTACCTAGATGTTTGTTTCGACGTAACGGGTAAGAAGGCACGAAGACACATTAGGTAAATTATGCTGATTTTAAATGTATTATTTTCACGAATGACCTACTTCCGGTACAACGGAAGTAAATACCAACTCGCCAATTTTGAATAGAACATGGTGTTTTTTTTTATTTTACATATTTTTAAATTCTCCATTAAATTTTAAATAAATTTCATTCGCCATGTCCTATACCAAAAGTTAATAGTTTTTGAGATATTTCATTTTTTTTTAATTTTTCGAGAAAAACGCAGTGCCAAATAAATCACGATATTCCTGCAAACAAAAACGCTACTAAAATAAAATTTGGCACCGCAAACTATAAGACTTTACTAAAGTGTCTCTGCTGTTAAGTTTTTTACACAGGGCGTTTTACACTTACCACTCAATGGGTGACGTGCAGCACGTGGACACTTTTTTGCACCGATACACGTGACGTCACTGATTGAGATGGGTAACTTGCACCTGGTACAACAAATGACACATCTTTCATAAGGTTATGTGTGTTTGGTTAACGATTTAGGTTATCTAAACTCTATTGTGTTTTTTTTTTAGTTTAGAGTGAGCTTTTTGACAATTATTTAGGTTTAAGGAACAAAATTGTGGTGTCATTAGTGATTTTTAAAGACTAAATATTAATATTCAAGTGTTAAAAAGTAGGGTTTTTGTTATTTTTTAAAAGATTGATAAAATCTTGAGCTGTGACATCACATGTACGTCACTCTTTCTACCGTTGTCAAGCTGAAACGTCACGGGCACGATACCCATTTCAACAATTTAAAACAATTATAACTCGCATATTTTAAATACAGCATCCAGTATTTTACATCAGTTTTCCATTTCTACTTTTATTTTCATTTGATTAATACTAACATTTCCTATACCTAATTCTAGGTCTTCGTGCCACACCATGTATTTGGCAATAAATTTCGTTTAATAATTTCTTTTAATAATTTCTTTTTATAAATATTATTATAATAGTAATTTTTGTTAAATCTTATCATAAATTAAGATAAATTGTTTTTATTTGGTATCAGTTTCCTCTGTAAAGTAGATCTACTCATAAAGGGTACCATAAAGAAAAATGCAAAATATTTACAAAATAAAAGTAGCATAAATTTATATGCGGATTAACCTAAATATAATAGTAAGTCCAATACTAT
This sequence comes from Agelastica alni, assembly GCA_950111635.1. NCBI lineage: Eukaryota > Metazoa > Arthropoda > Insecta > Coleoptera > Chrysomelidae > Agelastica > Agelastica alni. Next base: position 60,399,072 of record OX467708.1, read on the forward strand.
GATCTTATACTTATTACTTATACTAAAAGTATTATAAATTATTATCAAAATATTAAAAAAGCTCTCTAAAGTAGGTACTTGTGTAGAGGATACTAAAATATCAAAGAAATTTTTCCTTTTCAATTTTAATTACGTCAAGAATTTGTTGAAGTATTTAAAATCATGTTTTAGAAACACTATCTTTTTAGTGAAAAAATGTTTACACAATTTTATCAGACTCTAAAAACTATAATCTTTATAGCGAATTTTTCGAAAGGTAATAAAACTATTTGTACCCAAAATAATGTATTGTTTAATATATTTGTAAAAATTTGAAAGGTGACTATTCAAAGAGTTTTTATTGTTCAAAATTTAATACAATTTTATGGAAAAAAATACCAAGTAATTTCTAAATAACATATACTTTACATATATTAACAAAATATTTTTGCATTGCTTTATTACACCCAAAACATTTTGTTATAAAATAATAACGATTTTAAACTAAAAACTATTCACATTAATAAAATTTAGATCTACAATTAATGACATTCCTAGTCTCGTTTCAGACAATACTCGTAAATGTATATGTTACAGTAAAAAAACTTTTTTTTGTTAAAACTAGACTTTACTGCTATATATATATATATATATATATATATATATATATATATATATATATATATATATATTTGAATTTTAGACAAAACTAGGTTTAACTGTGAACCTTAGTTAAAACTAGTATTAGAGACACTTGTTTGGAGGAGTGACTCAATTAAAAGCAATTTTAAGTGTTGATTGGAGATGAATCATTGACGGAAATTCAAGAAGTCAGCAGCGCTTTTTCTGTTATTTTTATTAAAAGAATTAAACAACAACATTGTAGGCATTTAAAATATTTATTATTAATTTTTGGTCACACATTTATGTTAATAGTGTTAATTAAAAAAGAATAATCTTACACTAAAGAAACATTTTTAAGGAACATAAAAAAAATATTAAGGAACATAGAAAAAATAAAAATCAAAAATAGCTTTAAGTTTTATGGAAAACAAAAAAAACAAAGTATAAAAGGATAATGTAGGTTTACCCACTTCTTATTGCAAGGCAAACAAACATGGCATTTTGAGTTACAATAAATCCTTGACCTGTTCCTATGGCTGCTGCCTTGGCAACAGTTCTTAAAGGTAAACTTGAATTTGGGACTTCTAGCTGCAAGATTTTTTTCTTTGGATACGTCGATTCTGACTCGAACAAGCACATTTAAGTAGCCTAAGTACTTAAATAGTGATCACGTGTTTCATACCAATCAATTGAGCAATACACACCTGTTATATAATTTGTCGAGTATCCCATATTTCGTTCCAATCTTGTGTACATTTTGTTCATTTGTATAACAACATTATTACCGATTTTTATCGGAATCGGTATTGAATTTGAAGCAAATGTAATTTTTTTGACCTGTTTTGCCAAGTTTTATGAGCTATTTCTCTGACTGCTATTATTTGGGACTGTCGATTCATATATGCTTCAGCTTTGTGATCTTCGTTACCTACTAGTATTATTTAAGTCTCTACACTCGTAGTAGTTACATCTTCATTGGATTCTGCTGTAATTGGGACTGTCTACTTGTAACAAAGAGAGCTTCTCCAATCAGAATAAGGCACTATGAACTTTGACCTCCGTCGCAATAGTTTTAACTGAATCATTTCGACAAAACGCCTTTTTTCTAGTTAGAACTAGTTTTAACCGATATTAATTTTTGTGTAGCAGTAAATTCTAGTTGTAACATAAGCCATTAGTAAAAACCAGTTTTAACTAGAGAAACGCGTTTTAACTGTAACATATATATGTTCTTGTACACTATTCCAACTTTAAGGTTTAGCAGTTGCAGATAAAAAAGTGTTTACAGGTTTTTTTTATTAATAGTTTCCTTTCATTCATGGCGTCAATATCGTCAATGAAAAAATGTGATCTAAATTTGATAACGACTAGATCTGTACGACTAGATCTGTAGCCATATTTTAATCTTTTTAAATAAATAATCGCCAATTGTTGATCGTTTTAATATTTATGTAATAAATTATAAACAAAATAATTTTATTTTCTAAATGAAATTTACAATGAAAAGTTGTAGGACTGCAAGTGATTTTTTATTTCTTTTAAAAACACAGCAGCATGTATAAGCCAAGAGTACTAAGATTTTTATTAAAAAAAATTTTGGTTTATTGAATGATATCGATTTCAAAAATATCAACCTGTAAACTTTAAATGTCATAGATTATTGATTTCAAACTGAATTTTCTTTACTGACAATGACTTTCAATTAGGTACCTCCTTAAATATGAATTCGATGGGGTATATGGTCATATTTTCATTCTTAAATTATAGAAGTAATTTTCAAAGACTGCTTTTCCATTATTAAAATTTATTTATGAAGGTACTGGTCAGCTGTTTCGACTTCCACGCAGCAAAACCGACATTCTGTTTGTTGATTCAAACCTATCCTTTCAAGGTGGTGTCTTAAACGATAATGTCCTGTAAGCAGTCCCATCAGAATTTGCAGGTCCTTCCTACTTCATTCCATGATCTGCTTGGTTGTATTTTCTGAGGGTTTAGGTAAAAACGCCTTCGAATGTGTCATCCCTGTTAAATCAAAACAGTACATGAGTCTTTTTCTCTCCACCCAGTCCAAAATAATGGGTTTGGCAGTACTTGTGATGACTCCAAATACTGGTTCTGGTCATGTGAACGCAGAGTTGGCTTCTTTTTTTGCGAGGATGTCGGCTTTCTCAATGCCTTCACCCCCTGGTACCCAGGCACCTACAACAACAGTGCCTTTGTTAATTACACCAAGGCACTTAAGGATTTGATCTTGTTCCATACAAGTTTATAGTTTATCTTGTTGGAGCTTAGTGCTTTAAGAGCAGCCAGGTTGTCTGAAATGATACTTATGTGTTTGTTCAGTAGAGGTCTGTTAGTCAGACCTCTTGCACACAATTTGATAGTGAATACATCAGCATAAAAGATTTTAGTATAACTACCAAGCCTGATTGATATAGTCTTCGGTTTCCTGCTGAAAACACCGGCTCCAACTCCATCTGGGGTTTCGAGCCATGTGTGTACATTAAGTATTTAGTCTCTGGAAAGTAGATTGCTTTCTTCACCCACTCATCTCTCTTTGAAAAAAGGACTTTAAAAGACTTTTCTATGTTGGTACAACCTACATTTAAGATTTTGAAATGAAAAAAATTGGAGTTATCTCATATGTTGGATTTTTCTGTATACAATATGGCAACGTATTGTATTATACAGAAAATTTAAAAAAAATCAGTTGCAGCCTTTCAGCATTAAATTTATACATTTCTAAGCTCCTGTACTCTTATACAAGTTGAGTAGTTTGTAATTAATAAACCAGTACATGGAAAATTGTAAGAGATAAATAAAAAAATCGTTGTTTTTATAAAAAAAAATTAGTAGTTTGAATTTTAAAAGTAGTTGCTTGTTGAAAAATAAGTTAAGAAATCTGAATTGATTAAAACAGTACAATTAGTTTGTTTTGTACGTATTTATCTGGTTGTTTTATATATTAGTTCATAAATATTTTATGCATCGAAAACAACACTTATATTCTTTTATTTGCAAAATTAGTATAAATAAATCAAAAAAAATTATGTATATATAAAATAAAATGTATGTACAAAAAGAAAGTAATCATTAAAAATATTAATGCAGTTGCTACAGTGTATGACATTCTTAGCATTTTTATAATAATATAAAAAAGATTTTAAAGATTCGGTAAATTTAATGATCCAATAACAACTACCTAAGAGATTAGTTGGAATGTGGTTCAGTATGGAGTTAAAGAAAGAACTGTTGTTTTTACCAACGTTTCGAAGTTTATGAAATTTATTATCAGGGCTCAAAAAGTAGTAATTCTTTTCTTTAGTTACCATGAAAATGTCCAAGATGACGAAAAAAAATTCTGGTAAAGTTTGAGCTCTTAATATTAATATTTAGAGGTCGCTCATCGTGATTTTTGATTTCCCATTTAAATAACACGGAAAAAAAAATTTAATTAGTATTTTATTGTGCTCAAACGAGTTATCGGCCAGTGGAATTAAATACATATACTTTCATTCTTATAAATAATATGTATAATTTTATTTCATACAATTCCAAATTCAATATATTATTTTTACAATTTTCAGAAAAAGTCTTACTTAACCACTTCTTTTTCTTTAAACAATGACTTCCGAACATTAATTAAGGCTTTGGATAACATTTTAAAGTCCTTGACGGGGCCACGGATACAGCAATTTTTTTTTTAAGATGACATTAGATCACGTTTTAATTTTTAATAAACGATCCCAACTATAGTCCGTTCATAATTCATAATTAACATGTTTGCTACTAGTTGGCATAAAAGTCTAGAAGCACGGTCCTTATATCAATAATCGTTGGAAAACCGATTTTTACCTATATCTACTTAATTTTTAAAAAAATTCGTAATTTTTTATTCACCTAAGTAGTTACTTAAAAAAATTTATCATTCCTTAAAAAATTCCCAACAAGTATATGTATTTAATTCCACTGGCCGATAATTCGTTTGAGCGCAATAAAATTCTAATTAAAAAAAAAACAATTTTTCCCTTGTCATTTATATGGGAAATTAAAAATCACGATGAGCGACCTCTAAATATTAATATTAGAGCTCAAACTTTACCAGAATTTTTTTCCGTCATCTTAGACGATATTTTCATGGTAACTAAAGAAAAAAATTAAACAAGTTTTTTCTACCCACCCTAATAAATATATAAAACAAAACAGGTCAGAAGTTCATACTCCCACAAAACGAACTCCATACTTATCCAAATCCCAACCTTTTAAATTAAAAATATTATTTATATAAATTTGTTTTTAAATTCTTTTTACGGTTGGTTTTATTTTTTGGACATTTAACGAAAATTAAAAACATTAAACATTAGAGAACCTAAAAGTGTCACTTTTGATTTGCTACTGTAACTTTTAAATAATAATTTTCACATTAACAACTTCAACGAATTACAGTAAACAATTGCACTGTTTTAGTTCAAATACAGAATATCTTTAAAATTAAGGTTGTTCATAAATTATTTTAAATTCACGTAGTATTAATCATATTTCGGACAGTGCTGAGGTTGATTGTTATCTCTTAAAGTTTAAATTTAAACGAGAATATAGAAGAAACTGTTCAGTGAATTAATCTGTTTTATAATTTTTAAATAAAAAATAAGTAAACAAGTTACTAAAAGTAATCGTATTTCTTGTTGATTTCATAGAGGAATTTAAATTAAAAAAGTATAAAACAATAATATCGTATGCGTGTTGAATATTGGTCCGCACTACGATCACCAGATGTCATCAATATTGTGAGATTGAAGAATCCCTTGATTAAAAACTCAGCACTGTACTTTAACGTTGAAATAAAAGTTAATCGAATAAAAGCTTGTTCACCACAACTGTTCACATTTCATTTTGAATCAGGTCGCTTGGATAAAGGCTGATACCAAGGCAATATTAGCTATACACGACCACGTTATTACAAACAACGCACGATTATCTGTTACACACAACGACTTCAACACATGGACCTTGAATATACGGGGTGTTAATAAAAACGACACGGGACAGTACATGTGCCAGGTCAACACGGATCCCATGAAAATGCAGGTATGAAGAATTCTTATCTTTTTCTTTCTTATAAAATTATTTAATTTTAATGTTTTGTTGTTTTTATTAAAAAAAGCTTTGTGGTACTAACGATATTAAAATTAATATAATACTGTCACAGAAATCGTGTTCGCATCGAAATCCATGGATTCAAAATAAAATACGATGTCGAATAAATCACTGTTCTTATTACGAATAACGATATTGTTTACATAAACCAGGTCGTATATGATTTAACTAACTGATTTGGGTTGATATTTTCTTATTAATGAGAAATCGAGAAATAACAACTGGCAGGATTTTTATCTTCTTAACATTGTCGTCTCAACGTAAAAAAAAACATTCATTGCAAGTATAAATGGACGCATGAAACATTTATCTAATAAAGTTTAGCATTTCTTGGTAATTTATAAATTTAATTTGAAGTGATCCAAAGATACTTAACTGTGATTTTTTTGTCCCAACTACCTTCTTAAACCTGATACAACCCTTTAGAAAGTAACAGCGATCAAGTTGGAGTGGTAAATTTGATTCAAGTGTAGATATTAAAGACATTCTCTCCAACTAATTGTTTCTGTAAGGAGATCACTTTCTGTCTGTGTAACGAGAAGAAAGCAAAGTTGTACATAGTTTGTCCCTTGAGAGATTTCAGTGGTTAATAGTCTTGAACAAATGCATTTTGCTTGTTTTACACGAACCGAATTCAGGATGATTAAAATTCTTGATTGAATATATTGAATTAAACAATCAAACGCTTTTGAATCCAGCGCCAAAATTAGTTTAGTTACTTTATCTTTGTTATTTTTTTTATGTAGGTATGTCAAAAATGTCATGTTAATCTGTCTGCAATTAAAAAATACAATAAAACATAATTCTTTTCTGCAGTAATTGATCTTTATTAAATAAAACAATACACAAGTTGAAAAAAACAGAATATAACTTTATATAAAATTTTACCTAAATCTCACGAATTTATTTACAACTAACTGCCCAAAAATATTTTTGTGCCATAATTGATATTCAGTAACATGAGCTTTAAAAAATAAACGTTAGCGAACAATATCAAGCAATTCCGATATTTTAAAAAAATATTTTCCTATGAAAATAATAGCCGGGAAACCACTGAAGTAATATACAATCTAACTTGATATGTCTTTTTCGACTTATTTTGGCACCGCTGATCAAAATCTGCTATAAGACTTTATCCTATAGGGGTCATAATTTTTAGATTTCCATGAAAAAATAATATTTTCCAGCCAGAAACACTTGAAATAATTAAGTCTTGTTATTTGACACGTTGTTTTCGACAGGTTTTGTGTTACTGATCACAGTGATCACAAAACAATCGTTATTTTATGTAAAACGTGTAAGAATTTTTCGATTTCTTTGAAAAGACAAACAGATATATTTTATAAAGTAGCTATATACAGAGTGTCCAAAAAGGCTCTTCAAAGAAAAAAACTGTAAAATATTTAGCTCAATTTATGTCGATTTACGTATATCACATTATCTTAAAATGCTTGCTAAGAAAGCTAAAGCTTTTTATAGATGGTGCTTTAGCATCGATTTAGTTTAAATAACTTTAAAATGAATTCCTGTTATACCCCATTCGTTTGGCGTCTATAGCACGTTACCAAGAAAATTTATTTTTCTCCCTACTGTGCAGAAAGTGTCACTTTCGGCCCGCTACGCAAAACGAAGTTGCCGCTTTCCGCCTACAGTAGGGAGAAAAATGGTATACACACTACGGGCATTCATGTAAGCGAAGCCCTAGGTGTGTAATATACTATTTACACTATGGCACTATGGCACTATGTAAAATAAATGTATACTCGCCTATACTTATTTATATAGTTTTATCTATTTTAGTTGATTACTCTTTTGTGTACATTAACAGTACAGCCATAAAAAATGAATAAGGATAAAACTATTAAATCCATATTCAGGGGTGAAGAATGATATAATTTAATATTGTAAATGATGTTAGAAAAATTTAATTTTTGATAATGATTGCAATAAAATTTGCCGAACATTATTAAGTTTAATAGTTTTGTTATGACGAGTCACATATTCTTTCATTTGTGCCCAAATAAGCTCAACTGAATTTAATGATAGATATATAATCGAAGAACAGTACCTAATTGCACGTTCTTCATCAATAACGTATTTTTTAAATGCCGATATGTACTCCCTAGCCAACAGTAAAAGTTTTTTCTTAAACATATATCATTGTTAGTAGAAATTACCTTTTTAATCAACCAGTCTTTTATACACTGTTTTTTCCATCTAGCTGTGGATAATAGCTCTTTTAACCTTAAATGATAGCTAGTGTTATGTAAAACTGTGACCGAATTAATGGGAATTAGATCCATCATTTAAGAGAAATACTCTTCAAAACATCTCAATTCATTTTTTCCAAATAATCTTTGGTATACTTGATGCAAAATCAAGCAAACCACCATGTGCAAAACCTTCATCACTCCATTATGGGTTATTATTAAACGACAACCTTTTTCAATTGGAATCCCTAAATCCATTGATAAACCTTCTTAAAACAGTTGCCTAGGATTTTCAATCGATTTGTCTTGCCCGACTTTAGTAAAAGTATAAATTTCAACCAGGTTTCATCTAAATAGAATACCCTTTTTCCATATGTCTTTTCCAAACTATCTCGTCTTTTTTTTACGATCCTGCTTTTCCCAAAGGAAATTTAGTTCGTGCAAAATTTTTCATAATTTTGTTCTCTCCATTATTAATAAATTATTTTATTACTCTGTATAAAAAAAAATTTCGTAAACAAATTTTATTACTCTTTTGGTTGTATGTTTCGGACAAGATCTTTAGACCACTCATCATATTTTTAATTGATTTATTTTTGTAAGCATAAGAAAAATATTGCAACATTTTTCTTACAAAAATTCCAAAGTCAGAGGTTTACTTTACTTTTTCTTGCTGCTCTGCTTCTAGAATTTTACAAATCAAAACACTGTTTACTACTTAATCAAAATATTTGTTAAAAAAGTAATTTACAATACTTAGTACAAATATAAATTCTAATATTGTAGGAAATATTTGTATTCATTATTTTTAAACGGGACGGTTATGATTTCTACAGTTTCTGGGAATTCATCTAATTTTTATTGCTATCGTTCAGGTAGCGTGCTTCTTCACGCCAAGCAAACGGAGTATAAATAATGATGAAAGTTTTGTACATCTTAAAATATGCTCAATCAAATTGCGTGATTACTATTAATTGTAATTTTAAGTGGCTTGTTTGGGTGATGTATTTAATATTTTTGTTAATAACTTGTTTGTCTCCAAAAATTAAAGGAATTTGCATCTTATTACAAAATTATGCTTTTACCTGAAGTCTCTATGACGAACCGTTTTTGAGAAAAATTGATTTAAATTTTTATGTGTTGCAGACGTTTCCATTGACTAACAAATTTCTAAATTATAATAGATAGCTGCAGAAAATAAACGAGGTCTATGACTACAATTAAAAAATCATGCAGTTTGATTGGGTATATTCCAAGACAAAAACTTTTAAAATGATATAATTTAACAGGAATTCGTTTTTAAGTTTCATGAATTAAACCGATGTTAAAGCGCCATTTTTAAAGAGCTTTAACTCCCTTAGCAGATAGTGATATAGTGATAGATTAGTGATATATGTCAAATCAACATAATTATAATGAGCTCTATATTTTTCAGATTTTTTCTTGTTGGAAACTATTATTGTTAATTTTCTTGCTGTTAGTACAATATTGATCAATTTAGTTTTTGTGCAATTCATGTTTTTTCTTCTATCTATATTTAAAGCCATAAAATTTTTAATAAAAGATACACAGCAGATTATAATTTTTTCGATTTAAATAAATGTCTGCTGTGCCATAAATTCTGGATCTTTTTTCCGAATCAATCTTTAAAAGGAAACTGAAAACGTATGTAAAATTCAAGTGAATATCATTGCGTACCGAATTGACTAAATAAAATTGGTTTAAATGCTTTCTTTGAAAGTGACAGTTTTAACCCATGGGACCTTTTTTTACAATAGGGTCGCACAAAGTGTGCTGCCTGTTCGTAAAAAGAGATTTGGTGTCGGTTTGCACAAAGATTGTAAAACTTTCACGGTGGCCGTCCTTCGAATAACGTCTTGAAAATTTTTACTTCCATTATACTTTGGGTTTCTATGAATTTTATACCGAAAGTCGATTGTTTGTGCTTAAAATTCTTTTATAAAACTCTTTATTACTCCAACTATTACCATAGAAAATAAAGCTACTGCAATTAACATTAATGGCATTATTATTACATTACGAAAGTATTAAAAAGTCTAGAAAACTCAACTCAAATTAGTAACATCACAATCCTTTGCTCATAAAATATGGTAGCATTTAAAAAATTGTACAATCATTTGCATTATCCGAGAATCAATTTGTTAATTTCATCTTATCATTGTCCTATGATATTTTATGCAGTTAATTACAATGCAATGAATATATTTTTTATTTTCTCGTAAATACCGCAATATATACAGGTCGTTTGATATTTTTTGTGCAAAAATCTTCGAAATTTAATATAAATAATATGATTTTTTTTGTTTTTAGACCGCATACCTGGAAGTAGTGATACCTCCGGACATCATCTCCGAAGAAACTTCTGGAGACATGATGGTTCCTGAAGGAGGTTCAGCTAAGCTCACCTGTAAAGCCAAGGGACACCCACTGCCTCGTGTGGTATGGAAAAGAGAAGATGGTGCTTTTATAGTGGCGCGGACAGGATCAGTCAACAAAGTTGAAAGGATGTCTTCCGTCGAAGGGGAGACTCTTACACTCACCAAAGTTACAAGATCCGAAATGGGGGCATATTTATGTATAGCTGCCAATGGAGTTCCTCCTACAGTTAGTAAACGGTTGATGCTTCATGTACATTGTAAGTATTTTTTTTTATGCATTAATTAATTTTGTAAAAATAACATAAGTGAGAACTTCTTTAGGCGCTTTGAGCAATTTTTGGTAGGGGGATAAATTAGGGTTTAGCGACACCTTGATGACGTCAGCGTCAGCGACACATGAATGTTTTTGATGTAGAAGGTGACACCGGCTGTCAGCAGTGATCAAAATAATATTGAACAAAAATAAATTCTATGTTTTTGTTATTAATCTTTCTTTCAGTAATCCTACAATTAAACAATTATATATATATATATATATATATATATATATATATATATATATATATATATATATATATATTAATACTAATTAAACTAAAATACAATTTAAACAATGCACAGTATACACACATTGAACTTTTCACGAAATCGAAGCAATCAGAAGCAACTGCGACGTCATAGCTTCTTCTTCTCTTATCTTTTTATCAAAAAGTGGCCTTGAACTGACAGCCCAGTTTTATTAATGACTGCCAATTTTTGTTTTGTTTTAGTTGTAATATAACAGTTTGGCCTTTTTTATTATTAATAAACAAATAATAATATTAATTAATATGTTTAGACATGCGGCAGCTGATTATTAAAAACATTAAATCCTATGAAAAATAAAAAATACCTTGCAATAAATGTATATATTGATAATACAATAATTTTAAAATAACAGAAAGCATCCAGATCTCGGCCATTAACGGATTAAACCAATTTAAAATTTACAGTATCCAACGAAGCGTGATACAAAAAAACATTAAAAATTTCACGGTTTACCTGTAAACACAAAAGCCAAAAATTAAATTAAAATGTAATGTAATAAATGTAATTACTACATTTCATATTACCATACTTTAGAAATAATAAAACGATAATAGTACATTAGTTTGAGTTTATTTTAATATGCTGCAAATCTTCACCTTCACTACTTGGTAATCCCTAAATTCACGTAAGAAGTAATTTCGATAAAAAACACAGGTTTTTAATAAAAAAGTGTAATTTTTTTTATCATATAGTAAACAGTATACGATTAGGTTAGTAATGAAATAGCATATCAGGTAAATGGCCGTTATGGCTTTGCTGGCACAAACGCAGACGCACTCTTATGTCGAAATTTTCCATAAATGTGGCTGAATTTTGTTAATACTACTTTCAAACTTTCTAATTTATGGCGTGGCTAGTCGTGGGCTTGTTAACAAAACCATAGACTTCAAAAAACCATAAAGAAAAATTTCCAACGGCGACCAATTCTATTCACCAAAACGAAAAATTACACGACCAGAAAATGACTCATGCAGTAATTGAATTGTTTCTCAGGCTGTATGGCAGTGGCACCGTCTTGTTGAAACCGTATGTCCACATCCATATCTTGCAATTTAGGATTATCATGTCGCCCTAGCGAGTACCAGCCACATTTTCGGAGAAGAATGGCCCGATGATGCTTCCAGTTCAAAATGCGCAATAGAAAGTGGGACGTTCTTTTCTCAATAATCACTCAAGGATTTGCTAAACCCCAAATGCGACCATTTTGTCGATTAACGTCATCAAGATGAGCCTCTTCGCTGAAAAGGATTTTGGTCGAAAAATTAGCATCTACTTGTTGTTGTTCCATAATCCATTAAGCGAACTCTCTTTGCTGTACGTGGTCAGCAGGCTTCAGGTTTAAAAGCGTAAAGATGCAAGTTTTCGTGAAAAACGCTGTAAAGAGCTTCTATAAATGTCTATTTTTAAACCACGGTGTCGAATTGATGTTCCTAGACTCGCAACAACACTTTTATGAGTTCCTTTGATGTTTTGAGTTGCACAACTTGTTAAAGAACGGTCAGCGTGTAAAAGATCCCTGCTTAATCCAATTTCCCTGAATTTTTGAATTAATCTCTCATAGTTGATGACGTTAAATCACTATTTCGACCATTTTTAATAACCCTGAACTTTCACTCTGGTGCTGTCTTTTTAATGTAAAAGCTTCTTTAGGCGTATTGAGCCATTTTTAGTAGGGGGAAAACTCATGGTTTCGCGTCACCTTAATGAAGTCAACAACAGATGGGTAAGGTAATGGCTACTTTTTCTTCTGTCTTTCAAAAATCGGCCCCAAGCTAACAGCACACTTTTATTAGGTTATTTATTTTTTAATGATGTTAATTTACAAATTATGAAATTTCAATTTTTATTGCTACAATTAATTTGAATATCCTAAAAACCACTATTTTTTCATTGTTAAGGTTTTACTTTCCCAATGTCCCAATTTTGGGACACCACACTCCTAATTATAGTAAAGCCGTTCTAAACCTACCAGTTTTTGGTTAAACAATTAAAGAGATGAGGCATTGAATTTTCAGTGGTACTTTAACAGCACTATTTATGGTTACAGCAATTCAAAAGTATCAAATTATATTTTGTTATAAAATTTAACACTCAGTGATACAAAATTTTATTGTAATAAGTGGTTAAGATGAACTGTATTCGTAATTTTTGCCTGCATTAAAATATTAATTATAAATATATATTTAATGTATAAAAAAGATAATTACATTATTTTTTTATCACATAATTTTAATGTTGTGATGTAGGTCAAGTGTAAAATTAGTAAGAAAATACTATCAGCGTGTCTGTTATTGTAAACTACCCCGACGGAAAGTTTCTGCCCATATTTCTAATTCTAATTATTATTATTATTTATTCAAACTTTTCCGTTTGTTTATAAAAATAAAAGTAAAACACTCCGTATAAACACGTACCTTATTTTTCTAATGATCTAGATATATAAAATTTTCAATATGGATCTGCTACATCCAATAAGTTTCTCTGTGTTTCTGATCGTTTTGTTCTCAGAAAATAACGATATAGTATGTTGCGATGGTCTAGCGAAAAACTTTTAGTGTTTACCGAGCACGTACACAAACTGTAATTGTTGTCTAGAGACTTTTTAAGTTAATTTTGATTGTTTTTTTTTCTGCTGCTCGTTAATAAAATTCCTACAGAAAGTGAGAAAATTATTTATTAAATAAACATAGAAAACAAATGATGTTTTATTAAAAATATTTGTTATTTTTTCGCTCATCTTTCTCATAATTACACCGATATTTGTGTCGCTTTTGATTTATTCTATCTTCTTATGAGTAATTCTCATTCAAAATTTAAGATGTGTATGTTCTGTTTAAGTTGCAAGAATAAACTTAGATTGTACTGCTACTAAACTAAATTTAAGCCAGAAGCATTTAAAAATACGGCTGTAGTTATTAGAGAAATTCAATCTAAAAGATTTACTGATAAATTAAATATAATCACCCTGGGGATTGCACAATGAATCCTTTTTCTTTTAATAAACGACCTGAAAAGCCATTATTTTTCACACCTACCGAATAATCTTTAGTTTTATAAATCTCTTCTTTGGAATTCAGAATAAAACTATTAACTCAAAAGTTCTTTTGGAATTATTTTAAATTATGCTGTGTAAAAACATAGTATTTTTTTGTAAAATATAGAATTACATACATCCATACACATAGTTACACCTTTTTACCGTAGAGGTAGGCAGAGACCACTTCTACTAACTTGCTACGGTTCTTACATCCTGGCTTTTCTTTAAAACAATAATAGTGTCTCATTTAGACAAACATAAGGGGGTCTAAACATTTTGGCGATGTGAGTAGCTTTATCTATAATGAGCAAAACTGTACTTTTTTCTTGTTTGTGAGATATAAGCAGTAATGTGTGAAATTATTTTTGTAATTGTAATTCTTTTGATGTACTAGTAGTTTTAATTGATCTGTACTTAATGTTATTTGTTCTTAGTAGAAATAAATAATCCATATAGGTATCTATCTTTATAATCTTAAAAGATGTATGGGAATTTTTAAATACCTACCTAATAACAACGTATCAAATGTTGTTAAAGTTTTCTTTCGCCTAGTTACTCATCTTTTAAAACGCGTTAACCACTGGTCAGAATAGCACGAACTCTAAACATTTATTTCTCGTTTCATATTGGTCATTGTGGAAATAATGCTGTGCGAAAGAGTCAGCACGTAATAAATAAGTGTTTTATCTTATCACTGATAAAATAGTACTAGCCTTCTTTATTTCGTAAACGTGTTCCAGAATCACAACTGTTTAGTAGTCTGAGCACAGTATCTTTCAGTCTGGAAGACATTTTCAATAATTGCTAATGGATTACAAGTCCCGGGATATATTTCGAATTAAAAATTAGGATAAGGCGGTGACCCTTCGGTTGTTGCAGCGCAGCGGCGCAACATCCATTTTAAAAAATAATTTATTGCAATATCGGTCAAGACGAAAGACTAGTCAGTGTCATACAGGTATAGTTGAAGGCAGAGATAATTTTTCTCTTTTTCTATATATACATATATATATTTATATATATATATATATATAGTTGGTTTACAAAGACACCGCATTTATAAATACCAAAGCACACAATTGTTAAATTGCAAAAAAATTAATACGTTGTACTGAATTTGTTATTTGCAAGCGACTAGATTTGATTTTTAGCGCACTTATTATACTGATACCGCAGAAATACTTTATGCATGGCAACGTCGCTATATTCTTTATTAGAATGTATATTGTTGTTTATCACTTATTAATGTTCGTGTTTCTAATTGAACGTGCGTTGTTTTCTATTTGTTGACACTGCACCAATTTTTCGTTATTAATAGTCTACATGGACGTGATATCAAATTTCAGTGTTCGTTGGTTGAATTTGTTAATTTCCTATTGGCTCAATATCCAATCTTATTTCTTGTTCTGGCACGCGTCGTTTTGTTTTAAAGTGAATTTTTTTTATTTCGGTGTTGTATTTGGATTTTAATTTTTTTAAAATGATATATGTGATGAAAACCATGCAGTTCCAAAAAGTTTTTATTAAATTGAATCCATTTTTTAAATAAATACGTATATCCTTTCATGCAGATTTCATCCGAGTTGAAGTTTCTTATGAAAATCAAAAAGAATTGAAGGAGAAGGAGAAGAAAAAAATTAGTTATTTTTGTGTGGATGTCACCCTCCTCTTAAACAGTTATTAAAAATATGTACCCCCAACTAAAATTAAAAAAATGGAACTAATTAAAATGTAGTAAAAAGGATTCACGTTTTAACAAAAAATTAAAAACCCTCCACTGGAAAAGTAATTACAAGGAATGTCTTTCAAGAAATAAGCGGATTCAGAGATTTTTGGTCAGTGTAGATCACTACATGATGGAGAATATTAGAAAAAAGGTGTATAATTTTTATTTTAATAACATTGTTACGTCTTTTCATATGATTAAAAAATAAAAAATCAAGTTGGTACTGGGCTTCCCATTAAAATCCAATGATACTATTAGAAAATTGCTCAATTTTTTGGGTTTGAGATATCGTACCTTAAATAGACGACAGACTATTATGGAATTTTACAAAATAATTATTTTACGTAATGAATATTGGCAAGGTAGATTTATAATTGATCTTAATTAAAGTTGGTATGTCACTCATGATATTTTGTAAAGAGGGTGGAGGGATCAGTTTGCTTAATGATTTGTATTTCCTAAATAGATCAAAACGTATTTTAATATTACATTCCGCTAATGAAAACGGTTTTGAGCCCAATTGTTTGCTATTATCAGCAAAGAATATTTTGAGCTGTTCGTAACATCCAATTAAAGTTCTGTCCTGGGCCTACCGTCAGCTAAATTTTTTAGGGTGCCAAAATTGTGAAACAGGAAAAATTTCTTCTGACTTCGACTATACACAGAATAAGCTACAACTACAATGATGATTGCCAACCCGCAAATTATTTTACTCTAAGAAAATTATAACGACTATTGATCAAAATATTTAGACAAAACGTATATTTCCGTAAACTATTGAATTTTTCTTTAAAATTTTATTTATAATGAATCAACTAATCTTATTTTGAGAAAAATCTCCCATATTACCATGACACGGTGCTGGATTTCGAGCAAGATCGCTTGCTAGATTCGGATACTGGCTGCCGTGAATGGTATGGTGCTTGGAGGTTGGTAGGAAGCGCTGCTAGTTTCACTTTACACGATGCTTGTTCGTTTTTTTGCTAGCTTGACAGTTATATTTAAAATTTAAATATGGATACAATGGTTATGCAAGAAATAATTCATCGTATACGAGAATTGCTACTGCAACTTTGGTAATGGTTGAAATGCTTCGGAAAAAAAGAAAAGAAAAATCAAGGGACAAAACTTTGACTATGCTGTTTAATGAACTTGGATAGGTCTTATAATGAGCTATTTTGTCTTCCCTTACATTTTAATAAAAAAAACGCTTTTATAAGCTTCACTTGTATGTATGTACGTATGTCTGTCTGTAACGGAATCTTTAAACACGATTTTTACCCATTTTAAACGGTCAGATTAATTCAAAAAAATTTAAAATTTTTTATAACAAATTATAATTGCCATTAACAATATTCTGTTAATGTAACCCTATTCTTTCAAACTTGTTCTTATCATTTCATAAGCGGGAGCTATTTTCAATTGTTTATAATAATTGAATTTTTTTTTTAATTATTATGATCAATAATCATTGTTAGTAACAATATTCAATTGTTAGAAACAATGCTTAATTATTACCAACAATAATTTTTCGCTGTTATAGTGTCTTTAATGCTTTTCTCTCAATACTGACACAAGTTTAAAATTCTCCAATTCCTATTTTTGTTTTCTAAAACTATCTCTTTGTATGAAATATTGTCATATTTTTCATACAAATATTCCTAACAAGCAATAATCATGTTATTCAAAAGATCTTAAAATTCTGTATTAAAAATAGTATAATTTATGAATTGCAAAATTCAGGCAGTTTACCATTTTTTTTCAGTTTTTTTATTCTTGATAAAAAACAGCTCAAACAATTTTGCTGATCTAATCAGTTCCAAGTTGCGTAATTATGCGTCGAATGCAATTGGTCTCACGTCAATATCATTTTCTGTTCTCGAGATAATCAAGACGAAAAGTAATTCCGAACGCACATACGAACATACGTACATACACACACAGACGTCCACTTAATAACTATTGTATTCGACTCTGGGGACCTTGAACTGTGGAGATATGTCAAAATTCGGGATTTGCAAAATCGGACAAATTACTATAACTTTTAAATTTTTTTTCTAAATATTATTAACAACCTTACACTTAATAAAAAAATAAATTCATGTGTCCAAAATTTACCATCAAAATTGTTATTATTAACACACAAATACTTGTACATTTTGAGAACCTACAAACCAATTTGGAATTTTACTTTGATATTGTTAAATTACATTAAATCAACCTCTTCATTATTACAGAAAATTGCCAATTACCATACCAGTCGCAGGACGTTTTTGTCGTTAACAATTTATACTTCCTTTGAATTAAACCAAACTTTTATTTAATTAATTTATTATTCAACAATACCCGAGGATAATATTCCTCTATTATAATACAAGGTAGGCCACAAGCCAGTTGTCAAAAAAACAAATTTACTACCAAGAATTTTATTATCTACACACTAATACTATATAGTACAGTTTAAAGAACCTACCAAGAATCTCAAAGTGTTTTCCATGCTGTTCGTAGTTAACATTGCTTCTTTTAAATACTGATTTACAAATTTTTTCGCAAATATTTTGGGAATGTAAGTTTTAAAATTCTGATTGGATTTGTGCCATCAAATGATCATCATAAGTACGAATTTTGAAGGAATAAACCTTACTTTTTAGTATACCGCAGACTGCAAAAACCATGAGTGCAGGGGGATCATTACGACTATTCAATCAAAGTTTTAATTTTTTGCAATATCAACTTTTCCCTAACCGGCTGCAGATTTTCATAAAGAGGACGATTTTCCAGTTCTAACAACACTTCTTTAAGTATATCTCGGTATTTTACAGAATTGACAATAACTTTAAAAATAATGCCCGATTAGCCCACCGCTTAAAATCATTGCCCATACTCTCACGCTAAGAGAATATAATTCTGTCTCCAACGCCAGTTGTGTTTGCTCACACCTTAAAAGTAGCTCCGTCGCTTCATAAAATAAATCTGAATCCTTCTTAGGCTTGTTTTTGCTTTTCCATACTTTTTGAACGTTTTTCTTCGAGATATAGTCGATGATTGCACAAACATTGAGCTACAACATTTAAATTCCCTTCTACAGTAACATATTTCGTCCTACCTAAAAAAAGGAAACTACTCTGCCGATCCAGTAACTTTAAATCTTAAATTTCATTTGCGAATACCTTGATGAGATAGAGGTTGGATGTTTGGAAAACGTTCCGCGAACAAATTATAAACTCATCACTATAATTATGGTTATATTATCACCATATTTCCAAAACAAATACTCGCTATTCTGTAGTTAACTTTCTATTCATTGTTCTTAGATAATAACCTTTGAATATAAAACAAACAAGAAAAAGCACTGCTTGTCTGTAAGGATGCCAAAAGTGAGACGGAAACAGTCTACATGACCCTCCACGTATGACTCATTATTTGAATGTTTCCCAGTGAGTGTGTCAATAAAGTTAATTTTTGAAGTAAGCTGGTGAATTCGTGACAAAAGCGTTACGAAAAGTGTGATCGGGCGAGGCGAACGGAACATTTCTCATACCATAAGCTTATTGTCTCGGTCTTAAAATCAACCACAGTAATTATTGATGTATCCAATAATGAAAATAATAAATAAAAATAAAAAATCTATTCAAAAATATTAATTTATCAATAAAAACCCATAATAAACTTAAATATTTGTAGAAAATTAATATATGTATATAATATATATATATATATATATATATATATATATATATATATATATATATATATAGAAGTTTAACTTCAGTCGTGTGGTTTAAAGCACACTCGTTTTTTTTATAAATTTTATACCATTATAGACATCTAAATAAATTGCTAGTAAAACATTGTTATATTACTTAGACAATAACGACAAATATAGTTATTTGTTTATCTTGTGGATGTTCCCTGACACCAAAACATAAAAGTGCTGATGTATAGTGAAACAGAAGTAGCTTGGCGGGCGAGAGATCACAAAATCTGCGCACAACGAAAACATCCGATCGGCAACGACAAATTTTCAGTAATCGTGAGTCTTAAGTACAATAGGAGGAAGAGGTTTACGAATGTGAAGTATATTCAGCCGAATATTTGTTATTTTAGAGGCTAGTCGCCCGCCAAGCTACTTCTGTTGCACTGTAACATTTTACAAGTAATTGTTTATAATGCCAAATTTGTTAAATATTAAGAAATAAATAAGAATTGTATTTTAATAAAATTTATAGGTTAAACCTACTAATTACAAAGTATGCATTGGCGTAGCCTAGGGTTTAATAATAGGTTATAGGTTTTTGTAGCGTGCGAAAAAAATACGAAATTGTAAATTTACTATAATTTTCTATTGATTGCAGAATTGTTAACAAAAATGTAGCATTTTTTATATTTTTTCTATAACATTTATGAGTTTTTTGTTCTTTTACTATAATTTAAAGCCCTAAGCCTCTGTCAAATCGGAAGCAGCAGTCGGCCATATGCACGCTCAATTCCGGTCAACACTTATTTGAGACTATGCTCCTTCCTGATGTTTTATATTAAAAGATAACAACAAACAACATAACCTTAGACTGCTAGTGTCAACTGACTTATGGTTACTAGACACTAGTCAAGTTCACAAGTATCGCTACGCTAGGCAAAACAAGTACAAGGATTTTTAGTAACAAGTAACATATGGCTCTCACCTTGTATTTTAAATATTGTTTACAATTATTTATCTTAACTTTCAAAATAATTTAGAAAATTTAGAAAAAACTGTCAAATTAGTACTTAATAGGATTGTTATACTGCGACTTCGTTTTCTTTTCAGCAGAAAATAAACACTTGGTTGACCCTGTATCGGAGATCCTTGATAAAACTAATTAAAAAAAATTGCTTTGAAATCAGATGTTATTTAAAACGAACCACGTATAACAATAAAAACAAATAGGTGTCAACGGATTACTTAATATCTATTAAATGGCCATGTTCTGGATTGTACAATCAGTTGTGTTCTTTAAATAGTATAAAGTTCTGGCAAAATAAACCGTTAATAAATTAGTATGAGTACGGGTTACCTATGGGAATAGAAGATTCGCTTGGGTGAAGTTATAATATAACCCACCGAATTTAATTGATATCATCCACTTTGTAATCAATAATGTATTGTGAAAGTGAAGTAAGTGTTAGCAGGGGATTTATTTTGTATTCTTGCCGACTTATGTACTCACTAAGGTTACAATACATTTTTCAGCTTTACTTCTAGTTTCTAGAGAGAAATTTGCACTAATGGATAGTTAATTGTTTCTTACTAAGTAGATCAAGCGATAAGTGATTGTACCTAGTATTGTTAAATTTGTGGACTATAATTACTAGTCCGGTCAATTTAGACATAAAAATAGTGGTCAAATAACAAAAACTCCTGGAGAGCCAAATATTGGTGGAGAGCTGGGGTTTACCATTACAAATAAAGTTTTAAAAATTCCCATCGATCCTATGTGTGCTACAAAAGTTATTCGGGGTCAAAGGTCAAAATTTGAGGTTTCATGGATTTTTCTCGAAAACGGTAAGTTTTATCCAAAAAAAACTCAAACCAAAGTTCTATATCTTAAAATTCGCTACAAAAATGGTTTTTATAATCTTTTTCCTAAGAGTTACCAGTTGTTTACAGAAACCTTGAAGGGCTTAACAGCGAACAGAAATATATTCTTTAAAAAGTTTATCTGCTTATTCCAAATGCCAAAACTATATTTTACTTTTACATGCGATAACCGGCTGCGACATTTCGGCAGCAATGTACAGAAGGGACAAAATGTCAGTTTTTAAATTATTCGAAAAAAAAGATTTGACTGACTGCGCTAAAGTATTTACAGAAATTGATTCCACACCTCAAACAATAATTACGGAAGGGATTCGCTTTCTTCTTGCGGTTTATGGAGCTCCAAAAAAAAATACTTACATTGATAAATACCGATACTTAACTTTTGTAAAAAAATACAAGAAACAAGTACAACTATCATGTATTCCTCCAACACCGGCATCTGCTATTCAACACTTGTATCGAGTATACTATCAAGTTCAAACATGGCTAGGCAATCAACTGAACCCAGAAGACTGGGGTTAGAAATTAATAGATAATACTCTGAAAACGATTCAAACTTTACTTTACTTTTTGGTTCCAAATGTGGCTGTAAAAAAGTAGGGTTGCTGTGTTCTCCAGCGAGTACCAATTGCCAAGGTCAGTCTTGCTCAAATGTCCAGTTAAGTACAATACAGGAAGATTCCTGTGATTTTAATGAAGCCACCAATGGCTCAGTCATATTAATGAATATTTAAATACTATTAAGTTGGTTCATTGAATATATTGCATTATTAGTCCTACTGTATGTCACTGTATTTTTTTAATATTATTGCTTTAGCAAAAACAAGCTTAAAAAAAGTTTTTGTTATTGTTCTATATTTTATCAATTTCAAACACTAAACAAAATGTGTTAGTATTGATTTAAGTTTCTTTCAAAATGTTTAATGGAATCAATCCTATTTATTTATCAGACAAGTCAAGATTTGGAATACATCCTGACTCAAGACGTGTAAGGGTGTGGAGAATACTGGACAATAAAGCACGATCGCAGAATGTCCATGAGGTTTATACTTATAGAAAAGGTACAGTAATGGTTTGGGGCGAGATCAGCATCATGTGTAGGACCGATTTTGTTTTGGTGCAAAATTATTGTATGCCAATAGGTGCATTGATAAAATACTTTGATTAATTGTGCTTTCATATGCTGCAACCATTAAAGAAAATTTCGTACTGATGCATGAAAATGCACGACCACAATCATGTTGCGACAACTGTGGGTAGCTTTCTTGATGATAATAATATAGATGGATTGCCGTGATCTCCGTAATCATTGGACTTTAATCCAATAGAGGTATGGGTCATTCTGTTACGAAGAGTTTTAAGAGGTGGTAGGAATTTTTCAAACTTCCAACAGTTATTTGGGTGGGAGCATGGATAGCTTTGCCTCGACAAGAAATAGGTAATTTGATTCTATCCATGAAAAAACGATGTATAGTTCTATAAATAATAAGGAGGACACAACACTTATTAATTTATTTTATTTGGAATAAAATTGAATTTAAATTGAGTTGTATTTTTGGCTATTGGCGAAATTATTTATAAACCTGGTCAAAATTAACTGGTTTTCATTTATAAACTACAAATCCGTAATTAAGTTGAACCATTTCCATTTTTAGATTATTTTCATGTGTGTATTAAATAATGTATCAGAATACTGAAGCAAAAGTGAGAGAATCATTTGAACTTATTTTTAATTTAATCAACCATTTCATCAATGTATCCTTTGCAAACCCTATTTAAAAAAAACAATGTAAGAAAACATTTTTTTTAAAAATCGTATTACAATATGTTCAACACTCTAGGAATCATCGTTGGAAAAAAAAATTTTTAGTTTAAAATTTGAATGATACGTTAATGCTTTTATTAACGCATTAACTTGTTATTTAAACTATAACCCAGCCAGTCTAGGTTGGCGAACGAAAGATAATGCGAGCTCCACCTCATCCCACTGTGCCGCTGGAAGTTATACGCGTATCTAGACATCTTGGGTGTACATTTATTTTGGCACGTGCAAGTACCAATTAAAAATAAGAAATTTTTATGACTGGACTGTGATTGGTGTCACTCCATCTTCACCATAATAAACTTATTTAAAAATTAGCTTTTTCTGCTTGGCCATAATTGATCTGATAATAATCATCGGCAATTACCAATAACTATATTTTAACACCAAGGATTTATTATAATTATGGTATTGAAAGAATGTTCATTTAGATGGTCATTAAAGAGTAATTTTGTACGAAAGAGAAACAGGTATTGGGATATTTTTTTAAATATCTATTTTGCCTTAAAATAATTCTCTTCATTTCTATTATTTTATTACAGCATTAAAGTTGTGAATACCGGGTACATGAAAAGAATGAGTTTTATGGCAAAATGTTCTTTACTCAATTCCCTTTATATAAATGTATATACAGTTTATTGGTTATTAACTGCAATACAAAAACATGAGGGCAAAGCAAAAAATAATAATATAAGTAAAGGGTGGAAAACATAAGTTAAAATTAAAATTAAAACCAACCACCTGCAGTTCTATTATACAATTATAAAAACAAATCTTTGATCATTATATAATTAGAACTGAAAATCTAGTCAAGTTCTCAATTGTAAAAATTTTAGGAGTAGAAGGAGCTTCACTTATTTTTAACTTAGCCTTTAAAGTTCATTTTTATATTTTACGATACAAATTTAAATGAATGTGTTGCATTATAACACCTACGCCATTGCTAAATTTCCAATAGAGCGACTAACGTCTAATGAGCTCTCGATCGTATTGGTGAACTTTGCTACTGCGCCTCCGAGCCCGAACCGCCAACTTATAAGTGGTTGACTTATAATTTATGTTATATTAATGCGTAAATAAAATAAATTGATTTAATTTGCAATTTTCCTTTGCGTTGATTTAATAGGAAGCAACAGGTAGGTAAAGTATGCGTTAAATTTTCTGCCGTAATTTTTAACTGTACGTATCCCATTCTCTACTATTATAACCTTTAAAATATTTTGTTTAAAAGCTGACTAATAGTTACACATTATAGAAATGCTAGCATAACAAAACGTATTGAACGTTCTACCCAATAAATATTCCAGAAACTTTATTAACTCATCGAGAACTACTCGTATTTGGTGACTAATAAGCCTGTGAGGTGTATTTATGCATTTATTTATTTAATGCAATGCATAAATTACACGATTTTCTATTGGTTAAATGTAAAATTTGGCCACTGAATATAAACGTACACTTGCACTCCAAATTGACCACTGTCAACAGTATTGTACGGGGCAATCCAGCAAGTAAATCCTTTGATGATTCAATCTACGCGTTAGTAATTTTAGTTAATGGATTGGGAGGTCAGCAAATCCTTTCAAGCTCTTTTTTCAACCCCCATTATTTTTTTCTTCTTGCTGCCACTTGTGTGAATTGAACAATTTTGGCTTATGATTCTATTTAAAAAAATTTATTTCCATTGGTTATTTCAAAGTTAAAAGGAGGCTACAGCATTTGCCATTTAGCAATAAACTTTTGTAAGTATGACTTTCCATCCAATCGATCCATCAATAGGTTTGAAATAATTAGTGACATTACTGACAAATTGGGTCTTTATCAAATATTATCTGTATAAGAACATGGGCTGTGTGAAGATATAAACTAACGCATTTATTTTATAACCACAGCAACCTCCAAATAATGTAGATTCATATTTAATGCGAAAGCATAGACCTATTATCCAGAGGAGACGCAACATCCCCTTCATAAAACTCTGTTTGTTTTGTCGCAATGATTACACGAAAGTGGCCATGAGCATGACAAAGAATACCAATCGATTCTCTTTGTCATGTTCTCGTGCTGGCAACGCTGTGACATTATTGTGGAGCTATGGCCACGCTTGTAATCAGTGACCTGCTGTTTGTTTAAAATGAGAATATATCTATCGGGTAATATTTAGTTTTTGTAAGAAAATGTTTATAAATAGGTGATACTCAATTATTTATTAAATTGAAGTAGATTGTAGGTTGTAGGGTGGGTTATGAGGGCCATGCTGCCTCTCAAGCACTTCGACCTATCAGATCTTTTGTGCATAACCCTTAATCTATTCAAGGCCCGGAATTCCGAGACTTCGAGTAAAGTTTATCAGTTTCCTGGGGGCTAAGTTTCTGATATCGAAGGGCCTTAGGAAGGCCCCTTTCAGAAACTTGAGCCTCTTGCAGAAAAGCGCTGGGCATTCGCAAAGCAAATGTTCTGCAGTTTCAGCGAAGTTCTCGCAGTAGCGGCAACTATCACTCTCTGTTTTGCCCATCTTTTTCAGGTGGTACCTTAGAGGGCAGTGTCCAGTGAGAAGTTCCGTCACCAGTTTCAAGTCTTTCTTGTCCAACTCGAGAAGCTGTTTAGCTTTCCTTGGCGAAAGACTTACTAGCCTTTTCGCTTGCCTTTGTCCTGGCACTTTATGCCAGTGAGATTTCATTTCATCTGTTTTCCAGCATCGAACCTCTTTTTTCAAGTGGGCTTTGGAAAGTCCACAAAAGGGTTCTGGGCCGAAAATTTTTGTATTTGCTCCTTCTTTGGCAAGGCAATCTGCTTCTTCGTTGCCTTTAACGCCAGTTGTCTCAGGGACTGTTTACAGTCCCAAGTCAGCTTAGACTCACAAGTGTATGACTTCAGAGCTTTTAGTGCTGCTTGGCTATCTGATAAAATATAGATTTCTGCCCTTCGGGTGTTTCTTTCGATGCACTCCTGGGCACATGTCTCTATGGCATGTAATTCTGCTTGAAAGATGGTTGGGGTGTAACCAAGGGGTTTTGAGAGCCTAAACTTTGGCCCTTTAACGCCCACTCCAACCCTTTCATCCATCTTGGAATCAAATTGAAGTGTTGTACAGTGCAAAAGAACAAACAAATCTGCGCACAACGAAAACATTCGAAAAACGATCCGATCGGCGACGACGAAATTTTCAGTAATCGTGAATCTTAAGTACAATCGGAGGAAGAAGTTAACGAATGTAAAGTATATTCAGCCGAATATTTGTTATTTTAGAGGCTAGTCGCCCGTCAAGCTACTTTTGTTGCACTGTAACCTACTAAAAGTCACCAAATGATGAGCGATAATTTTGTGTTGTTACGTTAACGTTTCCTTTCTAAAACTAAATTATTTCAACTCAAGGGGTGTATCAAACAGTTTTACTAAAATATTTTATCAAATTAAATTACTGAAAAAAAAATTTCAATAATTTTACCTAACTGTCTGAAATGAAAAAAAACTTAATAATTATCATTAATATTAATTGTACAAATAAAATATAATGTATTTTAAATACTCCAAAATCTCGTTACAACACCTTCGGCAACAGCGCTACTAGCTGTCAGATTTCGTAGTACGCTCGGATCTCGGCACGTGGAACCATTCAGATAAGCCGTGCGGCGTTGTCGCTTATTGAGCAACACATTTCTATGATCTAACAGAATGAAATAGTTCAATGGTTCAACATTCCATAAAATGGGTTGTATTATTTAGGTTGTTATAATTCATAAAATATAAATAAGAGATAGCATTATGGTCACAATATTGTTGCAAATATAATCAACAAATACTATGAACGATTCAATAACAATCACAAATCTCTTGCCATAACGGGAGCGCAGGCAACATCACATCACAACACATTCCAGTCGGCCGTATCAAGATGATACAGTCGACCAAAAAGTGGGGATGTATGATCGTGTTTAAAAGTAAATAGTTCCGTCTCCTCTAATAATAGGTCTATGTGCGAAAAAGTATTTTTGTGTTGCTCCCATCAACCATTCGGATCTTTGTTATCCCTAAGAAGAGTAGTAGCAGGTATTTTACAGACACTTTTATGGACTTTATTTTGACAATTTTTTAATTTTATTACGATATTTCGTCTTGGGTTCGTTAAATTACAATACTCAATACAAAAACTTCTAATTCTAATCTTTTCATATGTAATACAATAAACTCTTATTTAATGAATTACTTACTAAGATATTCAATTTACAAGTCTCTATGTTCACAAAGTTATACTTCAAAGTTAAACTTAACTTTATCGCAAAACCGCGGTTGTTAAATAGGTACAACCAAACGATTTCTTTCGGGAAATTATCACAAATTTCGCAAGTCTCTAATTACCGACCGTGGCTATAAATTATCCGCTAATATGTTAGGCGTTTGATGTTATCTTTTTATAAACAACTCGCCATCGCTTCGGGTCAAATAATGGCTATAGAGGCGTACTCGCTGACCACAATAGTCTATTTTTAAATTTATTGAAATTTGGACAGGACAACGCCTGTCGCGTTAGCTAGTAAATAATATTAATTGCCAAATAATAAATTAAGTACCCACTATCTGTAAAATATTATTCTGCAATGTTGAAGATTTTCAAAAAATATTGTGTATAGTGTTTAGTTCCGATGGTCAAATTTTGATACCTAGACACAATGAGGATTATAATCTACACATAAAAATGATTTATAAATAATATAAGTTGAATTATTAGTTAGAGTTGTATATATAAAAATAATTGGGATAATTAGCATGAAGTCGTGACTCGATTAAAATGTAAGTTGTTGAGTTTTGTGAAATACCAATTAAAAATTATGGAATCAATGTTTTATTGTCAAACCAACTATGTACGGGTAACATGTAATTGTTTTAAAAGTTTTTTCAACTCCCTACCTGATACTTTCCAAAAAACAGATGTAATTGATTATTTGAAATTACACCAAAGCGTGTAATTATAATTGTAATAGCGTTCACCCTATAGTTTTGCTAACGTTTACCATTCACGCGCCGGGAAATGATTGAAGTTGGCAACGTTTGTATTTATGGTTATGTTTATAATCAGACATTGTCTACTTAGTACGAAGCCATTACTCTGGGCTATTGTAGAGAGTGCATTCCACCACATCCATATTCATATGAGCTTTTAAAACAATTGTTCGTTCTCGCCTTTGTGTAATATAAATACTGCAATGCCGGTTGGTCGCGACGATGTGTGAACGTTCGTTTCAGATCACTTTTGGCACGTATGGGCTCTGCTTTTAATGCAGGCTCTACACATTCGCCAAACTAGTCCCAATACGAATGAAGACCAATTCGACTTTAAATGCTCGGTAAATTATTTAAGTACGTTCAAACATTTCGAATGAGAAGCGAAGGATTTTGTACAACAACTTCGGATGTAGATTTCACTGCTTCAGCCGTTTAAAATTATTATTTTCTGACCGTGTATCATACCAGAAAAATTTAAAAACCGTGGTGAAAACTAAGATGACAAGTACATTTTAGTATATCTGAACATACCTTCCAACGCGAATTTTCATCGAGTACGCAGAAATATGTAGAGACTTGCAAATGTTCGTTATACTTCAATCATCGGGATGTACCGTTACTTTAATGTGTATCTACAAACCGACAAATATCCTCCATAAGCTTGCAGGGATTCATGGGTAGCAGATGAGATACTCTAAGAAATGTTGACTTAGTGGTGAAGTACTGTGCTCTCTCCTGTTACAAGAGCCATCTCACAAATAAAGTTGATGTAAAACTCAATGAATCAATAAAAATCATCAGCCGTACTTTATAATCTACTCCTACTATGTGCCTTCCTATACTGACAAACTTAGCACCTAAACAATTAAAAAGATCAGCTGCTGCACACAAGGAATGAACAAAAATTAGTAAAAATGAGAACCTACCCATCCCGTCAACCATTATAGATAGACGATAAAATGGAGCCGCATCAATCAATTTAGAACAAGCCATGGGCGGTGTAGAGACATGATGCACAAATGGGGAACAGTTGACTCGCCGGAATTGGACTGCAGAGCTCCTGAACAAACTATGGACCAAATCTTCAAGGCATACCCAAAGAAATTCTTCCTTGGTGCCTTGAAGAACTCCACTCAGCTTTTCAAGCGGAGAATAACCGGATTTATTATAATAATTATGTCTAACTCGTACCTGTTGCAAATTTTACAATTTGTTTGTTTAGACTACGTATGTTTTATATTTGTTACACCCGTTACTCCTAATGTCTCTATGTTTGTATCTACATGTGGTTATTGACATTGTTTTGTTTTATATATATATGCATGATGCCTGAAAATTAAAGGGATAAAAATAAATGTAAGCAAAACGAAAGTAATGGTTTTTAAAAAAAAAGAAAGCATGACAAACTGTGAAGTTTCAAATGAGGGAGAAAGAGTGGAACAAGTAAATGAATTTGTGTACTTGGGTTTATAGTTTATGAGAGATGGAAAGTATGACAGTGACATTGAGCGAAGGGTGTTGGCAGGAAAGCAGATGAATGGGGCACTGCATAGCTTTATGGACAGCTAGAAAGTATCAAAAAAAGCACGTCTGGCTGTGCATAGGGGTGTGTTGGTTCTTACACTTATGTATGGCAGTGAATGTTGGGTTTGGCAGAAGAAGCAGGAAAATAGGATTAATGCTGCGGAGATGAGTAGTTTGAGAAGTATAGCCGGAGTGACTCAGTTGGATAAAGTAAAAAATAGTAATATAAGAGAACGCTGTGGTGTAAAAGAAGATGTGGTCACAAAGATAGATAAAGGAATGCTTAGATGGTTTGGACTCGTAGAAAGGATGGATGAAGGAAGATTGACGAAACAAATTTATAAGGCGAGTGTGAATGGACAAGTCGGTAGAGGTCGACCTCGGCAATAATATCTCGATCAGATCAACATTGTTTTGAAGAAAGGCCAGGTCAAGAGTACCAACAACCGACGAGCATGCATGAGAGCCCTGCTGAAAGTAGAGGAAGCATTGATGTGTGTAAGAACCGTAGCAAGTGGAAGGAAGTGGTCTCTGCCTACACCTACGGGAAAAAGGCGTTACTATATGTATGTATGTATGTATACTATATATGTATGTATATATATATATATATATATATATATATATATTTATAATATTTTGAACATAGAAATTAAAATTTATTTACATATCGATGTAAAAGATAAAAACACTTATTTGGTCCTTAACAAAAATTAAATTACAATTTTTAAAATTTCCCAAGTTTGACATGATCACAACTGACAGATAGAAGTCATAACTTAAGGGTGTGTTCAGAAAAAATTATAAATTTTTTGAATTATATATCACAGTTGGCATAAAAATAGAAAATACTTGCAAGCGGTGGTCTGGGAGAAGTTTGATTGAAACAGTTTTAAAAATTAGGAGTATAAGAATTAATATTAAAGAAAGCAGACGTATTCAGAGAAAAAAACTTAATAGTAAAAGTTACAATCATTAAGAAACTAAAATAAATAAAAAAAAATTATTGATTGTTAAATGAAATTTTAAAATTTAGAAATAGTTATATGGTCAAGAGGGATGAAGAAGAAAGAAATCGTAAAAAAAAGGTTCGCAGTGAAGATCTATGCACACAATAAGAGAACTGTATAAAAGGTTGGACAATTTATTATTATTTGGCGTTATTTATTAAATTTTTGTAAAAGTTGTAGTATTATTGTAAAATTTTATTTTTTTAACCATATATAAAAAAAATGTATTAAAGGAGATAAAATAGATATATATTTAGATTTTGAAAAAGTATTGATTTTTATTTAAACGTATGACCTTGGAATAAATAAAAAGTTTAAAAAAGACCAATAAAAAAATAAATTAAATTAAATTCAAAGTTTATATATTTTTAAAAAATATTATTAATTTTTGATTTGAGTTAAGTTGATGCAATCTGAGTTTCTCTTCCCTAAAAGAGTTTTACCTCTGATATGGCTATCATACCTTTCTCCCTCTACTCCAGAAGAAGTCTGGGTCGTGAAAGCCTTTGCTCATTTACGATACATTTTTATTGAGTTGTAATAAACCCTTAACGAATGGTCTTGCAGCATAAATATATATTGAACTTAAAGTGCGTATTGTTTTAAAATTATCTATTGCAGCAGAACATTTCTTTTTATATTAATCTTTTATTTTATTGTGCAAATTTTAAATGTCAATTCGTGAAATCAATACATGAGTGATTATTTATTCCTTAAAATAAAATAGAGAGTTTAAAGGCGAGTTTATACAGCAAATAAAATAAGGAACAAAATAAATTAAATCAAAAAAGATAAACATGCCCAAAATTATGAAAGCATTTATACAAGAAATAAGATAAAATAAGAAATAAGAATAAGAACAAAAGATGTCCAACTTTTATCACTTTGTCTTATTTTATTTTATTTTGTTTAAAAACTGATAATGCGCATGTTCCAAATCTTTTCCGTTCTAAATGTTTCAAGTTTACAATCAACCTAACCTAACCTAATAATATTATTTGTGGAGGTATTTTTGATTTTCCTTCTATATATATATATATATATATATATATATATATATATATATATATATATATATATATATATATATATATATATATATATTTTTTTTTTTTATATTATATTTTATTATATTATATTATATTTTTTTATATATATCTAAATATTTTTTTTTTATTAAAATAGTCGCAAAAAGGGTAGACCTATCGTGTGGGCCGCGGACGGCCCGCACTGCGACTATTAGAAGGGGAAGGGATTATAGAAAGGAAATTATTGTGGACACGCTTTTTAAAAAGTTGCAGGTCATAGTTCTCTGGAAAAACTGATTTTGGAAGCTTATTCCATTCCGTAGCAGCCCTGTAAAAGAAGGATTCTTAATGAAGATTGGTCCTTGTAGTGTCAATCTTGAGAGTAAATGGGTGAGACTGATCAGCGTGCCGAGTTCTTCGGCCGAATGTGGCCAATGGTGGTACAAGAGTTTTTATTTCTCTGGAGCATCTGCCATGGAAATATCTGTAGAGCAATGACTGGTCTGCAACTCTTCTTCTATGTTCTAGAGGGTGAAGGGTATCTGTGAGAGTTGAGCTGTTTATCAAGCGAATGGCTCTTTTCTGAATGGAATCTAGAAGACGAAGAGAATGCCTTGGTGCTGAACCCCAAATGTGCGAGCAATACTCCAGTAGAGGTCGGATTTGAGCCTTGTACGTCGTCAACAGTTGATCAGGAGTAAAAAACTTTCTGGCTTTCCACAGAAAACCTAGCCTCTGGCTTGCCGACTTTGCGATGTTAGCAACATGGTCATGCCAAGACATGTTATTGGACACTGTGACTCCCAAAATCGAGATGGAGGGACTTGGTTCAAGGGTATTTCCGGACATTGTGATGGGATGATTTGAGAAATTCACTTTCTTGGAAAACGTGGCACTTTGTGTTTTTTGGGCGTTGAACTGAACAAGATTGTTGGTTCCCCATTCGACGATTGCTTTAAGATCTCTATTGATGGAATCAACCTGTTCCTGCCTGAGTCTATTTGTATCATTCACCGAAAGTGATCGATAGGATGTGAAAGTTGAGACAAGTGTGCTATCGTCTGCGAAACTGTAAATGGGGTTCGTAGTGGTTTTCAAGAGGTCGTTGATGTGTAAAAGAAATAAGGTAGGGGACAGGATGGAACCCTGGGGGACCCCGGCATTAGTTTTAAACGCATCAGAAGAAATACCGTCAACTGCCACATGTAAGGAGCGATCTTGCATGAAGCTCAAGAGCCATTAGCGCAGTTTGGTTGGGAGACCGTAGGCAGATAATTTATTTAACAATGCCTGGTGCCAAACGCGGTCAAAGGCTTTAGATATATCCAAGGCTATTGCACGGGATTCACCAAACTTTTCAATAGTGTTTGTCCAAAGCTGAGTGACATAAGCCAGCAAATCACCAGTAGACCGAAGTTGACGAAATCCATATTGTCTGTCATGGATTATCTCAAATTTCTCCAGATATTTGATGTTCTGTGTTAATCGCTTTTTCCATAACTTTGGATATGACTGAGAGCAATGCAATAGGGCGATAATTTGCAGGAATAGTCTTTCCTTTTTGCGGAATCGGTTGGACTTTAGCGTTTTTCCACATGGACGGAAATACTCCTTTGCTGTATGATAACTTGAAGAGTCTACAGAGAACTCTTGAGCACAGGTCTTCAGGACAATTGTCGGAATTCCATCTGGTCCTACTGCCTTATTAGAGTCAAGATTTCGTAGGATTTTCCTGATAGTGCGATGGCGGATAGTGACCTCAGGCATTGATGCGTTTATTCTAGGTATCGTTGGGGGTTGTTTTCCATTGGTATATTTATTTCTTAAAAGCTTCCATCTGTGTTTAAAAGCTTCAGCTACAAAAAAAGTGATTTAAAAAACGTTAAACTCTTTGATTTTATCAAAAAAATGTGCATTGGATACAAAAACATGCAAAGAGTGGAGATAGCTGAAGGAGCATTTGTAGATGACATAATACTACTGATTGCTGAAAATGAAAAACAATTACAATATAATATAGAAGTATGGAATGAAGCACTAAAGAGAGAACAGATGAAAATAAATAAAGATAATACCAAAGTGATGACTTTAGGAGACGAAGAAATAAATATTTTGATAGATAATATAAAAATAGAACAAGTTAAAAAGTTTAAATATCTAGGAGTAACAATAGACGAAAAGGGAAGACAAGAAGCGGGAATCAACGACAGAATCAAGAAAACCATAAAACTGTATTATGCAATGAACAGGAAATTTATCAACAAAAAAGAAATTTCAAGACATACAAAACTAAAAATATTAAAGACAATATATAGACCTGTATTAACGTATGGATGTGAGTCCTGGATATTAACAAGAAAAACCAAAAGTAGAATACAAGCAACAGAAATGAAATATCTGAGAAGAGTTAAAGAAGTGACAAGGAGAGATAAAATAAAAAATACACGAATAAGAGAAGAACTAGACATAGAAGACATTATTTCATTCATAGAAGAAAAACAATTGGGATGGTGGGGACACATACAGAGAATGCCAAACAGTAGACCTGTTAAACAAATCTATGAAGCAAAAACACAAAACAAAAGAGAAAAACCTAGAAAAACTGGAACGACATAATAGGAAGAAATAAAAAATGGAGCAAAACAAAGACATTGACAAGAGACAAAAAAGAATGAAAGAAGTTTATAAAACAAGAACAAAATAAAAACCCGACACCCTAAGGGTAAAAGGGTTCAAGATTATATATATATATATATATATATATATATATATATATATATATATATATATATATATATATATATATATATATATATATATATATAAACTCTCTGATTTTTGACACTTACGTGCTTCCTTCATTATATGAGCAATTGTTAGCCAAGCATTTTCTTTCAGTCAGCAGCTCTTGTATTTTCCATCAGTTTTTGCATGTAACTGAGGAAAGGTGGATACCTGCTCTATCAACATGCCATCATCCATTTTAATATTTTTTAATAGGAAATGGATGGTAGATATATAGTTGGATAATTTTAGATAATGATGAAATTTAAAAAATCCGTATTTGAAATAAAATAAAAATCAATTTGGAGATTATGTACTGTTATGCACAAAACACAAAAGTCATTGTCAAAAAAGCTGCGATTTCATTGGTTCATTCTTATTTCTTATTTTATTTTAGTCATCTGTATAAACCAATGTTTTTTGCACTCATTCCTTATTTTATGTTAGTTCTTATTTTATTTTATTTGCTGTATAAACTCGCCGTAAGGTAACTAAGTATAAAGGATAAAGTTGATTAAAGCTGATTTTGCTTGTGCTGTTACTGAGAAAGTGAAGCGTTACTTTTACTGTAAACATGTAATTGCAGTTAAGGATTCCAGAAAGTACATTCAATAATTCTTTCTGTAAACATATTGATGAAGAAAGAGCTCGTTAATGCTAGACTTTTAAAAATACACTTCATTGACACTAAAAGGAGAAACGATTTTTAATTACATTCAGAATCGTAAAATGTTATTTACACACAGCTTCAAAAATAAAATAAAATAAAACGTTTACAACAGGGTCCATTTACAAAATAGTCGTTTTGCCTTCTATATATTTTTTTAAAGAACGAATTAAACAAGTTAGTTCAATTAATAACGTAATTTGTCAAATAGATTTACAACTGGAAAAATACAATGTAGAGATACTTCTTATAAAAGTCTCATAAATTGGTGTTAGGGTCGTAAAAATTGCCGTTAAAAAAAGTAATGTAAAAATCGCTTCGGGAAAATGCATTTCAGCTTAAGGTGGTAAATTTCATTTAAAATGAATTTTTGTGGACAGGCATTTTGCCACGTCTTATTCGTTCTCTATAGAGTACTCTGCCAGCGGTCTCTCTACTGGCAAATTATGCCCGAGCTCAGCCGTAGAGGGTAGAAGAAAAAAATATATATAAGTGAGCCGAGCCACCGACTTAGACGGTTCAAGCCGGAAACCCCTAGGTCTTATAGACACTAGCAGAGCCACACGATAAACAACTGAGATTATGGTGAACTAAATAAATGAAATTATAGCTAAAATATATTGGATACTTTACTCCTACAATAAATCAAAGTACACAGTTCAATAATAAACTTATAACAAATATAGTCAAAATTAACAGCTAACAATAAATCAAAGTACACAGTTCAATAATAAAATTATAACAAATATAGTCAAAACTAACAGCTATGGTAAATTTTTTTGCCAAAACAAACCAAAAATTCAAAATTTACATCTTTATAAAACAACCAAAACAAAAGTAAGAGTAACAGACCTTACCAAGTTACCAAAAAAAAAAAACCTATATAAGTCAACTCCTTAATAACACTAAATCAAACGTTCACACAAGGCCGCTAACCCACTCATGTTTTTACCATTTACACAAAGATTTACACTGTCAAAACAATCGAGCTTATTTAAAAACATTTTTTTTACAATGGCTGTCCTTCAAAATATCAATATTGTAGGATATTTACAAATAAGTATGAAGAAAACATTTTTACTTGGACACAAAGAACTATTGGAAAGATTACTTTAATCAAAGTTCAGCCTTGGCATATTATCCAATGCAATAAATAGTTTTCAACAATGTACCATATTA
This sequence comes from Agelastica alni, assembly GCA_950111635.1. Classification (NCBI taxonomy): domain Eukaryota; kingdom Metazoa; phylum Arthropoda; class Insecta; order Coleoptera; family Chrysomelidae; genus Agelastica; species Agelastica alni. Next base: position 60,435,388 of record OX467708.1, read on the forward strand.
ATAAATTAAAACAATACTTAATCGTGGTGTCAAAAATAAGTCACGTCGTTAAATATTCAAACATAAATCACTTGTAACCTTTGGGTATACGAATGCACTACTCCTGTGGCCGGTTTGGTTATGGAACGGCACCTGCTAATTAACAATGGCTTCCCTCAAATAAATCCCGCATGCGGTTATTTTAACTCGACACCAAAATCCAAAATATCAACAACGGAGGTAAGATAGAATGGTCAAGTTAAAAATTAAATGGTTTTTCTTCAAAATCCAATTAAGATGGCCCAAATACAGCCAGATATGAAAAGAAAACCGTAGAGGTTCTGCACACTTGTTAATATCACACCGCCCCAAAAATTCTCACCACACCACTCCCAAGACTCTCACCAAACGACTAGCCTACTTCCCAAGCCGGATATCAAGAAATGACACGGAATTGACGTAAACCAAAAATATTCGCAAATCTATGTTCCACACTAAGAATTGCGTTCGTCAGTGTTGATAGCTAGCCTCATCTACACAGAAATGTAAACCAAACAATAATATAATCGATAATACACAATAATCGAGGCTATGCAACACTATTTACAACGAATGATATATTTAAGTTACAACAAAATGCGGTACGCGACACTATTTACGAGTACTTGAGGAATAAAAAATTATCAGAGATATAATTATAATGGAACTGTAGAAGGGAAAAAAAGGCACGTTACAATTTAGTGATAGATTCCAAAAAAGAAACAGCCAAATATCATCATTTATTAAATTAGCATATTTCATTAATTTGGCCTAGTTTCATTTTTATTCCTAATCCTATTTCTTATCAAATAACTTACAATTACCATGCACAAAAGATCTGATAGGTCGAGGTGCTTGAGAGGCTGCATAGCTTTCACGACCCCCCTACAATCTACCATGTAAGATTAGCAACATATTTTAATTCTGACAAATTTTAAAAATATTTTTTAAACTTGTTAATATAGTAAGGCAAAAATAATCGTTTATTTTAATAAAAATAAAACATATCACTGCGACTGTTATTAAATCAGAACTCGACAACTCTAGCAGAAATTCTTGTCCGGTAAGACCCCTCTTGTGAAATAGCATTGATGCTATGGAGAGAAGCTTTAAAAGGTCTCAAAAGAAACGTAAAATTGAAAACTGTTTGTATGTCGCAACGGGAGTGGAACTTTCCACAACAAAAGTTAAAACCAAGCCGCACAAATCTCTCGTTTTATAATCAAAGAAATGTTATGTAGCTTATGTAACTCACAATCAGACATTATTGTTTTACGAATAATAGAGATTTAAAAAAATATCAAATAATTACCAATAAGATATTTGAAAAAAATAAAAGCTCAGTTCTTATTGCAAAATCTTTTTAAATAACGAAAAATTGTTCTGCCTTTTCTTCTTGCTTCTTTTTCTCTTTTACTTGTTTTCTTTTCTTTTCTTCTAATTCTTTTATTTCTCTTATTTTATTTTCTTCTTGCCTTTTTTTTCTCTCTCTGACTCTGCTTCTTGTCTGTCCATCTTCAACAATTGCAACATTTGCGTGACCGTTATATAATCTTCCTTAGATGATTTTTCCATTTCCTGTCTCACTCCTTCCTCATCCATCTGTTTTTCATCTTCTTTTGCCACTTATAAACTTTCTCCTTGACCTTTTTCTCTCATTAAAATAAAATTTTCTACATCAATTCCTTCCTCAATTAAAGCTTCTTTTAGACGTTCTATTAAAACTGGTTTTTGTCCTGTTGCATCTAAATTTCTTTTTTCTAATTCCCCTCTTAATTCTAATATTTTGAGATCCTTCAATTTTCTTTGACTTTCCATTTTTAATTCTTATACAATGTACAATTTTTTTTATTTAAAATTTGTTTATATTATTAGTAAAAATTATTTTACAAATTATTTTGTGATTTATTATTATTGTTAAAATTATTTCTGTTTTCTGAAATTTACATGTTTTCAAATTTTCTTCACCTTTTAAATCTTTTAGCCGTATTAATTTTAGTTTTAAAATAGATCTAAGCGGCTCCTAGACGCTCAAAATTATAATTAATATATTGCACCCAGACGATGCAATATTATTGCGCAATAAATTTATTTCACCTTGATTCTCTACAGTCAACGCAATATTATCCACATATAAAGCAATATTGACCAGAATGCACAATTAAAATTAAACTCTTTTTGATTGACTCAATATACTGTACAATAAGTATGGTTCACGACTGATATTTCTACAGTCAATGCAATATTATCCACTGACAAAGCAATATTTACTAGATTGCACAATAAAATCGAAACTCTTTTTTATTAACTCAATATATCGGGCAATAAGTTTAATTTATGGCTGGTACTTCTACAGTCAACGCAGTATAACTCACAGAGATAGCAGTAATTACCAGATTGCACAATTATAATCAAACTCTTTTAATGGAATATTAGTAAATTGTGAAATCTTTTAAATGATCTACAGACGATCAATGTATTGTTCAATATTAATTATGATGCAATAAATTGATTACAATATTGAGCGTCCAAGAACAGCTTAAAATTTCGTATTGTTACACAGAAATGAAAGATTATACGCATAATAATTTCCAAATTATTTTGGAAATTATAATAAAATTTTTTTAATAAAGAGACATATAATATAATATTGTATCTACCTTAATTCGAAAGTTTGTGGTATAGCCATCTGGAAACTACATAGTATCAGTATATAATTTAACATTAATAAATGTCAGAGAAGGCATATCTAAAATTTCCATTGAGCACACAGTTTACCCCTAAGGTGGGTTGTTAAAATAACAAATGTTCACTCAGTCAATAAGACCTGGAAAAAAACGATTAATCACTGCCTTTTATATGTATAAAAGTTCGGGCATAAGTAACATCGATAAAAATTCGTCAGTGAAATCTCTGAAAGCCATTAAAAAAGTTAAAATGAAAATTGAATTCGTTTAGAAGTTACGAAATAGTATGAATTTGACTATCATAAGAATAAGAAAAAATTAGGACTTGATCTCGAATTCATTTGAAGAATTTAGTACTTCTCTTATTAATTCTTCAATAATATTAACCAATTCATAATTTAAATGTACAGAAACAACAACATTTAAAAACACATTCGATGGATGGTCCCCTCAATTAAGTTAATTTTGTAATGATGTATTATTCCAATAAATTATTAATATTTCGGTCAAAAAAATAATTATAAATATTATTATTATTAATCGAAAATAGTAAAATGATACGTACACTATAAATCATAATCTAAAAGCAAAATAAGACACCCATGCAAAAAGTCCAATTAGTTTATAATGAATTTAAGTTAATTGTAGAGTTGCTTATCTTTTTCTTTTCTCAATTAAATTTTTGTAATGGCTAAAAACATATTTTTAAATTATTTTTGTAAGGTAAGGAAATATTTTCGTATTTACCTCTTAAAGCCACTACAGACAAGAAGCACAAGTAAGAAATGGCAAAAGGGATCAATGTTTCGAAGCATCCCTTACTTTTGTATTCACATCGTGGTGCAAGAGAAAACTTATCCAAATCTCGAGACAAATATTCTAGGAGTAGAGTTTTACCGACAGATATTTCAATTGGTTAGTTGTGAGTCTCGATAGGTAATTTGGTAGTGTTTCAGCAACAATTTTACCTAAAATATTGGAACCAAATATTAACTGAAAATATTCCATTAACTCAATTTTAAATCCATAAAATATTCTAGTCTCCTGATCAAAAAACTTTTGCTATCGAATTACTTTTGTTATTTCCTGTTAACTCATATATTTAAGTCAAGAAAAATATGTGTTTCAAAAGCATTTTTCCCGTAACTTGTTTTTTGTACCCATTTCCTCGAACAGTACCATAGACCTATTATCCAGAGGAGACGGATTATTCCATTCATAAAAATCTGTTTGTTTTGTCGCAATGATTACACGAGAGTGGCCATGAGTATGACAAAGAATACCAATCGATTCTCTTTGTCCCGTCCTCGTGCTGGCAACGCTGTAACATTATTGTCGTCTTATGGCATTGCTTTTAATCAGTGGTGTGCTGTTTGTTTAAAATGAGAATATATCTATCGGGTAATATTTAGTTTTTTATGAGAATATATTTATGAATAGGCAAATCTCAGTTTTTTATCATATTGTGTTGTAGCCTACTAAAAGTATTTTTCTAAACCCCAAAAGTTGAGCGCCAAATTATGTTAACCTAACTTAACTGTTTTTGTAAAGTTACAAAAGTGGGATGCCAATTGTCTGTAACTTTAAAAAACTTACTAAATCCCCAAATATTGGGCGACAATTTTGTGGTGTTACGTGAAAGTTTCCTTTCTTAAGCCAATTGTGTGTAATGTTATAAGTTACTTTTATAAAACTAAATTATTTTATCAAATTAAAGTACTGAAAAATGAAATTTCTGAAATAAAAAAAAACTTAAATAATTATCATTAATATTAATTGTACACATAAAATTTAATGTATTTTAAATTTTAATTTTAATGTTTAAACTATTTATTGACAACTAAGTAACCTAAACGAAAAGATTCAAATATTATACTCAAGGTTCCGTGACTCCTTGATTTCTCGATTGGATTATAGTTGAGGAGATGTATAGATTTCTTATGAAACACTACTATAAAATGAATCAGGAAGATGTATATACTCTAAGCCATTACTCTTATTATCATTTGATAATTTTTTTATACATGTGTAAAATATTGCAAACTATTATTTTTGATGATCTATTTATTTTATGAAAATTCATTTTAACTATACTGAGATAAAATAAAACACTTTTCGTCAATTTCCACAACATGTATTTAAATTATACGACCGGTTTCGACTATAACGTCATTGGCAAGTAAATATGAACGTAACAGGTAAACCTACTTATATCTAGTCCTTTAAGGTTAAGAAGTGGAAAGGGGTTGTGGTCTCATTGATTATTTACAGTTAGGAATTTGGGGTTTTTCTTGAGCTTATTGATTTCTAAACCTTCTAACAGATTCATTGTGATTCCTTTATTGCAGTATGCAGAATTTTGAGATCTTCTATTGTAATTTTATGACTTGAATTTTTAATATGTTCGAATATTGCAGATTTAGTATCGGAAGAAATATGTTCTTTAAAGCGTGATTCGAAATTTCGACCGGTTTGTCCAACGTACGCCGTTGGGCATTCCCCACATTCTATTCTATAGACTCCCGATTTTTTATATTTGTCTGTTTTTTGTTTAGCATTGAATAATAATTTGCTTAAGTTTAACCCACTTGAAAATGATGTTGTTTTATTAAATTTTAAAAAATAGTTTTAAATATTGTTTGATAATTGGCCAATATAACTAATACTCGCATATCTTCTTTCTGGTTTTTCCATTATGGAGTATAGTAACCGGGAAGTTCGTTGCTGCTCTTTACGATTAATAACTCGGTTTAAAAGGTGTATAGGGATATTATTATTTGAAGCTTTTTGTTTTATTGTACTAATTTTTTATATTGAAGTCTTTATCTGATTGAAAGATTCCATTGGAATTGTTGCATCTGTAAAAGTGTTTTTTCTACAGATATTGTGTGATAGTTTATTATGTTGTTTTGATATTTCAAATCTATGAAATTTATGCAGTTATTATCTTATATTTTCTACAGTGAATTTTATACACCTTTTAAACCGAATTATTAATCGTAAAGAGCAGCAAACTTCTCGGTTACTATACTTAAGCATATTATTATTCAATGCTAAACAAATTACAAACAAATATAAAAAATCGGGGGTTTATAGAATAGAATGTGGGGAATGCCCAACGGCGTACTTTGGACAAACCGGTCGAAATTTCGAATCACGTTTTAAAGAACATATTTCTTCCGATACTTAATCTGCAATATTCGAACATATTAAAAATACAAGTCATAAAATTACAATAGAAGATCTTAAAATTCTGCATACCTGCAATAAAGAAATCACAATGAATCTGTTAGAAAGTTTAGAAATCAATGAGCTCAAGAAAAACCCCAAATTCCTAACTGTAAATAATCAATTAGACCTCAACCCCTCTCCCCTTCCTAACCATTAAGGACTAGATATAAGTAGGTTTACCTGTTACGTTCATATTTACTTGACAATGACGGTATAGTCGAAACCGGTCGTATAATTTAAATACATGTTGTGGAAATTGACGAAAAGTGTTTTATTTTATCTCAGTATAGTTATTATGTTTCATTTAACTGATCCATATCATTCGTAATGGACTAAATATAAAAACTAACCAAAATTCGACGGCTTAGTTGACTTACCGAGCTAAATGACAAAAATTAACTAGATTTTATATTTTTAATTTTACCAAGAGGGCATCGTATACTTAAAAAATCTGTTATGAATACCATCGGTTTTGAAGATGAACTTTAATTTAGGTTGTGACTGAATACCTATCTATCAAGACTAAGTTTGCCAACGTTGGGACAAGAAAAAACCAATTGCTCCCAGATATTTGAATCCTTGGTCAAGTTTGTAGATGCTTATTCTCATGTGCAAGTTAAAAAAGATGATTAAATGATAGAAAGCACGACAGACTGCAAGGTGCTGATTGAAGGAGTAAGAGTTGAACAAATGAATGGGCTTGTATACTTAGGTTCAAAGTTTACGAGAGATGGAAAGTATGACTGTGAAATTGAGCGTAGGGTGTTACCAGGGAAGTAAATGAATGGGGCGCAGCATAATTTGATGAGCAGCCAAAACGGGGCAAAAAAGGCACGACTGGCTGTGACTCTGAAGAAGTATAGCTGGAGTGACTCTGATAGATAAAGTAAAAAATAGTGTGATAAGGAAGCGCTGTGGTGTGAAAAAAGAAGTAGCAATAAAGATATATACAGGAATGCTAAGATGGTTTGGACACGTAGAGAGGATGGATAAATGATGATTGACGAAATAGATTTAAAAGGCGAGTGTGAATGGGAAAGTCGGAAGAGCTCGACCTAGGCGAACGTATCTTGACCAGGTCGACATTGTTTTAAAGAAAGTCCATGTCAAGAGTACCAAAAATCGACGAGCATGTATAAAAACGCTAATAAAAGTAGAAGAAGCGAAAGAGGTGGAGTTGAAAGAATATCCATTTTTAAAATGCCATCTTAAAGTCTATGCATACAGTTGACAATAAAACACCCTTTATTATGATGCCTAATTTTATTTAATTTGCCTAAATAATTTTAATATTTTGCCTTTGATAATGAGCCAGAAAAAATATTTATCTACCATTCACCAAGGATGTAAGTGAAACTTTTGAAGTGCAGTACACTCCCCTTTTTTTTATTTTAATATGATGTAATATTTATGTAATTAAAAAATCACCGACATTTTAATTTCTTCTTCTTCCTATGCCGTCCCCATTAACGGAGGTTGGCGACCACATTTTTAAAGTTTCTCTGTCTTTAGCCGTGTGGAATAATTCCTCCACATTCATGTTTGTCCAGTCTCAAATATTTCGTAGCCATGACTTTTTCTTTCTACCGATTTCCTTTTTCCTTCTACTCTACCCTGCATGATGACCTGCAATAGCCTGTATTTTTCGTTCCGCAATATGTGTCCAAGGTATGCTTTCTTGCGTACTTTGATTGTTCTTAACAAATTTTTCTCTCGACCCATCCTTCTTAGCACTTCCTCGTTGGCCATCCATGGAATTCTCAGCATTCTTCTGTACATCCAAAGTTCAAAGGTTTCGATATTTTTATTATTTGGGCTTTTAACGTCCTTGTTTCCACCCCGTAAAGTAGTTGGGACCAGACCTAATATTCTACAAACCTCAATCTGAGCGCAGTATTTATATTTCTGTCACATAATAATAGTCTAAGAATATTTAATTTTAAGCTACAAAATCGGCTAAATTAAGGTTTTGCAGTGGATAAATTAAAACAAGTTAATTGTGACAAAGTTAATTTAAACCAGCACCTATATTTTTTAAAATAATTTTAAATCAAATATAGAAAAACTTGAAAATAACCAACAAGCCAATATAAAAATGATTCAATCTTATTATAATCTAAAGTAAATAATAAGTGGTGTGTCCTTCTCGATTCTTTATAACAGCTTAGCATCGCATGGATCATCTATTTCTTGTTGAGGTACCTATAGCTATCTATGCTCCCTGCAAAACGTTAAATAATTATTTATAAAATTGTTGGCGGTTCTGAATATTCCTGCCACCTCTTTGTTAAAGCATTTCTCATACATGCTCCATTAGATTTAACTTCGGTCAATGCATAGACCACGGCAATACTTCGATACTAATATAATTAAGAAAGCTAGAGCAATTGTTGTCGCAACATGTGGTCGTGCATCAGTGCCAATTTTTTTTCAATGGCTGTAGCATATAGAAGAACAATTGATCAAAGTATTTTATTAATGTTCCTATTAGTATTTAGAAAATGTTGTAGCAAAACAAGATTGGTCCTACCTCCAGTGCTGATTCCACCATTTATTTAGCATGCCAATGGCTCCCAGCTTTTAATCTTTTCATTATCAATTCAAAAATTCATGTAATTTACTTTAAACTTAACTTAATACTTACACATTTTCTTCATTATTTGAAACCAATATTTAAATATAAATTAATATAAATATTTACATGTATATATTATATATAACTCAAAGTTGGGTTAAAAATCAGAAGTAATTTTCTTGGCCTAGAAAGTATGAAGATGAAAATGTTAAATTTGTAATTAAATTATTCTGCTGCGAGCGTGCCAAGTCCGCTAATGTAATAGCCATCGGCAAGTGGGCAAAGAATACGGAATGTTCAAATTTCAAACTGAGTTGAATCCCACCAAAAACGTTAAATTAAAATTATTTTAACAGCCTTCCCGGGGTGGGTGCAAGTTGACCTTTGTTATTAAATCAAAAATTTCAAATTTTCGATATTGATTTTTGAACCGATACTAATTAGAAGTCCATTACGTGTTGAGGAGTGGTTCATTAGGTGAGAATGGCTCTTAAGTCCAATAATGACATTTCTGATGATGAGCTCACGCCGTCTGTTTACATCTGATTTATAGTACAGGAGATTGATGACCTTTATTTAATCCAATATTAAAATTCCACTTTAAAAAAAAACTGATACTTTTAATAGATTACCTGTAAATTTTTATGAGAAAAATTATTCCCCATTTTGACAGTGCAAAAATATAATTTAATATTGTAAACCTAAAATATGTATATAAATATTTTTACCAATGTAAAATATTACATGCTGTTTTTGGACTGATAAGTCCTTTTGTAAAGAAATTACATAAATTCTTTTTTTTTATTTATCCTGCATAATATTGTCATTTGCTGTTTTTCAATTACGTCTCCAAACGAAGTTTTTATTTTAAAATTGGACCATTAATGCAGTGAAAAATAGCTGTACTTTCAGTTGTATTTTCTTTAAAGGAAAAACTAACGCAACCTATTAATAAATTTTTTGTCTTAAATTATCATTTAATAATTATTATTCGCCATATGTGTTGTTTATATTTAAAAAATTCATCCCAGGAACTTTATTTGTGATCTAATTAGTGGCTAAAGTAAACAAAGTTTGTGCGTCGTTGATATAACTAATGATGAATGCCTCTGATCACAACTATGTTTCGTTTTTATAAATGGCATCATTCAGGGAAAGCTTATTAAGTGAATGCTATTTTAGAATCCCTATTGTAGATAATTATGAAACTCTTGAATGAATTGTTTAGTATATTATACAAACAGTTGCTGTAAATACATTTTGTACTCATATTACTAATACTAATACTTATAACTAATTCTACTGAGCAGAATTAGTTAATAAAAAATTAAATCTTAATACACTACAAACCAAGTAGAAGAAAATATTTAGAACTAATTCCGTCTACTAAAGCGATGCGTATTTACACAAAAGTGTTTTAATAGATGTGGGTATTAGTTTGTTAATACGGATTTAGAAGTAGAAGTATATGTTTAAAGCTTCACGTTCTAACAGTGTATTCAGTCTTTTGTGATCTTTATGGCATAGTTAGAGAAACCAAAGAGGCTACAGGACCACAATAACCTAGGAATTTTTGTAAGGCCCCACCATAGACTTATTACTGGTAATAGTCTATGGGCCCCACAAACGTTCGTCGAATGACTTATGCCAAAACACATCCTCAAAACATAATCCATGGGAGTAAAAAAAAATGTTTAAATCCGCCCAACGATGGATCAGTAAAGAATATACTTTTTCAAGTCTATAGGTAAGGCAAATTGATCAGACGCATAGTCCTCTTCTGGATGAAGTCCAGCAGATTATTGAATTTTCTATTATATCAGTAAATTAACAGACATTAGCTTAATAAGATCTTATAAACATCTAAAATTATTAAGGCATATACATAAATCCCAATACTAATCACTAACAAACTAGCTTTGCTATGGATGTTAATAATATACACACAGTTATTTGATAATCTATAACATAAAAACAAGAAACCATAAAAAACTTAAAAAAACGTGTTGGTTCTAGGGCCGAAGTAATACATTAATTAATTTGTAAGCATCCATTAATTTTAAAGTCCGTGATGCCCAAATTGATAAAAAATATCTTCTTTTTGAAAGTTCACTATTTTGCGAGAGCAATGAAAGTTTGTAATTCGCTTTTAGCATTAACGAAAAACAATCGGAAGCTAACTGCTTGAAACAAAATATATAAACGAAAGACAAATGTCTTGAACATGTGGATTAACACGTGGTGTTGGCGGCAAAAACGAAATAAAAGACGTACTGTTTTAAAGGGCATGATGCGGAGGAAAATAAAATGGGTACCTTTGCAAGGTGGCGATGCTATCGCCAACATAATTTCACAGACTTAAGCGTGGTAGTGGAAGTACTATTCACGAGATGGTCGTGAATACTTAATTTCATCAAATTAAACCAAACGAAAAATTATGGCACGAACACAACGACTTTTCAAGGCTCTCATTGCCTCGTGAGCTGCAGACGGCGAGGGTAACCTTAGTAGATGTAGGAGAAGAAATATTTTAAAAATTAAGAGGCTTAAAGTGGGTATCATAAGACCAGTATATATTCTGCTTGCTGCTTAAATTTTACTGTGGGTCGCATATTTCGTGGCATAGATAGATAGAGAGCACGGTACTCGACTAAAGTTCTGTAACTGTTGCCACATAGCCTTATTGTATACAACTCAAACCGTTGCCAGTTATTTTAAATGTACTGTACAACGTCGTTGCCAGTTATTTTAAATGTACTGTACAACGTCGTTGCCAGTTATTTTAAATGTACTGTACAACGTTTGTTCGTACTCTAGTTGCATGCGAGACAGTACCACACCTAAGACAGAGAGTAAAAAAGCACGGCCCACCTGCACACAGATGACACCGTCTTGTTAACGACAATCTTGGAGATACACAACACCTTCTAGACAAATTAAATGATAGATGTAGCGAATATGGTCTAAAAGATAAATTTTAAGGAAACCAAGTTAATGGTGGTTACAAAGTTCGCACAAAATCATAACCATGTAAACGTGACAGTGTTGTAGACGTGTTCTAGCTTAGGTTCTTAGAAAATGCAAATAAACTAGTAAAAAGTGCAATTACAAATTTGAAAAAAGTCTTGCCATCCAAGTAAGTGTTGTATTATAAGTTTATGGTTACATTTCAACTCTAGGCTGCACGTACTAGCTAGAAGTTGCATGTAAAGTCATATTTCGTTATGTCGAAGACTAAAGGGAACAAAGGAGAGGATGAACTGCACACAACCATCAAAGATGTAGTAAATAAACTTGTAGCGTCTGACAAGTTTATAGCACTCCTCTCTAACGCAATTATGGCAGTGATTGCAAAAAAGTATGATAAGAAAATAGACATGCTCAATGAAAAAAATTATAACCTGACCTAAGTTTTGCAAAATCAATAACATCAAATAAAAACTCTTATTGCTAACCAAGAATCATATGATCGCATCCGGAGATCTAGAAATGTCATAATCTATGGCGTTCAAGAAAGCGACAATGAAGACTGCATGAACAACATTTTGGAAATAATTAACAATAAACTTAATATAAGATCAATATGATTAATATTGATAATTGTTTTCGCATGAAAGTTCCAGACAAAAATAATATTAAACCATTTATGGTCCAGTTTTTGTTAAACATTTGGTATATAGTAAGAAAAAGCTGTTAAAAAAACGGGTGTGATTATTAGAGAAGATTTGTTTTTGGAAACACAAAAGCTGTTAAAAGCTGTGGTGGACAAAATTAAAAAAAAATGGACGAGTATGGTCGAATAGTGGAAATATATACGTCAAGTTTAATGACAAAGACTTCATTAGCAAGATTAAAAAGTTAAGTAATATTAAAAGTGCATGAAGAGAATTAATATTGTATGTATTTTTTTTTCGTTGATTTTTTTCTTATCTTAAATTTACATTCCGGTTTCTCTTTTGTATATAACAGCTATTAATTATGATTAATTTGTATTTTTGTGGGTAATGTTGGTATTACTATTCAAACAGATCATCTTTATGTATTAAAAATAATATGTAAAATTATTTTTAACTGTTTAAACATATGTTGCTCGCCACATAATACTAATATTTTTCTTGTTTAGTTTTATAATTATGATTAGTTTTATTTATTTGCACACATAAAATAAAATCAATTGATCAATTGTTGTGGAGTAGTGCAACTCGTCTGCTGCCACAGTGTGTGTTAAGTTTTTGTGGATAAGAAGGTCTTCCCTTTTTAAACGGAATACCTTTACTTTTTAAATTGTAAAAAAATTATTGACTTAAATAGTTGGGAGATTTAGATTCAATTAAGAATAATAAAAAGGATGGATTATCTTAGTGTAGCTTGTTTAAACGTACGATCTTTGCTACCATCACTTCGAGATGTGAAAATTTTACTGCAGAAGGAATACGATATTTTTTTGATATGTGAGACATGGCTCTCTGATCATGTTACTGATGAAGTCTTAAATATTGAGGTTTATATTTTATACAGGGGAGACAAAAAGGCACGAGGTAGAGATTTATCATAGTAAATTAATTGTAAAAAATGATAAAATCAATTGGGAACAATTTTGGATTAAACTAACAACACTTAAACAAACATTTGGTATAGGTGTGATTTATAAATCACATGACCTACCAATGATTTTCTTGATGAATTTGAAGATTCTTTGGGATACTTATTTTCAATTGTTGATGAAGTGGTTTGTTTAGGCAATTTCAACATAAATTTTCTTGAGAAGAATGCTGTATTCAATTAATTGAATAATATTTTGGGAGTATTTGATCTAACCCAGATTATCGACGAACCAACAAAAATAACAACTGATAACTCTGAATCTCTACTCGACTATATTATAGTAAAAGAGGAAAACTTGAAACATATCATTTTTCCGCATCTTCGATCAAGAAAGTATGAATGAAAAATTATCGTACTTAGTAATAAATTATTTAATTAGCTCATTTGATCGGCATGCCCCAATAATAAATTCTAAAATTACAAAAAAGAAAGCCCCTTGGCTGACATTTGTATTACAACAAATGATGAAAGAACGAAATAAAGCTCTCAATAAGTATAAACGTACAACATTATTAGCTTATTTTCAATTATATAAAGATCTCAGGAATTATATAGATCAAGCAATAAAAAGGGAAAAAAGAGCATATTTTTTATATCAGTTTAATAACTCCTATTCAAAAAAGATGTGGCAAACACTAAGAACAAATTATTTTTTAAAAAATAAATATCGTAAGCTTTCTAAAAGTTTAAAGAATCCAAGTGAAATTAATAATTTTTTTATAAACTCCATTCCTAATGTTGCTTTAACAGCACCAATAATATTAATCCTTTCATTTTTTAATTCAAAAAAGTCGATGACACCTTTGTGTATGACAATATTTCTATAATATACTTCAATACATTGGGCTGTGATGGGCTAAATGTTTAACTTATTAAACTTTGTTGTCCTCTTATTGTACCATAATATTACACACATCATAAACTGTTGTCTCTCTCTTTCAAGCGACTGTTTAGAAAATGGCTATAGCACAAGTTATTCCTAAGAAACAAAAACCTTTAGAATACAAGGTTTAAGTATTCTACCTATGCTCTTCAAGATTCAAGAAAGATCAATTAAAGTACAGATGAGACAACACTTAGCAAACCACTTACTACTGCCGACTGTTTAATTTGGCTTTCGTAATGGCTACAGTTGTACTTACTTAATATAGTCGACGACATCATTGCTTCAATCGATAAAGGTCAGTGTACAGTTTTGGTACTGCTAGATTTTAGCAGAGTATTTGACGTAAAAAAAGTGTGAAAATTAAATCAAAACAGTCCGAATATATAACATTGAACTCGAGGGTGCCACAGGGTTCAATTTTGGGTCCTTTGCTTTTTTTAGTATATACCATAAATTTAATAAAATATCTAGAACAAGATTCATGTCTATGCCGATGACATAGATCTATCATAATTTTCCTCCGCAATTAGCAGATAATGCTTGTAAAACTATTTATAGGGAACTGGCGACGTTTATTAGGTTAGCTTCTGAACATTGTTTACTAATAAATTGTGCTAAATCCAAAGTAATATTATTATTTACGTCCCTCCAAAGAACTAATTCGACTAATTATTCATTTATTATTTACCAATATGGCCGGGCTTGACAAAAGCCCTTTGGCACTCTGACCTTAAGATCTTTTGTGTCATCCCTTAAGTTATTTATTGAGTGTCTTATGGGTCTAATTTGAGCCCTTTGAAGTACAAGATCAGCGATCTTGTGTTACAATTTCTATAAAGAGTTGCCTTACCGTTACGATGTTACTCTTTTTTGTCGTCCCAGCAGAATCTTCAGGAATCATTATCCACTTTGCCCATCTTTTATAGGTGTTTATTGATAAATTTAGGTCTTTCCTATTTAGGAGTAAAAGGTTGTTGATCCCACAGTAATGCTAGTCTAGTAGGCATTTGGCCTATTTGGCTTGTTCTAGGTTAAGCCAGTGTGTTGATTTCAGGACTTCCTCCCATCTTTTAGTATCTGATATAATATGTAAATGTCGACTTATTGCTGTTAAAAATGCCTAAAAGAAACGCCATTCTGCAAGCGAACAGAAACATTCCTTTAGATGTATCGTCAGGCGCGTGAAATAGTCAAACCCATTGATATTTTTATTACCTTGAAATTTATGTGTGAGAATACTGTCGAGTTAAGTTGTGTACATCACATTATGCACGACATCTTCTAGTTATTTAGTTCCATAAAGTGTTAATTAGGCAAATACCATAGCCATTGTGGTACTGACCCTTTAAGGGATGCAAAAGGGATTGTTTTGAAAGACTGCTTACCTAAAAGGTAAAGAGGTATTAGAGTATCAGAGTAATAATGAATAAATTTAATACACGATTGAGACGACCGATAAAACGTAATGGGGATTACGTCGTAAAATTTTTGTTTCACTTTACTTTAATAACCTTGGACAAATATGAGAATAGACTCCAAGTTTTATAGCGGTACTTTTACTTTACACACAACAGCAGCGATCATACATGAATTGTTATTTAAAAATCTGCCACATTTCTCTGATTCTTTTTTCGAATTATTGACATGTTTTTAGTGCATGCCTTATTGTTACTGTTTGACCTAACATTTTTTTCCAACAGCGGAGATTTTGGTATAAAGTTATATATAAATAAATTTAATGTACATTTTTGGTGCCAGTTGCATACTTATGCAGGATGAAGATCCATTTATCTTTTATAAAATGCGCAGTTTCGTGTACTTTCCAACAATTTGAATAAACTATTTTATTTACTTACAAAATTTACCATACTTTGGAAAAGTTTTTTGACGTTTTATGCAAATAATTATTTATTTCTTTGATTGATTGCAATGGTAACAGCTACCGAAAGTTTTCACTATCCTTTATCCTTTTATTAGTGTAAGTTTTATTATATCGATTACTCAATTAGAGATAAACTGTGTCTGATCTTTAGCAGTTAATAAAGCACTTTATTTTAATGGATCTTACTATTGTAAAACTGCAAAAGTGTGTCTATACATTGAGGATATTTTAAAAACAAAGTTACGATTTTTGGATTTTTAGTTTGTTTATTTGTCTGTGTGTTTGTGCATCATGCAAAAGCTAGCATACCAATTTTAATAAATAAATTTTTGCTTAACAGTTTTTGATTAGATTTCAAAACTGGTATACTTAGTGACATTAGAAGTGTTACACCCAGAATGAATAATTTTTTTAACTTTATTTTTTGGCAACATAATGACTATATTTAAAGCATGCTATGATAACAATACCAATATTTTTATCTTTGATAGTTTTTGCAAAAACAAAGTTTTTTGTGTGAAGAAATCGATTTATGAAAGCTGACTAGTAAAGACATTTTTGGTGTACCTTCGTCTATTTGTGTTAAGCGTAACAAAATGTCTCAAGTTCGAACATATTAAAATTATTACCATGTTAGGGATTTTGACAGGGAAGAATTGTTGCCTATTGAGATGTTGGTTTTTTATATCGCAAAATTGCCCTGTGTTTTAACTGCACTGCCTGTGTGTCATGTGTGGACAGAAGAAGGTAAAAGACAGAAGAAGACCAACTGGTCAACCGAGGCGTACCACAAAGCATTAAGATAGGTGCTGTAGACAACTAGCTCTGCGAGACCCTTTTGCTACTACAAGTCAAATCGCTGACCATTGATTTGGAGAAGAATGTAGACCTATTACCATGCATATCGCCACATTTGAGCCTTTGGACTTGTTTTATACTGTACACGTTTAGTGCTTCCTTTGACTGCGAACCACCGTCATCAACGTTTGAAAAAATTCAGAAAGCAGCATTGGGAGGCAGAATGGTATAATGTTGTATTTAGCGATAAATCGCGATTCTGTCTAAGTATGCACGATGGCTGTATAAGGGTAAGACGCCGGCACCGCCATGAAGAGCGACGTGATATTGGGTTTGCTGTTGAGAGGCATGTACACAGGACTGTTGGAGTAATGGTTTGGAGGGCTATTGCCCATGGTAGCCGATCACCACTTTTGTTTATTCGAGGCAGCATGACAGCTGCGCGTTATGTTTTTTTCAGCAAGACAACGCACGTACCCATATTGCTCATCAAATTAGGGACTTTCTCCAAGAAGCTGCCGTTAATGTTTTGCTTTTGCCACCCCGTTCACCGGATTTAAATTCCATCGAACAGGTGTAAAATATGATGAAGAGGAGACTTTTTTTACTGACCCTGGGCCAGTTAATTCACGAAGTTTAAGTTGCTTGGAACGAGGCGCCACAACCAGACATTGACCATCACATTTTATCAATTTCTAGATGTGTACAGGAGTCTACTCAGTTACGGATTACATGTTTGACTGACATTAGGTCCTCCAATGTGCACTTTGAGGGGCACAATCTACATTCGTACAGGTGGGTGGTTTTCTGCTCTTCTCCGCAATCGCAGAGCGTTGTGGTTGTTGGAAAGCCCCATCTGCTCAGATTTTTTTTTGATCTTGCTACACCTGACAGCATTCTGTTGATAGATTTCCACACTGCCCATTTTTCATTGTATCCAGCAGCTAAGCTCTCAGAGAAATCCATCCAGTGGCTGATCGATTTGGCTTTCCACCTATCTATTCGGGATTCCTGGTTTGGCATTGGCCTCTTAAGAAAATTTTTTCTTGATTTTAGCCTATGTTGGAGAGGTTGGTGGTCAAACAGGGGGTGCGTGTGTGATGTTAGGGCTTTGATTCTCTCCTTGTTCGCAGCAACTTCTCGGCGTATATCATGGGGGGCGATGCCAGCTAGATGGTGAAGTTTGTTTAGAGGTGTCGGTTTTAAACAGCCGGTGACAAGCCTGCAGGTTTCATTCAAAACGACATCAATTTGTTTGGTGTGGGTTGATCTATATCATACTGGACTTGCATACTCAGCCGTAAAGTAACAGAGTGCTAGGGCTGTTGTTTTTACTGTCTGTGGTTGCTTGTTATCATACGCAGCAAATTGTTTCTAGCACACACCTTCTGTTTTGTTTTGAGGCAGTGTTGTTTGTACGTTAAGGTGCGATCTAGCGTGACACCCAAGTATATTGGTGTTGAGCTGTGTTCCAATTGGATATTGGACCTGCAATACCACCTGCAATTTCCTGGATGCCTCTTTATTCCGTAGGTAAAACACACATAATTGGGTCTTTGATGGATTTGGCTTGAGCTGATTATGGTGATGGTATACATCAAGCTCTTCTAACGCCTTCGTTAGATCATGCTCCGCGGCTTTAAAAGTTTTTCCTTGGACTGCAATTGCCCGGTCATCGGCATAGATAAAACTCCTAGTGTCTTGGGGAAGTGGTTGGTCATTGGTATATACATTAAAGAGGGTGAGGGCTAATACACTACCCTGTGGTATCCCATTATTTTGGAGTCTCCATTGGCTTTGTTGGTTCTGGAAGTCTACAAAGAATCTTCGATTTTTTAGAAGATTTTGGATGAACACTTCTAATGTCAATGAGTCTTTTTACAATATTTGTAGCAGAATCGATTGTCCCAACTATGACATTAAGTGGCGCATTATTTAGATTAGATAAAAGGACCTTAAGCTTTTATTTTCATTGACTATAATTTAATGATGAGTGATGTCGTAACTCACTATTAATAATAAACTGTAACAGGAGTTCATCTATTTATTGACAAAAGGATATGGTGGTTTTTTAACCATCAAAACCATCTGCTTTCGCTCACAAGACCCATTAACATGTGCAGAATATGTCACCGAAATCATAAGGCTAGGTATGGACTTTTACATTCCTTATGGTACAATACGGATTCCCAACCCTAAACCCTGGTTCAACCGTGCAACCGTGTGGTGCGTGCTAAAAATCAAGCATATCGGCTCTGGTGCGAATTCCCGACAATTGCTAACCGAGAAGCCTTCGTCCACGCGAGGAACACCTGCAATAGAACGATTGACCTTGCCAAAGAATTCTACGACACGAGACTATGCAATAAGCTTGTCAATGCCCCTCCTGGATCAAAGACCTTCTGGTCTTTGGCTAAAGCCATAAATAAGAATTTCACAACTTCCTCGTTACCACCACTTGAGAGGTCCGACGGCACGACAGCCGTATCTTCCAAGGAAAAAGCGGATCTGCTGGCCGGAATATTTAGTTTTAACTTAACCCTCAATACCAATGGAAAACAACCCCCAACGATATACAGAATAAACTCATCAATGCCTAAGGTCGCTATCCGCCATCGCACTATCAGGAAAATCCTACTAAATCTTGACTCTAATAAGGCAGTAGGACCAGATGGAATTCCGACAATTGTCATGAAGACCTGTGCTCAAGAGCTTACCCCAGTTCTCTGTAGACTCTTCAAGCTATCATACAGCAACGGTGTATTTCCGTCCATGTGGAAAAACGCTAAAGTCCAACCCATTCCAAAAAATTATCAAATTAGCAAATTATCTGCCTACGGTCTCCCAACCAAACTGCGCCAATGGCTCATGAGCTTTATGCAAGATCGCTCCTTACATGTGGCAGTTGACGGTATATTTCTGATGCGTTAAAAACCAATGCTGGGGTCCCCCAGGGTTCCATCCTGTCCCCCACCCTATTTTTTTTACACATCAATGACCTCTTGAACACCACTACGAACCCCATTTACAGTTTCGCAGATGACAGCACCCTCAACTTTCACATCCTATCGATTACTTTCGGTGAATGATACAAATAGACTCGGGCAGGAACAGGTTGACTATATCAATAGAGATCTTGAAGCAATCGTCGAGTGGGGAACCAACAATCTTGTTCAGTTCAATGCCCAGATAACACAAAGCGCCACGTTTTCCAAAAAAGTAAATTCCTCAAATCACTCCATTACAATGTCCGGAAATACCCTTAAATCAACTCCCTCCATCTCAATTTTGGGAGTCACGGTATCTAATAATATGTCTAGGCATGACCATGTTGCTAACATCGCAAAGTCAGCAAGCCAGAGGCTAGGTTTTCTGTGAAAATCTAAATAGTTTTTTACTCCTGATCAACTGTTGACGACGTACAAGGCTCAAATCCGACCTCTACTGGAGTATTGCTCGCACATTTGGGGTTCAGTACCAAGGCATTCTCTTCGTCTTCTAGATTCCATTCAAAAAAGGGCCATTCGGTTGATAAACAGCTCAATTCTCACAGATACCCTTCACCCACTAGAACATAGAAAAAGAGTTGCAGACCAGACATTACTCTACAGATATTTCCATGGCAGATGCTCCAGAGAAATAAAAACTCTTGTACCACCACTGGCCACATTCGGCCGAAGAATTCGGCACGCTGATCAGTCTCACCCATTTACTCTCAAGATTGACACTACATGGACCAATCTCCATCAAGAATCCTTCTTTTACAGGGCTGCGACAGAATGGAATAAGCTTCCAAAATTAATTTTTCCAAAGAATGCGGGTTCATAATCATCTCCTTTCTATAATCACTCCCCCATCTAATACTAGCAGTGCGGGCCGTTCGCGGCCCACACTATAGGTGGCCCACACGATAGGTCTACCATTTTTGCGACTATTTTCGGTAAAAAAAAAGACTACAGTGGGGGGGTATGCCAGATGTTGTGAATGATAAGTATTTACAAAAATGTTAATGTCTTGCATGATTGTTTCAATTTTAACTGGAATGTACAGTTCACTGTTTGAAATAATGTCATGTTATCAAATAAAATTGTATCCGGAACGAAAGAACAAAATATTTCTTTATAGTTGAATGCAATTGAACATCATCAGCATACAAATAGAGAGAGAGTGTATGAACAAAAATAACTTACACGATTCGATTATTCTTGTTTACACATAGGGCGCTGCCAATGTGTGTCATCGAATCAACAGATGTGCAATGCAGTTACGGAATTATTAAGACTGGCAAATCAGAAAAAACAAATCAACGTTGCTTTATTGGAAAAGTTGTGTGAGTTATGTTTTTATTTTTGATATAGCACGTTGGAATGCGATCAATTATTAAAATTAATTAAAGATTTAAGTTTTACTTTGCATCAGAGTTAATTTCTAATTTGGAATTTATTGCTTGCACGGACCATGTCATTTTAATATATGATTAAAGGTATAAAACGAGATGTGCTGGGTTCGTCTAAAAGTTTTTAATTAAATTTTAGATTATCGTGGAATTTGGAGGTTATTTTAAAATCTTTTTTTTTAAATTATTATTATTTACTTCAACAACTTTCACTTCGCTAGTGCTACCAATTTATTATTGGCTCAAATGGTAATATATACAGTGTTAAAACTTATTACGATTTGGTAAAATGGAATAATTGAAACAAATATATAGTAGGTACCTATATTATGCAATTTTTTAATATTTGTTCACCACTATATAAACTTGACACCAAAAGTATCGCATAATTTTAAAAATTATAAAAAAATTATTGTAATCGTGAAGTAAATCTCAACCAAAAGTTTTAATTTACGTGCATGGTCTACTACACTTGTCAAAAAACCTAAATTCTGATTCTGTCAAGCAAAAGCAAAAAAAATCTTAAAAAAGAAAAATATTTATTTTGTTATTTCCGTTTGAAAGTCATTTGGTGCGGATATTTGTTGATAGAATCATTAAAAAGGTGCATTTGGATAAACATGTGTAGGTTAGGTTAGGTTAGGTATCATGTGAGTGGAGCGTGGTCGTCCCTCCACCGCGACCCTTAGTAGGTCTATTGTGGCTCACCCCTAGAGGCTACAGTTCTCCGCACAATCCAGCCCTTCTTACGAAGTTCATGGTTGTATAGGGTGAGATTTTTTTAAAATCAGTAGGTTCTAGGTTAGTGTAACCAAAAAATGTTGAACCTTATTCTTCCCTGGCCGGGGCATGAACATATTATATGTTCAGCAGTTTCGTCTTCCACTCAGCACAACCGACAGTCCGTTTGTTGGTTCAGACCTATCTTTCTGAGGTGGTATCTTAGACGACAGTGTCCTGTAAGCAGTTCCGTTAGAATACGCAGGTCATTTCTGCTCCATTCTAGGATCTGCTTAGTTGTGTTTCTCGAGGGTTTAGGTAGAAACGCCTTCGAGTGGGTTAACCCTGCTATATAGGACCAGTACGCGAGTATTTTTCTCTACGCCCAGTCCAAAATAATTGTTTTGGCGGCACTTGTTGTGACTCCAAAAACCGGTTCTGGTCCAGTGAACGCAGATTCGGCCCCCTTAAACATGTGTAATTTGTTTCCAAAACAAGCAGCAAAAATTGTGGTATAAAGTGAAGATAGAAGATCGCAGCAGTATATAGCCAAATTTATTGGTTGTTCGCGCCATAACGTTTTATTTAGTTTAATTTGTAGACATCAAAAACTGCTACCTGGTGAATACTCCCACTAACACGCTTAAATCTGTGAAATTATGTATAACGCTAGCCTCGCCCTCATATTTGAAAAGTACCCATTTATTCTCCCGTACTCTTAGCATTTCAATCTTCGCTTAAGGCACTATACTTCTTTCATTTTGTTTTCGCAATTTGTTATCACGTGTTTATTCACATGTTCAAGACATTAACTTTTCCGGTTATGTTTTGTTTCAAGAAGTTAGCTGCCAATTGTTTTTCGTAAATGCTAAAAGTTAACGCACTTATGAGCCGAGGAAGTGTGCTGGAGGAGCGGTAGCCTACCAGAAAACTGGTACAAGGCCGTTATCGTTCCGCTTTATAAGGAAAAAGGTTCACAGCAGGATTGTAAGAAATATCGAGCCATTAGTTTACTCAGCATCATCGGCAAACTGTAAGTGACGAATGAAACTGATAAAAAGATATGGGATGTGAAAGCAGGATTTTTGAAGAGGAAGGAGATGTATGGATCAGATCTTTTCATTACGAGGCACAGTCGAAAAATTCTTGGGTAGAAGTCAAAAGGTCTACTGCGCTTGAGACTTGAGACTTGAATTGTTATAGACATTGTCTATGTATGGGATAAGCGGTAGTTTGATACGAGCACTGAAATCACTTTTCATTGCTTGCATCAGGATAAACGGAGCTTACACGGAGTGGTTTAACATTGAAAAAAGGTGTAATACAGGGATGTGTGGCTTCACAATATCTGTTTAACTTATACATAAAAGGCTGTTTAAAATACTACAAAATGATGTCTCCAGAGACCGTTATGTCCGAGTAAGCAATAATTCTTTTAAGATATTGAAATTAGAGTCCGAATCCCTGTTCATGCAACATTGTTAACCAGTGCTCACCGTGTGGCACGTTTGATATTAGCAAGAGAACATGGGAATTGGAATATGAACGACTGGACTAATATTCCTTTTACAGATGAGTCCAGATTTGCACTCTTCGGATTCGATAGACGTATCCCAGTCAACAGGCGTCAAGTTGGGTGATTTGTCCAGTGCATCATAAGACCAGCTAGGAATTTTATAGATGACTTCATTATTTTCTTTTTGAGGGTCACGCAGCGTTAACCATATTTCGTATATTGAAGAAGTTCTTAAAGAAAATGTGGCACAATTTTATTGTTCGTCCGCACGTTGCTAGAATAACAGCCGAGTATATTTATAAAGTTAGTATTCAAGTTTAAGAGTGGCCAGCAGTAAATCCAAACATAAATTATATAGAGTATGTTTGGGACTTCCTAGAATGGCGCATAAGATCTCGTAATATTTCTTCGATCGACCAAGATAAGCTAAAACACGCTTTAATAGACGAATGGACAAGTTAAGGTTTAAAGTTTATTAGGAATTTGATAAGAAGCTTTTCAAAACGAATGACAGCTGTCATTAAAGCTAGATGTAGCAATAACAGTTACTAAAAATCGTTTTCACTGTTCTTAGATTAGTTTTTGTAACTCAAGATTTTTCTGTTTTTGGTGGAATAACGTTATTTTAGTGGCAATTTTTTTCTTAGTTTTTCATTTTCAATAACCAAACTTTATGAAAATTTACTGGATATCATTAAAAAATAAATTAAAAGGTAATAAAAATTAAAACATTCATATTATGCGATACTTTTTGTGACGAGTATATTTGATAGAGTATATTGTTTTGCAATGTCAATTTCGAAACGAATCGAAAACATAGGGAGCTGTACAATTAGTCTGTTTTAATAATTTCAGCAGGAATGCACACATCCCCAATTATTTTTGACAACAGATAATAAACTCGGATTTTATACTTAAAACCAGAAAAATATATTTGTATAATGAAGTTTTTTTTTCAAATCAAAATTGCGAATTCGATCCTGTTACATTCAATAAACCATTTCTTTCGGCAAACGTTTCTCCAAACGGCATATCTGTAGGGATGATAATCGTCAGTAATATCGTAACAGCCGAATCTGAATCCCCTTTTCATATTTCCATTTAATTCTTGTAACCAGTGAGTGAAAAGAAAGTAGATCTTTTGCATTTAGTCCAGAAAGAGGGACCGGTGATTCATAGCAAGGACGATAAGTTATATAAGTGCTTGAGAAGTAAAATTTCTCACGCTTTTTAACGAAGCAACACAAGGGCAAGGGTCTCCTGTACTTTACTTTACTACAACTTCTTAAAAGATGACTTTCAATTTCAGACTTTATATAATATATTTAGTGAGCCAAAAAGCGGCAGTTTGTGTGTGACACAATGTTGCCATCTAGTTTTTATACAAAGTACTCAAAAATGATTTTACCTTACCTTTCCTTTCCTTTTCAAAGCTTATTTTTGTCGTTACATTCATTACGCCTACATACGAATATGTAACAGTTTAAATTACAACGAGACACAAACATTAAAATCGTAATATTCGTTATAGTGTAACCATCGCAATACGGTTACTAGAGCGGATAAGATACAACAAGGATGATCTTCTCTTAAAGTGTAGCAAAAAAGTTTTATTTACATTATTTGTCTTTAAATCAGATTTTAATCAGCAACAATTCATTTACAAGTAAAGGAAGAATAGTCACTACATGTTGGTATACACCTATTATTTGCTATCTAGAAGAATCATCCTACCCTACCATAATTGGAGAACTCGAGAGGCTACAGCAACAAATTTTTCGACAATACTTTTGAGTTAAATCAGAACGATTTAAGTTCATGTGCCCTTTTGTTTGGTTGTAAGCAAAACTATTCGCATTTTTAATTACCGTTGAGGGCGCTCAGATATGTAAACATATATGGAGGACTGTAAGTTATGTCAAAGACAGAGTCTGTTTTACTTTCATCCACTTTCCTTGTTATTTGTTGTGATTTAGTTGTGTTGTTTAGTGATTTTATAGGAATAGTAGATTGTTGAAAGAAGCTCAACGTCGCATTTTTTTAAGTATGATTAAAACGATACAATTATAATCTAGGATTTGATATTGTATAAACTGGATTCATAATTTATGAGTAACATTCATGGCTAAGGTATTTACCTGGAGGTATAATATTTAAAAAAAAACCATAAGGCGCTTATTCTCTAGAGCACGAACGTGAACGAGGCAAGGCGAATGCGAATGAGCGGCAAACTGTATGCGGTTGTGCGACGCACGGACCGAGGCAGCTCGAACGCCATCCGATGAGAGTCGGTAACTTTGACAGCATCAAAGAAAAAATCGGGTTAAATGTGGACCGCATTTGTGGATAAAACTGCCTCGCTTCGTATAGCAGTCAAGTCCTGTGAACCAAGCGTCATTTTTTTGTTTTGGTTTTAATTATTGTTTGCACAAAATTAATTGGGATAATAAAAAAACTTTAAGTTTATAAAATAATATGAAAATCGGCCCCATTCTGTGGAAAAAGAGTAATAAATTACTATTATTTTTTTCGAAAATGACCCTTTTCTTCCTCATCCACCATTCTATTTAAAAATGTCTGGCCTCTGCTGAACATCGAAACTGCAATATTTCGGGCATGTTATGAGAGGCGAAAAAAACAGTTTACTGCAGAACATCATGCAGGGAAAAATTTATGGTAAAAGAAAGCCGTGCCGCAAAAAAGCATCATGGCTCAAGAATCAACGTGACTGGTATAAACTCAACTTAAGCTCTCTGTTCAGACTTGCCGGCGACAGAGTAAAAATAGCCTTGTTGGTAACCAACGTTCTAGAAGTACATGGTACTTAAGAAGAAGAAATAAAATGTCCATTTGGTGCTAATTATGTCATAAACCATCATTACATGTTTTGAATTTGATTTTTTAGGAAATACAAAAGCTACCTTATATTTTGTGCATGAATCCAGCTCCTTGACAATTTTTGCAAATCAACTTGGAGGAAAAAAAACCTTGTTTCTATTGTCAGGTGCAGTTAGGAATAGCCGTGTTAATATAGACAAACTGTGATTTAATTTTATATTCAATATTGTGGTACAGAAATATGAAAGGCAATGGAAAAAATCTAAGTGGTGAATGGTTTTTTGGGTTTTTAGGCCGTCGTGAGTCTGAGATCATTCTTGATGTTTCGCCATCGTGAGTGGATGGCATCTTCGGGAGATATAATTTTGTCGGCTATTTAAGGCTGACGGTTTGTGACATTTGTATGTCACGATCGCAGGTTATATACATTTTGGTGGGTGGGGCATATTTCAGGGCTGTTCAGGAATTGGTCACGTTCCGGAAATTCATTTTTCTTATGTTTGTGAGGAAGCAGCGTTGTATTTTGAAGTACAGGTACAGGTATCCATGTCCCATTTATTTGAAGTGTTTCCTTAGATCTAGAAGTTCTGGTGGTGTTTATCTATATCAATCGCTTCTCTATAAAGCCTCGGGTAATATGCAGATGTGGTACATAAAACTTGGGTGTCTTCGAATGTAATTCTGTGATCATTATTATTGAGTGTGTGCTCCGCGACGGCAGTTGGCTTTGTGTTCTTTTATCCTGGTGCTAATGGACCGTTTAGTTGTTTCAATGTAGACACTTCCACAAGTGCATGGCATACAATAAACACCTGCAGAACTTAGTGGGGCTCCCTTATCCTTGGCAGATTTAAGATGGTACTGGAAAAAAGATTCAAAAAAATATCACAACCAGTGTGTATAAAATCGACTTAACCAAATCTGGTAGATTTTGTTGGTTGATGCTTATATGCAGCTTGAAGTCGAGCTTCAAACAATTGTCCAAGTTAATACAAATCTGGCTTAAATATGCTTTGTTTAAAAATTCACCGTTTTGCGAGAAAAATGAAAGTTTATAGTTCACTTCCAATATTAACGAGAGATATCCGGAAGTTTAACTGCTTGAAAAAACATAATACCGGAAGATTAAACATCTTAAAATCATAAAATCACCACACGCTAACAGCGTCTTTACAAAAAATGGCGGAAAGCAAGCGCTTTGAACAGAAGCTAGATTACGAATAAATAGTGGCCGACACAAAATGCACCTACTTTGTTTAATTTATCATTGTTAATTTAGCGACCGCAAGTCGAAAGTATTTGCCTATCAACAACAAAGCATGAAAATAAAATTTCTTTCAAAAAATTTTAACCTGATATTTAATAATTAATTAACAATTTAAAAAAATAATGAGCGTTAGTTATTTTTTTTCTTATAGTGCATCTCCTATCGGAGGTTTGCTATCATCACAGCTATCCGGACCTTATTGACTGCAGCTCGAAAGAGTTCAACGTTGCTACAATTAAACCAGTACCTTAGATTTTTAAGCCCAGACACACGGCGGTTTTCAATATTCCTCCTTTCACCAATCTTTCCCTCAACTATCAGCTGGAGAAGTGCGTATTTGGGTCCTCTCAGTATATGACCTAGATATTGAAGCTTTCTCTTTTTTATGGTGTTGATGACTTCACATTCCTTATTCATCCGATTTAGGACTTCCACATTAGATATCTTTTCTGTCCAGAGGATACGCCACATTCTACGGTAGCACCACATCTCGAAGGCTTGTAGTTTGTCTGTGTGATTCTTCTTAAGATTCCATGCCTTCACTCCATACAAAATCGCGGAAAACACGTAACAACGCAGCATCCTCATCCTAAGTCCAATCTTGATATCTCGATTAGTGAACAACTTTTTTATTTTTGTAAATGTTGACCTGGCTATCTCTATTCTCTTTCTTATTTCTCTTATTTGGTCACCAGATTTTTCTATCCAGACTCCCAGGCATTTGTATGACTGCACATTCCCTATTAAGATGTCTGCTACTGACACGTTTACATGGTTGTGATTTTGGGGGAACTTTGTAACTACCATTAACTTGATTTTCTTAATATTTATTTTTAGACCGTATTCGTTACATCGATCATTTAATTTCTCTAGAAGATGTTGTATGTCTCTTTGATTGCTCGTTAACAAAACGGTGTCATCAGCATATCGCATATTATTTATAACCTCTTCGTTAATAATTATTCCTACCGATTCTTCTTGCAAGGTTTCTTTAAAAATGGCTTCGCTATACAGGTTGAATAGTATTGGCGATAGGATGCATCCTTGTCTTACACCACGACGGATTTCCATTTCCTCTGTTGGCTGGTTTTCTACCTTTGTATTCGCTCCCTGGCCCCAGTATAGGTTGCTAATTATTCTCACATCGTCCAAGTCAATGTTTTTACTGACAAGTAGCTGATGTAACGTGTCATGTTTTACTTTGTCAAAAGCTTTCTCAAAATCGATGTAACATGCAAACACATCTTGGTTCATATCGAGAGAGCGCTGGAAAAGAACGTTTATTCCAAAGAGCGCCTCTCTTGTTCCAAGTCCTTTGCGGAATCCAAACTGCGTGTTGCTCATGTCCTTCTCAAGTTTTCTGTATATTCTTTTATGGATGATTTTTAAAAACAGCTTTAAGGTGTGACTCATGAGTGCAATGGTCCGGTAGTCTGAGCATTCTCTTGAGTTTGGTTTTTTAGGTATAAGTACATAAGTAGATGTCAGCCATTGCTAAGGGATTTCTCCCCTATCATAAATATTGTTAAAGAGGTCCAGAAGAATATCTATCACATCGTCATCAAAAATTTTGACACGTTCTATGGGTATTTGATCAGGACCAGCAGCTTTTATAGTTTTATAGTTTCCAAAGCATATTCTATTTCTATTTCTGATCTTAATATTTATTTAGTTATTGGGTAGTAGCAAATATGAATATTTATTGTGTTGTTGTTAAGTATATAAATTAATGTATCGTAAAAAGTATAATTTTGCTGGCTCCTCCAGATACACATTCCGACTTATTTTGGTAAAAGTAACAGCAATATTTACAAATAAAGCAATTCCGTTAACTGTATCCAGAAGGATAGAGATTGTTTAACTACAAGAAAAAAAGTCAAACGAAAAGGTATTTGAAGGTAATCAAAAATCGGATGCGTTGTTGAAGATATCGAACATCCGGCAACAGAGCCATGGGTAAAATTCATTTCCCTCTGCGATAAAACTTTGGGACGCAATCAAATTATTCACCATATTGTGGCGCGGGTATCAAACTGAGAACTGATAACAAGAGCATTTAAATTGATTGACTAACTGACTTTTCTAAAATGCGAAAATTGAAATTGTTTTCAAAGTTTCTCAAACGCGATAATCGGCTATGTTCCTTACAAATCCCACCGCTACTCTAATGGTAATGACTTAAAAGGAAAGTTAGTTAAATGTGCATAACGTGTGTTTATCAACCGAGATTTACATCATTTTTGACGTAAACTTTTTCTTCTCAACTTCTACTTCGTCTTACATTTTAACTTTTATCAACATCGCTGTAATTGAATGAACTTGACGCTGAAAGTCATTCTCAAAACATCATATCAGAATTTAAATAAATTGTTACAGAAAATATTGATAAAAATTCTATCCTCAACAGACTAAAGAAGGCCTTTGTAACTTTGCGACATTTTCTTTCAATCCTAAAAAATAAAAAAATTAGAATTAGCGTCTAAATATGTATAATTTAAAGTCAAAATCAATTACCAATTTGTTAAATTTATTACACAAGAGAACATTGATTCTGCGGCATGGTCAATTTCAGGTAAGTCTGGTCTACTGAATACAAAAAATTTTGATTTGTCGAATACATGCATTTAAAAACTTTTATTCTCAAATGATTAAATAATTACGATAAATTTAAATTTTAAATAAAGTCATTTAACTAAGAAAAACCCTAAAGTATAGGGCTGCACCCTTTTAATTCACTTTCACTGTTGCTTTTATTCTGAATATTTAACATTTCAACATTATCACAGCGAACATCTGATAAGGTAGTAAATATAGGTATTGGCAAATCTTCGCATGCAGCGTTGGTGGCTTAGCGGATTGTATATTTTGATTAACCCAAGAGTACTTTTTGTATCGGATCACATTTTGTATCATCAAGGTGGTTTCTTGGCTTAGTCCATGTCATCGCTATTCCAAAAGTAAGCACTTTTTCGTCCTCCTTGATTCCAATATCAAAGAGACTCCACGCAGGGCTTGGAAACTCTGTGTGGAACCCAACATTTATCTTGTTGTCCAAGTTGTTTTCCAAATTATGCTTGGTAAGTTTATTTACAAAATCATTTTTTGCTTTTTTTGAAAAAATTTACCACGTATGAGCAGAATTGAACTAGATAATTAACACAAGACTAGCGTACAGAATTCATACTTTTTTCTAAACAATAACGCCCGATAAAATAAATAAATTACCCAACTAATTTTTTAGCAGACAAAAATGTTGAACTAGTTGTTATCAGTTGAACTCTCGAACAACAATAAATATTTGTCACGATACATAAAACGCGTTGATAAAAGTAGCCTAATTAAAAACTTATACTTTTGATAGCATGGTTTATCATGAGCTTTGGAGTCAATACAATGGGGGAGACCCCTAATTTTTTAACAGCATAATCGTCTTCTGTATGTCCAAAAACTACCATTTATAATTTTTTTTATTTTTTATTTGGTCTATTTCATGAATAAAAAAATTTAATACACGGATTTGATTTCAAACATACAATTTTATGCGCGATTTTCAATAGTTGCTCTCATTGGTGTAATGCAGTGTGACGTACTAAACCCTACACGCCGATCGACCTTGAGCTGACCAATCATAGATAATTGTTCAATGCGCATAATGCACGAAATTTCTGTCACATTACGCTGTCGTATTCTTTCTGTGCTTCTGTGAACAAATGTCAATTTTCATCAATAGCAGTGTTGCCGCACCAAAATACAACAACCCATTCTCGAAATAATAGATGGAAATGAATACAATACACTCTGTATTAATTTTTAATTGCCTATTAAAATTAACAATTGGAACTAATATAATAATCCCTATTTATTATTTTAAGTCCTTATGTACCAGTATAATTGTCAAAGGCTGAGACTGGTCCCTTAATAACGGCGTATATGAAGCATGTACTAAAATTTGCTTGCCGGACAGCTCTCAAATAAAGGGAAGCACTAATAGATTGGTTTCATGTAGTAGGTACGCCCTATATGTATGTACGTTATTCACTATTACGGTAGTACAGACGCTTATTATATGATAATTCGCCGAACAAATTGATTTTTTGAAAAGAACCGTGTTTTTTGGTAACCTGTTTTTTAGTCATCTTTATTGATGCTATTTATTGGGAAAACTATGTATTGTATTATTTTTAAGGGAAACGTAAGGTCGTTGATTAATCAGTTTTAAAATCATTCGGCCAAACTTAATCAATGACTTACGAAGCATATAATATTATCTCGATCAGATCAACATTGTTTTAAAGAAAGGCCAGGTCAAGAGTACCAACAACCGACGAGCATGTATGAGAGCACTGATGAAAGTAAAGGAAGCAAAAGATGTGTGTAAGAACCGTAGCAAGTGGAAGGAAGTGGTCTCTGCTTACCCCTATGGGAAAAAGGCGTGACTTTATGTATGTATGTATAATATTAAGAGACAGATGTGGGAATTGTTCTCCGTTTTTAAGTACACTTGGTCCACCCACTATTTTAAAACGGCATAGCCTGCTGTAGTCCTCCAATTTAACATGGCTAAATGCTCTTGGACACTAATTAGTTTAACGATTGTTGTTCCAGTTCACCCGCTGATTCAAGTTCGAAATCAGTTAGTGGGAGCCCCCGTAAACACGGATGTCACCCTACAGTGTCACGTCGAGGCGTCCCCAAAAGCAATCAACTACTGGACTAGAGAGAGTGGTGAGTATGGAAGTCTCAGACCTAGGAGAATACTTGACAATGCGCTGACCGGCACTTAGCCTGTGACAGTGGTATCATTGGGACTGGATCCCAACGCGGAACTTTACTTTATTATTGTTAAGTTACATTACATCAACATCTCCGTTATTATAGAAAATTGCCAATTAATATACCAGTCGTTGGCCGCTTTTGTCGTAAACAATTTACATTTCCTTTGAATTAAACCAAACTTTTAATTAATTGATTTATTATCCAACAATACCCGAGTATAAAATTACTATCAATAATTTTATCATTAACACACAGATACTAGTACAGTGCAAGGAACCGATAAAAGATGCTCAAAGTGTTCAGCAAACATTGCATCTTACAAAAAGTTAATTACGTAAATTATCGCAAATCTTCCTGGCCTGTAGTTTTTAAATTCAGATTGGATTCGTGTCTTCATATCCTCGAATCTTGACAAAATAAACCTTTTTTTTTTAGTACACCCAAGCCTGCAAAACTCATTGGTGTGATATCAGAGGACCGTGGAAATCATTCAGTGATACTTCTCCCAATCCATTCATTAAAGTTTTTAACTCAAAAGTTCTTCACAATAACACCATAATGTGGAGGTGTTCATCTTGTTGCCATATCAACTTTTCCTTAACCGGATGCAGATATTCATAAAATGAACTATTTTCCAGTTCTAACAACACTTCCTTGAAGCTTATCTCGGTACTTTACAAAATTGACAGTAAAGTTAAAAAAATAAGGCCCGGTTAGGTTACCGCTTAAAATCCCTGTCCTTACACACACGCCAAGAGAGTTTAACTCTGTCTCCATCGGCACATGGTGATTCGTAGAATCCCGTTAGACGTAGTTTTTCTGTTCACGTCGCTTTATCATTCCAAAGAATAGTTTTGTAAACGTTAAGATGGACTGATAATGTACAACTCGCAGAATCCCTTATACCTGTCTATATCATCTTTATTTAAGCCTTGAGGTAAAGTAGAGCTATATGGTCCCAATTGCAGATTTTTTTGAATCCTCGTAGGCTTGTTCTTGTTATATACTCCTTGGACGCTTTTCTTTGAAATTTAGTAGGTGACTGCACAACATGCTTGGGCCTACCCAAACAAGGAAGCTCCGCTACCGACGCAGTCTCTTTAAATCTTAAATTTAATTTACGAACACTTTGTCGAGATGAAGGATGGACGTTTGGAAAACGCTCCATAAACAATTTACAAGCATTACTGTTATTATGGTAATGTTTCCACTATGTTTGCAAAACAAATATTTCCCGTTAACTTTCCATTCATTGTTCTCAGATAATAACAAACAACATAACCTCAGACTACTAATGTCAACTGATTTATGCGTACAACACACTTTTTAAGTTTACAACTATCACTACGCTATGCACAACAAAGCTTAACGATTTTTGGTGACAACTGATTTATGACCTTCCCTGTATAATTCATTTTAAATCACACGTACATGCTATATTTATTAATATGTTTTTAGGTGAAATGATCATATCAAACGACAAATACTTAATGTCAGAAATCAACAACATGTATTACAGTGTGCAGATGAAACTGATAATTAGAAGATTCCACAAAGGGGATCTTGGTGGATATAAATGTATATCAAAAAATTCCATAGGTGATGCCGAAGGTAACATTAGACTTTACGGTAAGTCTTTACATTCATAGTGTAAGTTTTTACTACAAACAAACACGTAAAATCCAAAAATTATTTTACACAGTTTGAAATAAAGCACTAGTCTCAAAATTTTCTATTTACCTTGAGAACCAAACATATAATTTGGGAATATCAAACTGACTATGAAAATGCTCACCAGAGATACCAACTGTTATGTATTTTGATCTCGTGAAATATGAATATTGACTGATAACTAAGACCGTAACTGAATATTTTATATTCATTTTGTTCAAAATACAAATGCTTCTTTCAACATTGAATTTGAATATTAAATTGTGGTGGCATGCAAATATTATCGCGAATAAAAATTTACATTTAATTTTGTGTTTTTTAATTTTTTTTTTCTATTTTGTAGTAACGGACGTAATTTTTTTACAAAAAAAATATATTTTGACTTGTGCGAAAAATATGAAAATTATTTGTCCATTCAAAGTGATATTGGGTACATAATTTTTCTCAGCGTTCTGTATTAAATATTCTCCATACATATTCCAAATAAAATCAGACCGGGATTTCTATAAAATTCAATAGCAATTTTTTCAGACCGAGTTTCCCTCTTGACGGTATGCAAAACACATTGTTTTTCGTTTCGATAAAAAAAAACTGCAGCTGGTTTAAAATTGTTCCTGGATTTTCCATACCGGAAGTAAGTTTTTGAAGGTTCCCAGAAAGAGAATGTTCAATTCTGCTCGTCGTTTATATTATTCGAATAAGTTGTTTATTGAATTGTTAACCAGAAAAGAAGAAAGATCTGGATAGCCAAGGAGAGGAAAAATACGAATGACTGCTATAAAAATAAAAAGATCGGGAGGAAAACCTCCGACTCGAATTGAACACTCTTAATGGAAACATGCAGGGTCGGTTAGGTTTTTCTGTTACCCTGATCGCACACATCGCAAGTGCCTTGCGCTAACCAACGTCTGAGGAAATTTAATCAAATTCTTTTTCATTATCCGTCGATGCAAATCCGTATTTTTCCAATATATTTATATGTTTTACTTAATTAAAAATAACTAAACAAAGCATTACAAAATACGCGACAGTGGCGCGTAACATACTAATCGCATGTTAAATTCAAACAAATATTTATTGATAAAAAATCGTCATACATTTTAAATATTGTAGTGTTTTTGTAAAACAATGTATACGAGTATATTTTTAACATTGTGAAATTATTGGACATGATATTTAAACGAAAAACTGGCGTGCGACTCGGGGCGCCCGACAGAAGTGATAACTTCAAATGATTTGCGAAGAAACTATTAAATATTGAATGTATTTAACGTAACAAATACTTAGTTTATTATAAGAATTAAAATGATCATTTGGGTAAGGATTATAAATAAATACAAAATTTTTGGTAAATTAGTGACATCATTAAATTTTTTTAAGAAAGTGAACAGTTTATTTATTCAATATAAAATATATCTTATCTATAATATTGAACATTCTTCAACAGATACAGTTTATTCGCTTTCATTTACATTATCATTATCCAAGCCTACAAAAGTAACAATGGGCGTATGGTATCTATAATAAGAAACAACAGTTTTACGCTCAATATTACCAAAAAAAACTTGCAAATACTACATCAAGACTAGTAGTAGCAATATTCTTATTAATTATAAAAAACGAACGGCCACCGCCTTTTTCTGACATCGAAAGAACGTAACGACGACAACGACGACGACGACCCCTCCCAACTATGAATATTACTTTTCGACATGTAAACTTTGGTAATGTGGTGGCCGAATTAGACTACTGTCTGTTTAGCACGGCAGTGTGTTTAGGTTTAAATCCCCGAGCAACTTTTATTTTTAACAAACATGACGTCACAAATATAATTTGTATATCATTCAATTTGGACGTTTGAAGTAAGAGTGCGTGGTGGCTGAATGGTACAGCTATATGTTTAGCACATCAGTGTATTCAGGTTCAAATCTCATCACAAATATAATTTGTATATCATTCAATTTGGACGTTTAAAGTAAGAGTGCGTAGTGGCTATATGGTACAGCTATCTGTTTAGCACGTCAGTGCATTCAGGTTCAAATCCCCGAGTAAGTATTCAACTTAAAAAATATTAAAATATCGTTACGCTTTTGGGAATGCGACCAGGCGCCCGAAAAGTTCACAGCGTGCCATATGAAGTTATAACTTCAAAAATTTGAATATCGTTATCCATTAATATGGACTGTATACCTGAGAGTCAAATGCAGTTTAATTTCCGACAATACCAAAATCACTCCTTACCTTATCTATAGACTACCATTTAAGTTGATCAATGAGGTTTTCTTGGACAGCTGTACCTTCAATCTTCTTCTCCAATGGTGCAATCACTTACTCACAAATTAACGTAACTTCTGATATTGTTCTTTCAACTTTCATTCGAAAAAATAATTAAGAATTTGGTACATGCATATAGTCATGCCTTTTTTCCGTAGGGAAAGGCAGAGACCACTTGTTTCTACTTACTGCGATTCTTACATCTGTCTTTCGCAGCATTGATCTTACTTTTATGCTTTTTCTGCTTCTACATAAGTGTAGCGACCAGCACTCCTCTATGCACAGCCAGTCGTACCTTTTTTGACCATTTTGGCTGCTCATAAATTTATTCAGCGTCTCATTCATTTGTTTTCCTGCCAATACCCACAATTTCACTGAATCTATATGAAACCATTACGTGCTGCCATTTTTTAATAATGACTCTCACTCATCATTTTCTTCTGCCATGCATAAGTGCTGGCCGGATTAAATCTTATTACCTATTGTGCCAATGCGTTTGGGTGATTTTAAATACAATGAGCATACTATGCTCATGAGCATAAATTTGGAAGAAGTAGGATATTTCTTTTTTTTACGGTCTCCATACGAAGGTCACGAATATAGCGTTGTTGAGTACATACCACGAAGCGTTTACTATAATTCTTATTACTTGCAACTGATATCTTTTTAGAATTTCTATATTTAGGTCAGCTACTGTGCCCCACAGCTGTATTCCATAACTTCATATGGATTTTAAAATGTGTATGTGAGCATTTACAAACCTACGATTAAACAAATTTAAATGTTATTGAATTTGAAAAAATTAAGCATGCATTAAAATATCAGTTTTGGTTTAGAGTTTATTTACAAAAAAGCTGGTGCGCCGCCTCTGGTAATGTATGTATTGACTTTTAGAAAAAGTATGTACGATACACAAAGCAAGCAGTAAGTGAATGTTAGCAATTTAAAAAAAAACCAATTTCATTTTATTGTCACCGATTTCTGCAGAAGTCTCATCAACATTTCATAGTTTCAAAGCCGTATATCAAAAAGTAAGCGGAAGTCGAATCTCCGGATTAAGTGAGACAAAATGTTAGTAAGAATCATATATTTACGAGAGAAAATCGATAAGCAAATGAAAATCTATTTCTATCCCTAATCGTTAAACTTCATTAATTTAAAAAAATTAAATTGCCAGTTTTTGGAAACGAAATGCTAAATACAATCAATATTTCTCTGTTTAAATATCCTTCATTGTATGATGAGATTGGCTACAAAAAATTGTATATTTTTAAATGATGAGAAATTGCTTACTGTTGATGTTTTTTTTTAACTAATGTTTACTGTATGTTATTTTGAAATTCAATAAGGTGGAACTAAATATAAGAGAAGAATTTATTGGTTTTATTCTTCTATTAGTGTTCCGAAATGATTAATTATCTAATAGGATAATTCTTTAATGTTTAATTTGTTATTTACAGAAGTAGAAATACCACAACGTGTAGAAGTAATGGAAGAGACCAATCAAAAGTCAAATGATGAAGAGGAAAACGACACTGAAAATATAGATAAACGTCTATACAATGGATTCCAAGGACCTTTTAGCGAAAATAAACAAAACAACTTACCTTTAAACGTCAGTTCAACATGTTCTATAACAAAATTTCACAGACTTTATCCTGTTCTACTGATATTGCTTCAGTTATACTAGAGAAGTTTATGTCGGTCTACTAACATTTTGAACAAATTGGTCAAAAGAACAATCTACCAAATTCTGTACAATATCAATTTTTTCAAACCAATATTTACTGAATATCCATCCGCTTACTTCGTTGCAAATGTGTATGGTAAATCGACTGTTTTTTGACGGTATCGACTTTGGTATGTTGACTTGTACCATATTGTTTGTGACTCAGAAGGGCAATGCGAGGACACATTGTACAATTATGTGATATGTGCCAAATCTACATGTGCTTCGCTACAACCTATTAAGCTGTGTGTTACCGTACCCTTCATTAAAAAGCCAAGTGATTACGACTAAAATATTTTTTAATGACAAAGTTCTTTTGTTGCCCTTTTTGTCCTAGCTATCGGACAAACAATAATTACTAATATATACTGTTTTTAAATTTAATATCGATTGCAATAGGAGAACTAAAATTTTCAATGATTAGCATTTAGCAATTCCTTCTTTATTAGAGACTTTGTTTTCAGTGCTAACCATATTCGGGCTGTAATTCTTCACAATTACCTTTCCTACAAATCATATGCCGATGTTGCGTTCTCTATTTGGGTTTTGCACGTGTACAAACTGAATAAGGAGATATTTACTCCGATTGCAGTCTATGTTTTAGATTAAACTATCGATGACTTTATACAAACATTTCGTTTATGACAAACGGCGTTTAAATTTATTTCAACGACCACAAACAACTTAAAGATCGAGAAAACTCAAATTAATCAAAACTAACTGTTTCTCATCTAATTTATTAACTAACTATGCATGGATTTCAA
>OX467708.1:60479020-60486520 GCA_950111635.1 Agelastica alni
TTGTGCTGCTCGATGGTAAATGGAAAGAGCATGTTGTGGAGATAAGGGTGTGATCAGAGTTTCCAAGTGGGGCACAAACTTCTATTCTATACGGGTCAGGATTGGTGGTGAGGAAAAGATCTAGTGTATTGGCAGCCTTGTTGTTGACATCAGGGATGCGGGTTGGTAGCTCGACCAGTTGTTCTAGACCATGAGTGATGGCGAAGGCCTCAGCTTGACGACCTGCATCATCAGTTTTGTTAGAGAATTTGAGCCAGGCAGCGTTATGTACATTAAAGTCCCCCATGATTATGGTTTCAGCTGTTGGATGGTTCTCCTGAATGTAGTCCAGTTTGAGTGATAAAAACTCAAAGAGGTTGTTATATGAAGGTTCATTAGGTGATAGGTAAAGGCAGCAGAGGAACTTAGTCACTTTGGTATCAGATAGCTTAAACCACATCACATCAAAGTCTTTCGGTTCCAAACTCTCTTCACGCTGGCATGAAAGGTTAGCCTTAGCGTAAAAGCAGACTCCACCTTTGAACCTGAGTCGAGAATGGAGTTCGTAACCAGGACAAAGCATATGGACCTTGTTGGTGGACGAGTTTACTTGTGTTTCTGTTAGAGCCAGAATATCCGGTTTTTTCGTCTGTAGGTGATGGTGGACGTCATTGATGTTCTTGTTGAGTCCACGGATGTTGCAAAAATTAATCTTTAATGTTGAGTCCCCTCGAGTACCTCTCGCCCGGAAATCCGAATGGAGAGGTATTTTGCTTCCGGAGTGTTTTACTCTAGGAGACTTCATCATTATTACTATAATGTCTGTCTTCCTGTGGGTTTTTTGTTTTTGTGGTATTGTTTTTGTTTGTTTCTAGATTTGGTTAACGTCATTTGCTAGAGCTCGCGTAGACCTTTAATTTGATACCAAATTTGATATACTTTGTTCTTTAGATGGTCGAGATATTGTTTATTGTCCTAGTATCTATGTGTGTGTGTGTTTGTTTGTGTGTGTGTGTGTGTGTGTGTGTTTGTTTGTTTGTGTGTGGGTGTAGGTGTTTGTGTGGGTGTAGGTGTTTGTGTGGGTGTAGGTGTTTGTGTGGGTGTAGGTGTGGGTGTTGGTGTTGGTGTTGGTATGGATGTGCGTGTGGGTGTGTGTGTGGGTGTAATTTTTATTTTGTTTTTATTTAAAATTAATTTTTTTTGTATATGTGGCTTTGCGTGTGTGTCTGTCTTCCTGTGTGTTTTTTCTTTTTGTGGAATTGTTTTTGTTTGTTTCTAAATTTGGTTAACGTCATTCGCTAGAGCTCGCGTAGACCTTTAATTTGATACCAAACTTAATATACTTTGGGCTTTAGATGGTCAAGATATTGTTTATTGTACTAGTATCTATGTGTGTGTGTATGTGTGTGTTTGTGTGTGTGTGTTTGTGTGTGTGTGTTTGTGTGTGTGTGTGTGTTTGTGTGTGTGTGTGTTTGTGTGTGTGTGTGTGTTTTCGGTGTGTGTCTGTTTGTGTGTGTGTGTGTGTGTGTTTGTGTGTGTGTGTGTGTGTGTGTGATTGTGTGTGTGTGTGTGTTTGTGTGTGTGTGTGTTTGTTTGTTTGTGTGTGTGTGTTTGTTTGTTTGTGTGTGGGTGTGGGTGTATGTGTGGGTATAGGTGTGTGTGTGTGCGTGTAGGTGTGTGTGTGGGTGTAGGTGTAAGTGAAGGTGTGGGTGTGGGTGTGTGTGTGGGTGTAATTTTTTTTTTTTTATTTTGTTTTTATTTAAAATTAATTTTTTTGTGTGTATATGTGGCTTTGCGTGTGTGTCTGTCTTCCTGTGAGTTTTTTCTTTCTGTGGAATTGTTTTTGTTTGTTTCTAAATTTGGTTAACGTCATTCGCTTGAGCTCGCGTAGACCTTTAATTTAATACCAAACTTGATATACTTTGTCTTTAGATGGTCGAGATATTGTTTATTGTACTAGTATCTATGTGTGTGCGTGTGTGTGTGTGTGTTTGTGTGTGTGTGTGTTTGTTTGTGTGTGTGTGTGTTTGTTTGTTTGTTTGTGTTTGTTTGTGTGTGTGTGTGTTTGTTTGTTTGTGTGTGGGTGTGGGTGTGGGTGTGTGTGTGGGTGTAGGTGTAGGTGTAGGTGTAGGTGTAGGTGTGTGTGTGTGTGTGTGTGTGTGTGTGTGTGTGTGTGTGTGTGTGTGTGTGTGTGTGTACTGATGACAATAGTAGCCTCCTGCTCTGCTTTGGGCCTCCGACGTTCGGCATCAATCGTGCGAGACTAGCTCTCACTACTGACGCTTTCGTACAGACGTGTTCCACTTGCTGCTTGAAGTTGAGTCGGGCATCAAGTATCACTCCCAGATATCGTATATGAGGTTGTGATGTGATTTCTCGGTCACCGACTTTTAGCTTAATTGTTTCAACTTCTTTTCGGCTGGTAATAAGCACTGCTTCGGTCTTCTGCTTGGCCAGTTGTAGGTTCACTGTATCCATCCACTGGTTGATCTTCTCAAAAGTGATGTCAAACAGATTTTGAATCTCGTCGAGGTGTTTGGCGACGATTACTGCGGCAACATCATTCGCATACGCTACCAGTTTGACACATCTTGGAAGCTTCAGTCTCAGGAGCCCGTCATACATGATATTCCACAGAAGTGGACCAAGAACAGAGCCCTGTGGCACACCACCGGTTATACCATACTCTTTCGGACCATTCTTTGTATCGTATTTCAGCACTCTATCTGTAAAATAGCTAATCACTAGTCTGCGAAGATATGTTGGCACGTTCTTCTCGTCGAGAGCTTGCATGATGCAGTCCCAATTAGCGGAATTGAAAGCATTTTTGATGTCCAAGGCAGCCACCAGGCAGTACTTCTTCGTTCCACCCTTCCATCTAGTTCCTGCGATTGCCTCTTTGGCCGTATTAACAACCAGGTTGATCGCGTCCAGGGTTGATCGTCCTTTCCGGAATCCATACTGGTTGTCTGTCAAGAGTGGGTCGACTACTGCATCTATTCGCTGATGGATGATACGCTCAAATATCTTACCCGCCGTATCTAGCATGCAGAGTGGTCGGTAAGATGACGGTTCTTCTGGCGGTTTCTTTCCTTTAGGTAAAAGTACTAACCGTTGCTGTTTCCACTTACGAGGAATAGTCCCCTCCTTGAGGCATGCGTTGTAAGCGTCTAGAAATAATGTTGGTGCTGCCTTTATGATGGTTTTCAAGGCTATATTAGGGATTCCGTCCAATCCCGGCGCTTTATTATTTCCTACCCGATTACAGGCCTCCAACAATTCTTCTTCAGTGACAGGTGGAATGTCGTCCAGTTCATCTTGCGTTGACTGATAATTGAGACTGTGTTGCTGTGGAAACAGCGCAGTGACGATTTTCTGAAGGAGTTGGGGACACGTAGGTGACGGCATTTGTTGTTTCTTCAGGTGCGTCATGACCACCTTATACGGCCGACCCCACACGTCTTTGTCGACCTCGTATATGAGCTCTTTCCAGCATCTTCCTTTGCTCTCTTTTATGGCCTTATTAAGTTCACGACGAGCTTTTTTGTACTCTGCGATCAGCAATGCAGAGTTAGGTCGTTGATAGCCACGCTGAGATATTCTTCTCTTTCGATGACACTCTTTACGGAGGTTGCTGTTATGATCATTCCACCAGTGTACCGCAGGTCTTGAATTCATACTGGCATCACAAGCTTGTGTTACTCGCATCATCAGGGCCTTAGTATGTTCTTCTGCACATCCAGTCTCTATCGGATCACTATCGAGGGCTGTTAGCAATACTTCTGTGTCAAGAGATTTCACCTTTCAACCGACGGTGTTAAATTGCTTGATAGGCCACCTGAGGTTCTGGTCGTTTGACGTTTCCCAGAGTATCGCATGATGGTCACTGGCAGTGTAGATGTCCAGTACCT
Organism: Agelastica alni; assembly: GCA_950111635.1. Lineage (NCBI taxonomy): Eukaryota > Metazoa > Arthropoda > Insecta > Coleoptera > Chrysomelidae > Agelastica > Agelastica alni. The sequence continues at coordinate 60,482,911 of OX467708.1, forward strand.
TCCAGTTAGTGTTACCTTTAGCAAGGCTGGTACTGACAAAAGTGACGTCTACAATCAAGCTTGCGTCACCTTTGGTGTAGGTCGGCGTGTCACCACTGTTGAGCAAGACTACATCTAGTGTAGAAAGAGCTTCTAGCAGCTCTCTTCCTCGTGCATTAGTCTGCTTACTGCCCCAGTCCACTGCCCAGGCGTTAAAGTCCCCGGATATCGCCACTGGATGATGTTGCTTCGCGTCCTCGGTCAGTCGATCCAAGAAGTCAGTAAACTCAGTAATTGAGAGGCTAGGTGGTGCGTAGCAGCTGTAAAAACAGATGCCATCTACTGATGCTGCTACAAAGCCAGCGCTGCCATTGGTAGCTACACTCTGGAAAGGGAGCTTACCACAAGCCCAGATCACAGCTTTCGTGGTGATATCCGTCTCCCAAGGTTGTCCAGCTAAATGTTTATATGGCTCCGATAAAAGCACAACGTTGAGCTTTAATTCCCGTACTGTCTGCATAAGCAGGTCATGCGCAGCTTCGCAGTGATTGATGTTAAGCTGCAGTATCCTCATGTTCCTTTATTTGTCAGCTTCTGGAGTGCTTCTTGGAAGACTGGGCATCGGCCAGAACCAGACCGGTGAGCAGTGTCCTAAAAGCCAGGTTTTTCCGCACATAACGCACATTTCACTTTATTTGGGCATTGAGCAGCTTGATGACCTGTTTGCCCACATTTGATGCAAAGCCCAGATCGGTCGACTTCGCTTTTACATTGGGCAGTAGTGTGCCCAAAGTGCCAGCACTTATAGCATCGTAGTGGTGTATTAACTGCTCTGACACGGCAATTTACCCAGCCAATCCTTATTTTGCCTGTCGTTCCGAGTATCTTCTGCACTATTGCTGCTGGCAATCGTACCGAAGCAGTTTGAGTACCTCTGTAGGCCGGACGAATTTTAATGACATCTTCAGGTATTTCGTAGTCATTTCCAGCTGCCTCTTGTAAGGCCTTCCGGGCATCGTCTTTAGTTGTTTCGTCGTCAATGTCCCGAATTTCAAGCTGTTCCTCTGGGCCTTTACAGATGACTTGCGCTTCTTCTTTAAGGATGCTCTTGATGGTCTTCAGCAAAGCTTGTCCTTTGTCTGCGGTCTTTCTGGAAAGCGTAATGAGCATATTCCCATCATTCGTCTTTTGAACCTTGTCAACGACGTCACGGGTCTGATCTGGTGGGACATCTTTTTTGATCCGACGCAGTATCTCGGCATATTTTGCCTTCTCAACGGGTCGAATAATTAAGGCATCTGGTTTGGTGAATTTTCGCGGTTTTTTCCGCTTAGGCTCCGGCCGAGATTTGTTCACCGGTTGTTTTGGTAACCGCTCTCTCGCTTGCTCCTTCTTCTTCTTCTTGGATTGGACCTTCTGCCATTCAGTCACCTCTTTTTTTCCGGCGTTCTGCACTGCCGTGTTTTCCGGAGGGCTTGGTTTCAGGTCCTTCTTCTTCACAACTTGGCTGATCGTTGGGTCGGGAGAAGATCGATCTTTTCTCTTAGTTGACTTGCTGCTAGTTCTGCTTCTGTCTTCCGCGACTGATTCACCGTCACCTTCGGCTCCAGTGTCCATTGCTTCTTCATTCACGACAGTTGCTTGAATGCTTCTCTCCGGTGTAGTGCGAGAAGTGCGTCGTACTGTTAAACGCCATTCTTCATCAAGTTTCCTGAATCTCTGGAGGGCATTAACTACGCTGGTCGTCTTGGTCTTAATCTCCTTGTGGATATTAACCTTAGGTTGGACGAGGTCATTTAGCTCACTGGTCAGCTTTTCAAGGCGTTCCAACGCTTGCGACCGCTTCATTTCAGCGCTTGCTTCAATCGCTGCTTGTTGGGCATGAGGCCCAATGTTGTTTTCCTGAATTTTACTCATACTTTTAAATTCACCAGCTCATCGTACGGAGTGGAGCGGGTTGTCATAACTAGGAACAAGTGTACCCTCGGAGATAGTACTCCTACCCCAGTTCCCTGAGGCCTAGCCGACACTTAGCCAGTCCCGGAATACACGGACGGACTAGACTCGCTCGGGGCAGTGAAGATTCCGATCTCTAACACTCACAGCGTACTTCCTGATCAAGGCCCGAAGTGGCTGGCTCCTGATCCACTGCTGCAACTTACACCTCGGCAGAGCAAGCTCACATCAGCCGTGGCCTGCATCGTCGGAAACTACGACACGAGGTTCCGGTCACTCCCAGTGAGTCACAGTAGGGAACGATCGGCTTGTTGGGTCAGTTAGTGTGACCAACCCATTAAAGGGGAGTTTTGTCCACGGGAACGTATTTTATTTGGCTCCTACCCTCTGTACCAGGTACAGCGAGCGTTCTCCCATCCGCTACGGGGAGACGCGCCTGGTAGCGGTTTCTCCTCTGCCCCAAGTGTGTGTGTGTGTGTGTGTGTGTGTGTGTGTGTGTGTGTGTGTGTGTGTGTGTGTGTGTGTGTGTGTGTGTAGGTGTAGGTGTAGGTGTAGGTGTAGGTGTAGGTGTAGGTGTAGGTGTAGGTGTAGGTGTAGGTGTAGGTGAAGGTGAAGGTGTAGGTGTAGGTGTAGGTGTAGGTGAAGGTGAAGGTGTAGGTGTAGGTGTAGGTGAAGGTGTAGGTGTAGGTGTAGGTATGGGTGTAGGTGTAGGTGTGGGTGTGGGTGTTGGTGTTGGTGTTGGTATGGATGTGCGTGTGGGTGTGTGTGTGGGTGTAATTTTTTTTTATTTTTATTTTGTTTTTATTTAAAATTATTTTTTTTTTGTATATGTGGCTTTGCGTGTGTGTCTGTCTTCCTGTGTGTTTTTTCTTTTTGTGGAATTGTTTTTGTTTGTTTCTAAATTTGGTTAACGTCATTCGCTAAAGCTCGCGTAGACCTTTAATTTGATACCAAACTTAATATACTTTGGGCTTTAGATGGTCGAGATATTGTTTATTGTACTAGTATCTATGTGTGTGTGTGAATGTGGGTGTGGGTGTGGGTGTGGATATGGGTGTGGGTGAGTGTGTGTGTGTGGGTCTGGAGGTGTGTGTGTGTGTAAATGTAGGTGTGGGTGTGGGTATGGGTGTGGGTGTGGGTGTGGGTGTGGGTGTGGGTGTGGGTGTGGGTGTGGGTGTGGGTGTGGGTGTGGGTGTGGGTGTGGGTGTGGGTGTGGGTGTGGGTGTGGGTGTAGGTGTGGGTGTGGGTGTGGGTGTGGGTGTGGGTGTGTGTGTGGGTGTGGGTGTGAGTGTGAGTGTAGGTGTAATTTTTTTTATTTTTATTTTGTTTTTATTTAAAATTAATTTTTTTTTTATTTTTTTTTGTGTATATGTGGCTTTGCGTGTGTGTCTGTCTTCCTGTGTGTTTTTTGTTTTTGTGAAATTGTTTTTGTTTGTTTATTGATTTGGTTAACGTCATTCGCTGGAGCTCGCGTAGACCTTTAATTTGATATCAAACTTGATATACTTTGGGCTTTAGATGGTCAAGTAATTGTTTATTGTACCAGTATCTATGTGTGTGTGTGTGTGTTTGTTTGTGTGTGGGTGTGGGTGTGTGTGTGGGTGTAATTTTTTTTTTATTTTTATTTTGTTTTTATTTAAAATTAAATTTTTTTTTTGTGTATATGTGGCTTTGC
>OX467708.1:60494020-60499020 GCA_950111635.1 Agelastica alni
TGAGCGGTATAACACCAGGTATAAAAATGTATGTATTTCGCTATAATACATTAGTTAATATTGTTATATATGTTATTTAATTTATGTAATTATTACTTTATGATACCCTGGTCTACAACATATTTTGCCTTGTCCACTTTGATGTTCTAATTATATTCTTATATGTGATATGTTTTTTTATTCTCCTATTTGCCCAGCCTGAATGTCTAAGAAAATTTAATACTATGTCATTTTAGGTATTTTGTTAAAGATAGATATTTGGTTTTCTCAATTATCCAAATATAGTAAAGCTATATCTAAATTGGGTGGCGCCCTTAATGAATTTGAATTTTCAATCTTAGAGCCGTAAATAATTCGAACTCACTTTATCTGTTCTCGCGAACAGCTGCCGTCAGCACATTGTGTTCTATTTTTTTATGTAATGAATATAATAAAGTAGGTCACAGTGTGTCTGTTTGTGTGTGTGTGTGTGTGTGTGTGTGCGTGTGTGTTTGTGTGTGTGTGATTGTGTGTGTGTGTCTTTGTGTGTGTGTGTTTGTTTGTGTGTGTGTGTGTGTTTGTTTGTTTGTGTGTGGGTGTGGGTGTGGGTATAGGTGTGTGTGTGGGTGTAGGTGTAAGTGAAGGTGTGGGTGTGGGTGTGAGTGTTGGTGTGGGTGTGGATGTGGATGTGGATGTGGATGTGGATGTGAGTGTGGGTGTAAGTGTGTGTGTGGGTGTAATTTTTTTTTTCTTTTTATTTTTTTTTCATTTAAAATTAATTTTTTTTTTGTGTATATGTGGCTTTACGTGTGTGTCTGTCTTCCTGTGTGTTTTTTCTTTTCGTGGAATTGTTTTTGTTTGTTTCTAAATTTGGTTAACGTCATTTGCTAGAGCTCGCGTAGACCTTTAATTTGATACCAAACTTGATATACTTTTTCTTTAGATGGTCGAGATATTGTTTATTGTACTAGTATCTATGTGCGTGTGTGTTTGTGTGTGTGTGGGTGAAATTTTTTTTTTTTTATTTTTTTTTAATTTTATTTTGTTTTTATTTAAAATTAAATTTCTTTTTGTGTGTATATGTGGCTTTGCGTGTGTGTCTGTCTTTCTGTGGGTTTTTGTTTGTTTCTAAATTTGTTTAACGTCATTCGCTAGAGCTCGCGTAGACCTTTAATTTGATACCAAACTTGATATACTTTGGTCTTTAGATGGTCAAAATATTGTACTAGTATCTATGTGTATGTGTGTTTGTTTGTGTGTGTGTGTATGTGTGTGTGAATGTGTTTGTGTATGTGTGTGTGTATGTGTGTGTCTAACTGCCGATAAGAAAAACTGCCCATTAAAGGAGAAGAGCGACCATAGAGGTACACCCTGGTGGAGCAAAAGCTTGGAAAAGCAAAGAAAAAAAGTTCGACGTCTCTTCAGTCGAGCTAAAGAAACAGGTTGCTGGGAAATCTATCGTAAATCTATCTAAAGACTTATAACAAAGAAATAAGGAAAGCCAAAAGAGAATCCTGGAGGAGGTTCTGTCAGAGTATATCAGATCTACCTGCCAGCACAAGAATCCACAAGGCTCTCGCCAGAGATCCGACGCAAGAGATTGGATCGATAAAACGACGAAGATGGCTCTTTTACGGACTCTGGTAGGCAAATGTTAGAGACTCTTTTGCAGACCCACTTTCCCGGCAGTCTGCAACCCAAAAGGGACTGGAGAAATGTGGTCACCCCAACATAGGTACAATGGGCGGTGAATTATTTCTCCCCATTTAAGTCTCCAGGGGAGGATGGTCTTTTCCCTGCCCTCATTCAGAAGGGCAGTGAAATTTTACTACCACGTCTGGTTAAACTATTCAGAGCGAGTTTGGCGTAGAGTTATATTCCGCTGGGCTGGTCAACGGCGAGAGTTGTATACATACGTAAAACGGGTACGGTGAATCATTCCCTACCCAAATCCTTCTGGCTGATCAGCCTTACCTCATTCTTAATGAAAACTCTGAAAAGAATTATTGATAGACATATTAGAGAGGGGAATCTTAGGGAACATCCCTTAAACCCCCACCAATAAGCCTACCAAACAGGCAAATCTACGGGTTTAGCTCTAAACAATCTAGTAGGAAAGATCGGCCATTCCCTTAAACATAAGGAAATTGCGCTGGCAGCTTTTCTAGATATAGAAGGAGCGTTTAATAACGCCTTAACACAGTCACTCTATACATCAATTAGGGATAGAGGGATAGACAGTAAAATCTGTAACTGGATCAAAAACATGATTGAAAACAGATATATAATATCATCACTGCATGGAGAGTCGGTTAGGTTCAGGGCGGCGAAGGGGTATCCACAAGGCGGGGTACTTTTCCCCCTAATGTGGTCACTTCTAGTCGAGTCTCTGCTGAGCGAGCTTTCCATGCAGGGAGTAGATTTTCAATGCTATGCGGATGATCTGGTTATAATAGTTAGAGGTAAATTTGAAGCGACGATCTCAAACGTCCTCCAAGAAGCCCTTAACACAGTATACAGATGGTGCGAGAGGGAACAGATGTCTGTAAACCCCCGAAAAACTTCCTTTTACAAAAAGGAAAAAGCTAGATAAGCTTCGGCAGCCTGTCCTATACGGAGAGAGCATTCCATTTGCGACGGAAGTGAAATACCTGGGTGTAGTTCTGGATAAAAGACTCACCTGTAACGCCCACTTGGAAAAAACAATTAACAAAGCCAGGTTTTCTCTCTGGAATCTCAGAAGAGTATGTGGCAAATCTTGGGGAATGAACCCCAAACAGATTTACTGGATTTATCAAACAATAATAATATCTATGGTCACGTATGGTTCAGTAGTCTGGTGGATCAAAGGGTTACAACAGACAGCTAGAGCAAAGCTTGCTAGCCTTTAGCGGCTGGCATGCCTGGCCATAACTGGAGCTATGTCCAGCACACCAACGGCAGCGATGGAACACCTCCTACATCTCCCTCCCCTAGATATTCTCTTAGAGAGGGAGGCCAGGATAGTTTCCTATAGATTCCTGTCTTTGGAAAAGCAAATAAATGGAGAGCAACTTGGGGATCACTCCAGGATACTGAGTGAAACAAAAAACCACCAAATTCTCGAGATGGTTCCCGACTTGCTAGCCACAAAAATACACGTAGAAAAGTCGTTCAAAGTCCTCTTTCCAAAGAGAGACGAATGGATGAGGAGACAAATCCCCTTCCCAGACACTGAATACGTAATGTACACAGACGGCTCAAAAACCCCAGATAGAGTTGGGGCCGGTGTTTTCATCAGGAAACCAAAGATTAAAATATCTACCAGTTTTGACAGGTATGCCTCAATCTTTCAGGCTGAAGTATTCGCTATTGAATTGTGTGCAAAAGAGTTGACCAACAGACCTCTAGCAAACAAAAACATAAATATAATATCAGACAGCCAGGCTGCTTTAAAAGCACTGAGCTCCAACAAGATAACAGGACTGCTTACGGGACACTGTCGTCTAAGATACCACCTCAGAAAGATAGATCTGAACCAACAAACGGACTGTCGGTTCTGCTGCGTGGAAGACGAAACTGCTGAACATATACTATGTTCATGCCCCGGCCTGGGAAGAATAAGGTTCAACATATTTGGTTACACTAACCTAGAACCTACCAAATTTAAAAAAATCTCACCCTATACAACCATGAACTTCGTGAGAAGGGCTGGATTGTGCGGTGAACTGTAGCCTCTAGGGGTGAGCCACAATAGACCTACTAAGGGTCGCGGTGGAGGGGCGATTACGCCCCACTCACATGAAACCTAACCTAACCTTGTGTTTAGCTAGTTGCAACTTCATGGTGTCCATCTACTGGTTTATTCGTCCAAATGTGATGTCCAATGCCAGGTTTATTTCCTCAAAGTGCTTAGCGACGATCACTACAGCCACGTCATCTGCATATGCCACCAGCTTGACATTCGTTGGTAATGTCAGTCTCAGTAGGCCATCATACATAATGTTCCATAACAAAGGTCCCAGAACTGAGCCCTGTGGTACACCTCCGGTAATATCATACTACCTTGGGCCATTCTCCATGTCATATTTTAGGACCCTATTCCTGAAGTAGCTTGCTACTATTCTGCGCAGGTTTCCCGGTACGTTCTTCTCTTCAAGGGCCCGCATGATGCAGTCCCAGTTAGCGGAGTTAAAGGCGTTTTTGATGTCAAGTGTAGCCACCAGGCAGTACTTCTTCGTACCTCGTTTCCATCTTTTTCCTGCGATCGCATCCTTGGCTCTGTTGACAACAAGATTGATAGCGTCTAGGGTTGATCGTCCTTTTCGAAATCCATACTGGTTGGGCGCCAGGAGAGGCTCGACCACTGCCTCGATTCTCTGGTGGATTATGCGTTCTAGTATCTCACCTGCTGTGTCCAACATGCAAAGTGGTCGGTAAGATGACGGTTCATCTGGTGGCTTCTTCCCTTTAGGAAGCAATACAAGTCTTTGTTGCTTCCACTTTCTGGGGAAGGTTCCTTCATCGAGGCATGCGTTGTAAGTGTCTAGGAATAATGCTGGCGCTGCTTTGATAGCTGTTTTCAGTGCTATATTTGGGATTCCGTCCAATCCCGGCGCTTTGTTATTCCCGACACGATTACAGGCTTTCGTCAGTTGTTCATGAGTGACAGGTGAAATTTCTTCTTCTCCACATTGTACCAGAGGATATTTAAACTTACGTTGCTATGAAAACAACGTAGAAACAATCCTCTGTAAGAGTACCGGGCATGTAGGTGACGGTATTGGCTGGCGTTTCAGGTGGGTCATAACTACTTTATATGGTCTTCCCCATGGGTCTTTCTCCACTTCGTCGATGAGCTCCTTCCAGCAATGTCTCTTGGTATCTTTGATGGCCTTGTTCAAATTCCGACGTGCCTTTTTGTACTCTGCAACGAGCTCATCGATAGCCACGCTGGGATAGTCTCCTTTTTTTGAGACACTCTGAGCGAAGAACGCTAATGGTATCGTTTCACCAGTGCACCGAAGGTCTTTGATTCATGC